>JAJJMC010026829.1:1874080-2046497 GCA_023531435.1 Papaver californicum
GTATAGCAGCATCTTCCTAAAGGTGTACCTGGCAAATATTGAGTTAATGGCAGTCTGTTGAACAGGCGACTTCACCTCTCTGTGCTTGAGTGTGTGTACTGCTTCATTCTAACCCTCCCTTAATCATCTTCAAGTTCTCTGTTGTTTGTGTTTCTCTGTTACAGGAAGGTACTTCTCCAACATATTCATCCCATTAAGAGAACAAATCGAGTAAACGATTCGATTATTCTCAAGTTTAAAGCCATAGTGATGGTGCCATATGGCATCTGTATTTGCCAAATTTTCCAAAGATATTTCTTTCCAGGCATGTACTTTTCCTAATAATCATATAGCCTTTCCCCCACAATTCATCACTATTAATTTCGAATTAGTATTCGTTTTCAAAATTATTGTTTCCTTCCGGGAAATGGTTTTAGCCTTCCAGTTCATAGATCTTTTTAACATCTATTGAGAGAGAAGATCTAAGTATTTTTTACTTGAAGAGATGCATAAGTATTAACCAACTCCTATACAAGAAGTTCTATCCCATCATGTGAGTGCCAGTGTTGCTTCATTGTTAGAATTTTTTAATATAAATACTCCTTCCGTTTTAGGAAAAGAGTTACTTTCTTTTTAAATTTTTGTTCCAACAAAAGAGTTATTTTTATTTTCAATATAACAAATTTTCAAAATTACACTTGTTATTTTAAGAAATATTATTATTCTCATTATAAAGATATATGTAGTATTAAACTTTTTGTTAGGGGTAAATCTGGAAATAAATTACAAAAGTTATTCTCTCTCATCTTGCCTTAACAATTGTGCAAATAGGAAAAATAACTATTTTCCTGAAACGGAGGGAGTATCATTTAATTAGTTGAAATTTAAATGTGAAATAACTTATTGCGAAAGGATGTGTTCGTTAATTTAAACCCTTTCAATTTGAATTACCTTATCTTAAGGGATGTGATTCTCCATAAAAGTATTTATCCAAGAGTCTCCTTTAAATCTATATAAACCCTACTCATTTGATAAGTGCATAATTCAAATGATTTCAGTGTCAAATCCATACTAATATTTGTTATAGTTGTTGCATATTAGTTGTTATTACTCTTATTTTCTATCTTATGTGTCATATTAGGTGAATCATCCGAAAAGGAGTTACAGAGTGTTAAAATAAGCAAAGAATTGAAGCCTACCAATGAAGAACGGACAAACACCAAGTTCAACTTATTCAAAATCCATAGTTTCTTATCATCATCTTGAAGAGAATTGAAAGAAGAAGTCAATCCAAAAAGAATAAGGTCATTCTGAGTTCGTATGAGGAAGTTATGAGCAAAATATATGGAAAGAAATAAATAAAATGCACATCAAAATAATCGGTAGAAAGTGGATGAATGAGTCTACCCATTATGACTCGACGTAGACCACTTGTAAGACACGTTTTGGACTTCTAAATCAAGAAAACATGGCCCCAGAAGGATTCTAAACCATAGAAACAGAGGATATTTGAGGGCCAAGCATTGAAGGATATAAAAGAAGACATCCAAGGCTCAAACAAGATATACTCTACATCTCATACTAAAATTCTACATAAAAAACCTAGGGTTTACCCCTTTAGGGGGAAACCACCATTCTTCATCATCTTCTTCCTCTTTGTAATATGAGTAGCTAATTATTTTGTTGATTAAGGATGAATTTAATGTTCTATACTTAAAGCTTTATTACTTATATAAGTTTATGCGGATCATTGTCGTTTGTCTTTACTATATCGAAGGTTTAGGAGTAATCCTTAGATTGTTTGGAGTACACGCTAAATTAATCTATTGATTATTTAGTTGCTAGTAGAGAGTTAGGATATCCGTGTAATTATTAAATAACTCGCTACACAAGTAGAGAACGTGAGACCTTGCAGAGGGATTTTGTGGAGCAATCGCGTGCGAAGAAAACACTAGTAAGCAAGACCTTGCGCTAAGAGTTTTGATGCTAGGATCAACCTAAATTCACAAACCCTAAAGCATTCGATTGGGTTACACCTTGAGTGTGTTACTACTTGTTGACTCATCTGGATAGAATCTGGTGTTCGAGCGCTTCGGCATTCAGTGACACGAAAAGTTTTGGGGATAGCACTGCGCTAGCTGCTATTCTACGGTTGGTGATGGATGATTTATACGAAATATAGATAAGTATACTTATTCAGTCAATGTTTGATAACATCGAAGGACTCCCTAAATACCAGTCTCCCTTAGTATTTATTTTCATTATAGTTTTGCTAATCTAAATAATATACCAATTACACAGCTCTCAGTGAGAACGATCCTTACTACCGCTATATTAATTGTTAATTAGTAGGAAATATATTGAGTAATTTATTGCACTTACCATACGCATCAAATTTTGGCGTCACTGCCGGGGAGCAGTCGCTAATTGATTTGTTATTTGTTTTAGTTTGTTTAGTAGTTCAAAATTTCTCACGTTTTTCTATAGTATTTTTCAGATTTTAGGTTTTCGTGGTGTTAACAACTCGTTAAAGGTGTTCAACTTGCGTCAAAAGCGGGTAGTAAATTCTGAAAACAGGTTGTAAGTATCACTTTTAGTTATTTCTGTTTTAGGTTTTAGTTTTTTGTTTAGATGTTCTCTTTTATTCTTGTGAGCCGTTATGTTTCCATTAGGTAATAACATGTACGATGCGCAAGATCACTCATATAATAGTGGTATTCAATATAGTTTTCAATCTCAATTTTATGACAACTACCAACCATATCAAGGGTATAATCAAAACCAATCTTTTGGCTTTGATCAATATCCAACAGAACCTTATGGTTATTCTCATACATACCAAAAACCTTAAAGCGGGTATGTAAGTGAACAATCACAAGGATGTGAGGATAGTTATGCTCTTAATCATATTTCTTCTAGTGCTGTACCATGATGGAAGAACTTCACATATAAATTGAAAAATATAATCATGAACAGCATTACCATTATCAGGACATTGATCAATCACTCCAAGAACTCTAAGAGGGTATGGAAAACTTAAAAAGAGACATAAATCAAATTAAGGAGGAAATAGAAAAACAAAATCAATAATTTGAAAGTCCACATAACAATGATGAAGTTATTCCAACTCCGGATTATAATAATGATCATTCGCCTACTCAAAAGGAGGAGTTTTGGTATAACATAACCATTGTTCTAAATGGTGTAACATACTCAAATGCATATCAACGTGATAAAGAATATCCGGATTACAATGTTTTAGGTCAGTTGATTTGCAAGTAGTAGACCCGATTATTTCTTCGACGGAAACTCATATATATCATCCTAGGATATATACCAATAAACTAGACTTTCTGGGAGAGGACTCTGATTCTGATGATGTGGGTGTTAAAGAGACGGTGATGAGAATGAAACCAAATTGATTAATTTTACGGAATACCCAATTGAGCTTCCCAAGGATTATAATGATGTTCAGATTTCGGTTGAAGCAGAAACTGATGAACAATGGCTTTTAAAGAGTTTGACAGAGGACCACGACACACATTAGGTAAATAATTTACGTGAGAATGATGAGGATTCCGTAAAAGGTTTGTTTAATCCTTTGCATAATTTTATATCTCTTGACCCTCCTCCCCAAATCGAAATAGTTCCCCAAAGAGTTCTTAACCCGATTTTTAAGGAAGTACCTCACTTAGGGTTGGGTACATGCGCTATTAAGATTCTTAAGAATTATTTTGCTTTTAATTATCCGCCACTAGATGTGTTTGATTCTAACCATAATCAAGTTCACCGAGAGGACCCCAAAAAGTTTCCCTTTTCTATGTTCTTTATACACTTCCAAGTGTAGAAAAGATTAAGTGTGGGGGAAACTTCCATCAAATAACAATTTCGATATTTTTATCTTATGCTAACATTTTTGAAGTTGTTATTAACATTGCATATTGTTGTCTAAGTGGATCCCCAAATTTTTAGATTGTTGGTTTACGGGCGATAACCAGAAGGTCGGGCTGAGGACGTTAAACCAAGCGATGCATGGGAGGTAACCCATTGGTTTAGTATTTCTATCTTTTGTTTTTAATTTTTAGTTTGCATATCATTATTTGATTTCCCATCTTGATTTTACATTGGAGGAGTCAATTACATTGAGAACAATGTAAAGTTTAAGTGTGGGGGAGTATTTAATAGAGTTTTTAGTTTTTACTTAGGGTTTTCACTTTTGTAGGTAACTTTTTTAACTTTTTATACATATTTGCATGAAAATCTCCAACGAAATAACTGAACTTAGAAGTATTAGAGAACTATACTCGGGTTTCTTAGTTGTTGAGAGGAAATAGATGACAAAATGGGACTTAAACCGCCAATGGCGAATTAGGTGCAGAAAGAATACAATATTAGATAAGCTGATCAATCATTAGTGGAGACTACATATTGTTACATCAAGCGAGGCACCAAACCTACAATTATTTGTATTTGTATAAAAATTGTCCTTTAGAGTGTCTGTCATCTTACGTTAATTCCGGGTAGAATGATGAGCTACTCAACCTCGCACCAATTTCAGCACTAGTTTTTGATCTTTTGGGTGCTATTACTTCAATCAAGAGGGTGTCATCAGAATTGCTAACTTTATCTTGCAGTCTAGTTTGCAGTTGACACCATTCTCTCGACAAAGCATCAATAGAAACACATCATCATCAACAAGCGGAGCGACATTAAAATCACGAGAAAAGTTGAATACAGTCAAGGTTGCAAACAACAAAAAGAGGAGCAAAATTCTAAGTACAAGAGAAAAGAAAAGTAAAAGATGTGAATTTTTATGAAGTTTATGATACCAAGACAATACAAGTTGTGAAGAACCAAGTGGTAAAATCCTTTTCCCACGGCCATATTAGTTTCATTTGTTAGTTTTTATTTCAATTTAGCATATAAAAAGAATAATCATAAAAAAATAAGAAAAAAAAGTCTTATATTGCTTTAGTGTATATTTCTTTTGTATCCATTCAATAAGGCCGTGGGGAAGAAGAAATATATGAAGAAGTTTCAAGCAACAAGGAATTGAGGAAAAGAGTTACAATTGTAAAAGTTCTACGAAGTTCAAGAGTTCATCAACAACAGTTGAAGACCGAAGACCTTTTTATTTGTGTGAGAGTGGTGTTGGTTGTAGACCGGGTGAGAAGTACGTAAGCATTCCCATCCTCACATAGTGGTTGATTTTATTTCTTAGAGGTCATCAGAAAAAAAGGGGTTCTTTTCGTCCCATGTTTCTATGGGATAACAAAATATAATTCAGAAGGTTCCTTTTCCTTCCCACCATTCAACGTGTGCATTTCTATCTTCACTCCCGCCTGCGTAGAAGAGAACCATAAAATACGTCTTTTGAATGCAATTTCATAAAACCTTATTGGTGAACCAGAAGTCGAGGTGGAAGGCTTATTCGATCGCTCTCGAGGGTGGATTCTTTTATATGGTTGGTTTTCTCCTAACTGAAGAGTTAAGAATGAGAATAATGTTCTTTGGCATTTCTAACTTCTTATTATTAGTGTGCAGAACTTTATGTCCTCATAGCTCTTTGAATGCTTATGACTTTGAAGTTGGAGTAGGTTTTGTGGGTATACCTCTTGTAAACCCTCACGAGACTATAACTCATCCACTAGGGACACCTAGGGGTTTAAATGCTTGTTGCACATGCTAAGTGTAACCGTATTCTCAACGAAACGAAGTTGTTGTATTTTAGTTTAGTTTAGTTTAGATAGTAGTTTGCTCGAGGACTAAGAAAAGCTAAGTGTGGGGGAATTCTCATTGCATATTGGATTGTTTTAGAGTCAAGTACTAGTACTAGAAAAATATAATTGCATATAATGGTCAAGATTTAAAGAAGAGTTTGTATTACATCAGATTCTGTCTGTTGTTTTGTTGTTATTCCAATGATGTGTTAATAACGAAAGGAACAATTGTATCTTGGGAGACGTGTCATTATGAAACCGTTAGAACATATATACGGGACGAGTAAGGTCTTAAGGAAAGATACTACTCGCCTCGGTTCAAGTAAGTTTTGTTTAAGATATTTTAGATTGATTTCTTCTATTTCTATCTTCTTCTTTTTTTGGTTTTGGTAACTAAGTATTACGGGAGTTGTAATACTAGATGGAGACCGTTGTTACAAAGAGTTATAACGATTCGGTGGATATAATATACGAATTATATTATGGAGGAATCGATAACGAAGAGATTTATCCAACAATCTTAAGACATTATTTCTTATCGTTACTGATTTGGTTATGTTGGAAAATGAAATTCTCTTATGGAAACATTATCTTTCCTCTACGAAAATTATCATCTAACAAGGGTCTTGTCTATGTATAACAACTTCTGTAATACTTAGTTACCAAAACCAAAAACAAGAAAATATAAAAATAGAAGAAATTCAATCTAAAATATCTTTAACAAAACTTACTTGAACCGAGGCGAGTAATATTTTTCCTTAAGACGTTATTTGTCCCGTATATATATTGTAACGGTTTCATAACGACACGTCTCCCAAGATACAACGGTTCCTTTCGTTATAACTCTATTATATGCAACAATATTTTAATAGTACTAGTATTTGACTCTAAAACCATTCAATATGCAATGAAAATGAGTGAGGTTTATATAAATCTAAAGGAGACTTTTGGAGAAATCCTTTTATGGAGAGTCACGTCCCTTAAGATAAGGTAATTCAAATTGAAAGGGTTTAAGTGAACAGACACATCCTTTCACAACAAGTTATTTCACATTTGAATTTCAACTAACTAAATAATTTTTTTATTCAAAAGGCCAACAAAAGTTGTCAAACAGGCTGGACCAGCCTGGTCTAACCGGCCTCTGGTAGGCCTTCTTACTATATATGCCAGGTCGGGCTAGTCTGCTAAAAACTATGCTAGCCCAGCCTAAGATTGAGTTTGGCCTACTTTTATTGGGCCAGATGAACCATCCTCAGGTTAGATTGTTTTCCTAAAAAAGGTTAGGCCGGATCAGGCCCCGGTTAGCTTGTAAAGTTATTTTTTCTAAACGAATATTTTTAACCTCTTCATTTGAATGTTTTTAGTACATGTTGTTAACCACCTGTACCAATTGTTATGCATATATTAATTTTAACCTTTTAAGTTAAAAAAGAAAAAGAAAAAAAGAAAAAAAATAAATATATGATTCTCTTAGGTAACAACCATGTGTGTTCTTTAGCTCGTCAATCTCGAATGCACAAAAATTTGGTGGCTAATATCTATTTCATGGAGAGTTTCTTCCACATAGTACCATGTCCTATTTTCATCCATTATAAATCAATTTGGTTTACCAATAAAGTATTTGGGTCTTCCACTTGGAGCAACGCCAAGGTCTTATAATATGTGGGATACAATTATTGAACGAATGGAGCAAAAGCTTGCTCAATAGAAGACCAAGTACCTTACCAAAGCAGGAAGAATCACATCGATAAAAAGTACTCTAGCAAGCCTACCAACATACTACTACTACTCAATCTTCCAGCATAAGTTAAAAAGGAAATGGTAAACATAATGCGAAGATTCCTTTGGGGAACAAAATAAAACAAACTCAAAACGTGTTGGATTGCATGGGAGAAAATTTGTAAACCAAAGAGGATCACTACTCACTCTGCCAGCACAAGTTGAAAAGAAAATGGTAAACATAATGTGAAGATTCCTTTGGGGAATAAAAGAAAACAAACTCAAAATGCGCTGGATTGCATGGGAGAAAATTTTTAAACCAAAGAGGCTTGGAGGATTAGGAATAAGGAACTTAAGAAAATCAAATAAAGTTCTTCTCTCAAAATGGCTTTGGAGATACAAACATGACAAGAAACCACTATGGAGGAAGGTGGTGCAGGAAAAGACATCCTCAAGGGAGGAGGCATTGATTCATGTTGATATGAACATAGCCCAAGGCAGAAGGTTATGGAAAGGGATATTGAAGAATAAAAGTGACAGGCCAAAAGCCTATAGCCGCAATCGCACGACGTCTACAAAGTAGAAGCGGCAAGCACGGTTCGTTCCTACGGGGATTGATAATATTATATCTAGTTAATAGACAAATTACGTGCTACAACGAAGAAAATAATTTTGAATGATTTTTATGAATTTAATTAAATAAATTAACTAAAGAAAATTGATTAATTGAAAAATATGAGAAAAGTATAGGGTTTCAGATTCCACTATTTTTAATGTTTTTACAATTAACAATTTAATATCATACACTCACTTTCATACTATTAAAAACAATACTGAACTCAATCTCATGTTTTGGAAGATATAACGTTTTAAATTATTTATACGACTTACGTCGTTTTTCAAAAGTCTAATTTCCTTCGCTTATAAAAGATCAATAGTTTAAAACCATTCAGAACAATTAAATCAAAGCATTTTTAGAAGAGAAATTATTAGTAATTAAATGGCATAAATTGAGAGTAATTATGTGAAAGAA
Source organism: Papaver californicum (assembly GCA_023531435.1). Classification (NCBI taxonomy): domain Eukaryota; kingdom Viridiplantae; phylum Streptophyta; class Magnoliopsida; order Ranunculales; family Papaveraceae; genus Papaver; species Papaver californicum. Next base: position 1,882,532 of record JAJJMC010026829.1, read on the forward strand.
ATAAAATATTAAGAGTTCACATCAACAATAGCTTCCTCCTCTACCCTAGGTAAGATATTTAGCTACTCATGGAGAAACAGAATGGAAGAAAAACAATTAACCAATGTATTCACTAATGAAAAATTGCTTACAGAGTGTTTTATGAATCAACGACTCATTTCAGGCGTTGTAGAATAAAACACAGTCGTAGTGTGTATTAAACATTTGACTTTCGTAGGAACTGTTCGCAGAACCGTCGCTGAAGCCGTTGGATATAAAAGAAATTGTAACGGTTTGCGACAGTTTCAGTCGCCTATTCTTCTTCCTCTATCATCAGCAGAATTTTTGTGGTTTTTCTTTCTTGCGTTTCTGGCCAAAAGCCAGCCTCCACCAATTAATCCTTTCCTCTCTTATTTATGCTAGAACAACTCCTTTACTCCCGTATCTTCTAAAATCTTCACTATAACTTCTTTTTTTCACGGGAAAATATTTTCTTTCTCTTGATCCTGATTTTGTTCTCGGTGATATATTTGTTCCTTCTTTAAACAAACTCGGTAATATTGTTTCCCTATTGGTTCTAACAAGATATCGATCAATATGGAAATAATCTTCAGTGAAATAAGAAAGTAATCCATGTTCCACGTAAAAAAAAGATTTTCTCCCTGTTTCAAATATTTGCCGATATTTCATTTGGTTTCCAAGAGTTATACAACTCTTAAAATATGAGGCAAAAGAATATCTATGACTTTAAACTCTTTAAAATGTCCAAATTTATCGTTCAGAAACTTCTCAGATCGAGAAGAATAAGTTCCTTCCAAAGTGGATTTTGAATTTGAAAAGAAATGGGTGTCTTTAACCAATGCCTGGTTTTCTTTATCAATATGGGTGCCTTTAACACTTTTTAAACTAATTTTTCCACAAAAGTTTATTCTTCCAAAAATATCTAAAAACATGCAAAATAATAATATTAATACAAAAATTGAGAAATAACAATATAATTATGAGAACAATTAAGACACAAAAATATGTCTATCAAAAAGATTAATGAATGAAACATGGCAATTTCGGTTGGAAATGGAAAGGGTCTTTATTTTTGGCATGATAATTGGATGGGCAGTGGAGCCTTAAAAGAGCTTTTTCCAGCAGTTTACAGGAAATTAAACAAGAAATGGTGTTCGTTTGATGAATGTATTGATATACAGGGAAATAGGGAACTGGAAATAGGTGTGTTAAACAATGATTTGGTGAGATCTAGCTACACGTAGTTGATGAGATGCATCACGTCACTTTTCAGGAAGACTCGATCATATACTATGCTAACACGAGCAATAAGTTCCCCAACAAAGAGTGTTATTCTAAGTACATCAACGAGAACTCAACACCAACTGTAGAGTATGGAAGATTTCTTTGGAAGAAGGAGATACCAACCAAAGTGTCAGTCTTCCTTTGGTTTTCCTTCCATAACTCAATTTCAACTTTACTGAACCTTCAACATAGAATAATTCATGGTGCATACTTAACTTGCAAGCTATGCGACAAAGAGGAAGAAGATGTTGATCACATTTTCTTCCATTATGAGACATCAAACGAGGTATGGTCTTACTTCGTAGATGCTTTCAAGTTATCATGGTACATGAGGGGAACTTTAACTCAAAACTTTGAAGCATGGAGATTTCACCCTTTGTCTGGAAAAGTGAGAAAGATATGGAACATATTGCCTTATGCAATAGTATGGGTTCTATGGAAGGAGAGAAATATAAGATTATTTAGTAAGAGAGTCAAAAAAAGACAGGACATAATTTCAGAAGTGAAATCTTTTTTGTTCTTTGACTTTCGAACTCTGACACTTTTCACTTGGTACATATTTTCAGTATTTTGTTTAACTAGGAAACAATGTTAGTTTAATAAGATACTTCAATGTTTGTAAATCTTGGTTGTCAATTTTTACTCGTTAAATGAATTTAACCTTTTTGGAAAGAGAAAAAAATAAGGTTGCATCTCCATCAGACCGTTAGAATCTAGCCACGTGTAATATAAATAGAATCAAAACGAAATTGAGCTTAACAATTTTTCTCCCTCTCGCTCGCTCACTCCACTCTTTCTCTCTCCAAAATCACCATTTTGATTTTCTTCTCTCTAACCAAAACAATTATGTGAGAAGAAACGTATTGTTTGATAATGGATACCCTAAATAGTTGTTCTTCTCCACTACTTCTTCAGAGTAGTAAGAACAAAGCATTTTCATCTTCAAGAGCGACTAATAATAAACTTGACTTTGTTAGTTTCTTGCATTCTCATGATCAGAAACGTAACTACAACAATGTCGATATATCTCTTTCTATTTCACTACAATTTAAAGCTATCAATTCAGTTTCTTGCAAATCTTCTTCTTCTGAATCATCTTTTTTTCCACAATCAGAGGTAATCTTCTCATTTTCTTAGTTATTTAGTGATTCTTTGGTTCTTTCTTACTGGATTACAGTATGTTTATCATTTTAATTTCTTGATTCTTTGCTACATTTCTTGTTCAATTTTCATCTTTATGCTTATTCATTACGTTTTTTCATCATGAAATGCTTATGTTATAGTTTGATTGATCATTAATTTCTTGGTATTTTGTGTTTCTTTTTCTGTCTAGAATCTACAGTTACATCCATTGATTGATTATTACATTCACAGAATTTGATCATATATTTCAGTTTAGTTTCTTTCTTATTACAATCTCAGACCTTAAGCGAATCTTGTTTTACTAGAAATGGGTTCTTGAAGCTCAATAATGAGCTACTTGTGACTAATCCTTCTGTCGATGATCAAATAATTAATCAAGAAATTGGATCTTTTGTAGCTTTGAATGATTAATTAGTCTTTATGTAAATTGTAGAGTAATGCTGGAAACACTGAAATTCCATCTCAAGAAACGTGTAAGTTAATCATAATATTGCATTCTTCTGGTTCTGTTACTCAAGGCCTCAACCTATATACATTGATTATATATTAGAAGTTCTAATAAATATTTTCTTATTTTTTTCGATTCAGTCCAATCAAAGAGGGTCCGAGTGAAATTTCAATTGATTAAGATGTGTTTGTTTGGTTAAAAATTTCTAATCGTTGGGAGTGTTGAGAAAATGAGCCAGAAGAAAAACAAACTGATGCTGGAGATGATATGACTAGTACTGGCAGCTTTGCAACTGATAAGAATATACCGGCCAAAGAAGGTCTTCGGCCAGCGCCAGTGATCAAGAGCAGCAAAAGTGTCAGAGAAATAGCAGCCGAGATCAAAAATAACGCTAATGATGTCGAAGTTCCAACTGAAGACAACAACAAATCTGAGGTAATTATTCTTTTCACGTAACCTTTATGTCTACAATATGTGAAACTTTATCATTCCACTCCAATCTCCGACATCCGGCATCCGGAAATAGTAGCACTAGCTCGCTATTTTCGCTTTCTTTTCGCACTCTTTTTGCATAACTAGTTCAAAGAGCTTGTGGGCATGACTTTGATAATGGAGAAGTAACTTTTGCTTTTGATTTCTTAGCCCAAATATCCTTCCCTGCAATGAACATTCAAATTCAACACATAACCCAAGTTCCTAATCCTACTAGAACTCTACAGACTCATCAATCACCAACTATCTTCACCTAGAATAACGGCAGACAACAGTCTTATTTGGTTGTCAACATTATTACATTCCCAGAATTTGATTTTACAATTTAGTTTCTTTAAAATTACCTTCTGAGACGTTAAGGGAATCTTGTTTCACTATAAAATGGGTTCTCGAAGCTCTGTGAGATAATTGCGATAAATCCCTTTTAAAAAAGGTAAAACACTTAGCAAAACAAAAGATGTTTTGTAGTTTTAACTGATCGTATGGATGTAATTGCAAGGTAATTTTCGTACAGAGTTGTTGTTGGAAAATTATTTGTACGTCAGACTGGTAAAGCCCTGAAGTTTACTACCTTAGTTCTTTTCAGCATATTGTGTGCCAAGGCAGCAGAAGTACTCATAGAGACGAACATCATAAAGCATATGAGAGCGATATTAAACTTTGTAACTTTACTAGGTAGTTATGAAGAGGGGACCTTATCACGACGATAGTCGGAAAAGAAACAATAAACGGGGTGGTGGTGTTTTAGAGTCTCCATGAGTCACGGATCTGTAGAAGTGAAAGAGCAAATTCGTTCATCACAGTGAACCATGATCTTATGTTAAGCCCGGTGGAAGTATGGAAGGATGTAAAGGATGAGATATGGAACCTTTTTTATACTACAAGTGATTGGGGTGGCTGGCAAACTGAATTGGTGCCTACTGGTTTCAGTGCAGATCTAAGGGGAAACTGATTTGGTTTCTACTTGTTTCAATGCATATACTTCTCGTACCACTAGAAAAACTAGTGCAGGTACGAATACAAAGGGGCATATGGGTCGCACACAACATTTAAAAAATTAATAAATATATATATATATATATTATTTTTAGTTTTAAACAAATTTTATTGACCTCCATAAAACCTTGAGAGTAAAAAGATACTTATGTATATATTGTAGTTTTAAAATTAATTTTACGGTATGAATTTTTTTTTGTTACATATAATATTTTTTTATGACATAAAATTTTCTTTTTACGTATAAATATTTGTTAGTGATATATTTTAATCAATATAAGTATTATCAAAATAAAAGTTCAAAAAATCATGAAAAACTTGTTCATATTAACGTGTTTATATTATCTTAATATATTGACTATGGGCATTAATACTAAGTTAAAAATAAAAATGTGTTTCATATGCTAAAGATACAATTTTTTATAATATGAATTTTATGTTGTTTCATTTAAACATTCCCAAATAAATTTTATTTTTACATATAATTATTCTTATATGATATAATATACATAATATATTTTTTTGCATATGTTTTTTAGTGAGTTAAAGTTTGACTATTTTGGTATACATAAATTTTTTTAATAAATCATATTGAAAAATGCACGCTTCAAATACTATATATTTTTAATGAGTTTAACATCTGAATCATATTTTCTACTATAGTTATATGTTATCTACATTTTATATTATGATCTTTAAGAACAAAACATGCCCCATTAAATTATTGTTCTGGATTCAAATGAACCAGACTAATTGTATGGCTTTTAAACTCGTTTGCTTTCCAAAGCAGGGATCGAACGTGATACCTCGTGTAACAAGGTGCAACCTCTTTACCACTATTCTGCAAGAGTTTTTGTTGATAGTTTTTGACTATTTTATAATTTTTATTAAGTTATTATGATATTTTATATATTTATTTATTAAGTTATTAATATAAATGTTTACATTTCTACTTGTAACATATAAAAATCTTATCATTCCACCAGAAAGCATAAATCTTCGATTCACGATTTAATCTATGAATCGACTTTTAAAAATAAAAAACGAATGACGATTTGATTCACGATTTAAATACTAATGCAGTAAAAAAAACATGCATTGCATTGATAATTAGAAATATTTTTTCCAGACCAACAATATTGACCAACTGGATCTTTTATGCCAATGCCCAACAGCTATCCCCTGACAGAATTCCACCATAAGTAAGCTTGGTTTCTTATATGTTGTAACTTCTTGGCTTCGTAAGGAAAACAATTAGATTTCCAACAGTTCATCAGCAGAACAAAGAATCAAGTAAAAAATAACAAATAAAAGCTTGTTGAACACGAAAAATTGGATTGTGTTGTGTGTCGAAAGCTCTGGTTGATATCACGTTTTGTTATAAGGATAAGCTTTGTTAACTTAACTGTTAAAGATTAAGTTTAATTTTGAAGAAATAGAGGCTCAATTCATTATTTGGGAACTTTAGGTGCTAATGAACTTGAACCATAGAAACACACATGTCTCTAATGCATCAAAAAAGCAAAATTACAGGGGACATCCAACTTAACCCTAGAAATTACTCAGGGCAATCAGTTAATATTATTAAGGCCGGTTTCTATAGGTTTGGAAAATCAATAGATTTGACATATATACACCCGTTATGGAACTGGTTAAGTGGCAAACATATATGGCAAAGTGGCAAATTTGTCACTTTGCCATGCGAGATAGAATCTCTATCGACAGAGTTTTGACTGCTCGGTAAAGACTTTGTCTAACAGCAGAGTCTCTGTCTCTGAGTATTTTTATATTATTTTTTTCTTCTACTTTTTAGTTATTCTAATATTATTTTTATTATATAATGGGTCCACTGACTAAATTATTAATGAAAATGTCTGAGAAACCCTAATTTGATCCCTCTCTCTTCCATAAATCCATCATTAAGATGATATATATATTTAGCCCAAAATATAAGATTTTCAGTTTAAAAATAATAAGTTTTAAATTGACTTTATATTTTCACACTTTCAGCATAACTAATCTAACCCTTATCCTACTCGTACTGCAAACCTATATGTTACGGTCTCAGAGAAACTTGTGGAACTCATCACCGTTGTTGTGATGGGTTGCAGTGCGATGGTATTATCTTTTTTTTTCTTAGGAACCTGTGCACCTCTCTAAGTTACGCGTGTGTTGGAGTGATTATGGGGCTTAATTTGTTGATTTATGTAGTTTCCTATGCAACTTCTTATAACTTCATTAATAAGATCATTTAGAGGTTATATATAGATATACTTGTTTGTATCATTATCAATAGCACACATGTGAGTTATACGGACCGCTTCATAAGCATAGTCCTGCTTAATATGGAAGCTCGGCTGTCTTATTGTGGAAGCCTATTTTGTTTATTAAAGAAATAAATTGGCCTTAATTTGGAAACCCAATTGGCTTATTAAAGAAGCCCTTTTTTGTTTATTATAGAGACGTATTGGGCTTATTTAGAAGCCCAATTAGCTTAATATGGAAGCCCGTTAGTTTATCGTAGAAACATACTTGGCTTAGTTTGGAAGCCCAATTGGCCTATCATAAAGGTCCATTTAGTTATTAAAATGAGCTTAATTTAAAAGCCCAGTTGACTTATTTTGGAAGTCATTTTTAGATAAACACAAATCCTAAAAGATGAACATGGATCTTCTAGGATAAACTCAAATCCTGAGAATTTTCTTGGATAGACCCAAATCTTGAGAAGACAGATACAGATCTTCCAAGATAAACACAAATCCTAGAAGATAAGCAAGTGTCTTCTAGGATAGACCTAAATCTTGAGAAGAGAGATAGAGACCTTCCAAGAAAGATACAAATCTTGAGAAGATAAACAAGGATCTTCCAGGATAAACATAAATCTTGAGAACATAGACATAGATCTTCCAAGAGATACATAAATCTTGGAAAGTTACACTAGGATATTTTAAGATAAACACAAATACGGAGAAGATAGACATGGATCTTCTGGGATAGATACAAATATTAAAGGATAAGTACAAATCCAGGTGGTTATTTAAGATAACTATAAATCTAGATGGTCATTTGAGATAACTACAACTAGATTTGATTTCTGCTTATAAATAGGGGATGGAATCCAACTCAAAAGGTACACAATTTTTATTACTTATCTCCACAAACACCTGTTCAGAGCTCTCCCTGAATTTAGCATCAGAATGTCTTTGCAGGTATCCCCCCCCCCCCCCTAACACACACACACACCTTTCAACATTAATACAGTTTCATCAGAAGTCTCGTCTGCAATTTCTGGTGGGATCGAATCAACGGTTGGAGATCGATCATTCAACATCAATTCCAATTCATCCAATTTTTAGGTGGAATTAGATCAACGTTATAGATTCAATCCATCTACACACATCTCGAAGAGTGTTGGGGTAATTAATTTTGCACCAATAATTTTAATTAGCCAGAAGCCCAATATTGAAAATTTGTACAATGGACATTGATTTTGTGATTAACACATATGGTTTTTATTTTATTTTATTTTATTCTAATGAGAGACCCTCTATTAACCAAAATTATTTGAATTTCTGGAAAGAGATTCTTTAAAAAAATTAAGGTTATTTATCTAATTTTAGAGGATCATTGGGCTACCCTTAGAAGAGCAAACCATAATAACTTTGTCGGATTATTTTTCTTATATGACAACAATATAGCTTTCCATTTTCTTAGATAAATCTTGAATGGTATTTTTGATACGTGTCGTACGTGCAACAAATTACTTCATATATTTCCCACTGATACTAATAAGTAATATAGGGGTAGTAAGGATCGTTCCCACAAGGAGCTGTGAATTGTTATTTGTTTTTGACTTCTTATGTAACCAAGGGGGATTGTAGTGAATTATACTAAAGTAAACTAACGAAAGAAAATAAAAACAAAATAAATAAAGTTTGAGATCAAGGTGAGAAAATACTGGTTAGAGGTTTCATCTTCCATCATCAAACCTGTTATTAAATCGATTAGAATCAACATTCACTCTCTCTTCATACCAATATCCCTAGAACACCCCATCGAGAGCATACTCCGGTTAATTCCTTATGTCATCACATACCATAACGATGAATATGTAAATACTACTCAGCGAACAACCTAACGCAACGTGCTATCAAGTTTAATCCTTCAAGAGCATTAGGTTCTTTTAATTAGAATAATCAATGCAATAGAAATACTACGAGTAATCTATTTAACATAGGTCAAGCTTCTTTATGTAATCACATAAAGGTTTTGAATACAATCGGTAATCACACTATGCTACTTGTAACCGGGTCTATCGACTATTCTGTACCTCCAAACCTTAGTTTAGATTTAGATACATATATGTGTTCACTTAGTATGCATCCTCAACAAACACACCTTCAATCATACATGCGATATTCAAAGCATAACATATAAAATGAGATCTTGAACATCAAAACTAACCATCCAGATTGATTTACATGTCTAGGACTTCCAACTACATCCCCAACCAATACAACAAAGTTACCTACTCATGGATTTACTAAAACCCATGGAAAATATACAAAGAAGAAGAATAGTTCCGCCCTAAGAGTAAAACCCTAGGTTTTTGATGTTGAAGATGTGATATGAGAGGTAGAAGATAAGAGATTACTTCAAAAGATGTCTTGTTTGAACCTTGGATGTATTCTTTTATAGCCTTTAATGCTTGGCCCTCAAGTATCCTCTATTTCTAGGGTTTAGAATCCCATTGGGACTAAGTTGTATCAATTTAGAAGTTCAAATCATGTCAAAACGGACCCCATAAGTTTGCCATAGTCGGCATGGTCTATTTCTGTGAACCGTGCAACCTCTAGGACCAAAATAGCTCCAATTCTCTGTCCTAAAAATTGCTACAATCGGCATGGTCGATTCCCAATGAACCTTGTCGACTCTATGGCTTAGAATTCTAAGTTTTCTGTCCAAAAAAGTGTTATAGTCGGCATAGTTAGGAACAGGGCCGACTGTTATGTTGTAGATGACATTTTTCTTGCTTCGGTTGTTTTTTCCATAGCTTCTTCGTCCGAACTCGAAAGGACCTCATTATTTTTGCATTCACTTCGTCTTTAATTCCTTCAAGATATAGTGAAGAAATCCCACCTTGTTTTACATTGGATGACTCAATTTATATTGAGTACAATGTAAAGTTTAAGTGTGGGGGAGTGTTAAGCATATATAATACTTAAGTATTCACTTTTATGTAGAAAATTTTCAAATTTTTATAACTATTGCATGAAACCTCCAACTTTTAGATATTTTTTAGTGTCACTTAGTATACTTCTATCTATGTTTACATACGGAGTTCTTACCGAAATAACTAAACTTATAAGTATTAAAGAACTATATTCGGGTTTCTTAGTTGTTGAGAGGCCAGTGCTAACAAAAAAGGACTTAAACCGCCGGTGGCGAATACAGTATTAGAGAAGTGACCATTCACTACCCATATATGAGTGAGGCACCAAACCTTCAATTTTTTGTACCTGTCTAAATTGTTGGTTTAGAGTGTTTCATCTGCGCAAACTTCAGATAACAACCTCGCACCATTTCAGTAGTACTTTTTGATCTCTTGAGTGTTAATTTTAATCAATCATGAGGGTGATATCAGAATTGCGAAAAAAAACCTTACCTTGTAGTTTGATTGGAAGTTGGCACCATTCTCTCTCATTCGACAACAACAGGTCCATAGAAACACCATCATCATCAACAAGCGGAACATTACAAATTTGAAAAAGTTGAAGACGTTCAAGGTTTACAAGCAACGCTACAAGAGAAAAATTCAAATTTAAAGTGAAGTAATAATACAAGGAGAAGAATTCTATATCCTAGTTGAAGACTATGTACAAGAGCGAAGAAATCAAAAAAAGTGAATTTTTATGAAGTTTATGATACCGAGACGTACAATACAAATTGTGAAGAATCAAGTGGTAGTAAAGTCCATACCTCATGGCTATATTAGTTCATCATATGTTTTATTTTTATTTTTTCAGTTATATTTTATTGTCTCAAAAAAATTGATAAAATAACAAACATATATATATATATATATATATATATATATATATATATATATATATATATCAGAAAAAATAATATTTATATTTATGGCTTTAGTTGTATTTATTTGTTAAGTTCGTGGGAAAGAATAAATATATAAAGAAGTTTCAAGCAACAAAAATTTGAGAAGAAAAGATTTATAGATTGTCGAAGTTCTAAAAAAATCAAGAATTCATCATCTACAGCCGAAGCCGAAGCCGTTTCTATGGGATGTTGTGAAAGTGGTGTTGATTGTAGATTGAATGAGAAGGTGAGTGAGAATTCCCATCCTTGCATAGTGGTTGATTTCCTTTCTTAGAGATCATCAGAAAAAAAAAGTTCTTTTCTTCTCACGTTTTTATGGGATATTCAAATATAATTCGGAAGTTTTTCCCTTCACACCGTTCAACGTGTGCAGGATTTCTATCTTCATTCCTGCATGCACACATGAGAACCATAAAGTGCGTCTTTTGAGTGCAAATTCATAAAATCCTATTGGTGAGTCAGAAGTCGAACATTCGATTGCTTTCGAACCTGGATTCTTTCATATGGTGGTTTTCTCCTAACTCAAAAGTTAAGCATGAAATAATGTTCTTTGATACATCTAACTTCTTATTATTAGTGTGCAGAAACTTTATGTCTTTTTAGCTCTTTGGATGCATGTGCTTTGGAATATTTGAAAGTTGGAGTAGGTTTTGTGGGTAAATCTCTAGTAAACCCTCACGAGACTATAACTCGTCCACTAAGGACACCTAAGGGGCTTGTTGCACATGCTAAGTGTAACCGTACCCTCAAGGAAATGAAGTTGTTGTATTTTAGTTAGTTTAGTTTAATTTAATTTGCTCGAGGACTAGCAAAGTCTAAGTGTGGGGGAATTTGGTAGGTGTCTAAAACACCTTAATTAGTATCTATTGTTTATGCTTTCTTTGTCATTTATCTTGTAATTATGTGTATGACACTTGTTTTCTATTTTGTAGGCATTTTGTAGGCATTTTGGAGTCATTTGAGTAAAAGAAGAAAAAATAAACGCAAAAAGGTAGAACAATCATTTTGCAAGGAAAGTACTATATGAATCCTAGCTATCGATAAGAGCCTACCATCTTGAGATGTGATTAGGGCTACATGTTGATGGGATTTTAATTTATACCATAAGAGCACGGCTATTGATGAGACAGTATGCAAGCATGGTTCGTTCCACAGGGATTTCAGAATTGCAACTCCTAGTTTTTAATTAATTAATTTGCTAATAACAAAATTGATTTTTATGATTTTTATGAATTTAATTAAATAAAATGACTATAAAATTGATTAACTAACAAATAAACTACAAGTCTAGGGTTTCGGATTTCACTACTTCTGATGTTGGTACGATTAATAATTTAATATCTTATTCACTCTCAAATTACTCAAAACAAAATTGAACTCGATATCATGTTTTGGAAAATAAAAGTTTAAAATTATTTATACAACTTTCGTCGTCTCACAAAGATATAATCTCCTTCGCTTATAAAAGATCAACAGCCTAAAAACTATTCAGAACAATTAAATCAAAGCATATTTAGAAGAGAAACTATTAGTCATTAAAAAGCACAAAAGAGAGTAATTATGTAAAATAAATAAAATGTTAAAAGTTCACATCAAAAATAGCTTCCTCCTACAACCCTAGAACAAATACTTAACTATTTATAGCAATTGAGCCACAAGAAAGTAAAGAAGAAATCGTTAATTTCATTAATTAAAAAGAGTTCTCAAAGAAGAATTGACTCACAGCGTCGCAGATTGATTAAAAACAATTATTGAATTTGCGACAGACTTTCTGTGCCGTACAACCATAACTGTCGTTGATACTATTCAGGAAACCGTCACTGAAGCCGTTGAATATAAAAGAATTCGCAACAGTTTTTAACGACTGTTTTTGGCACACTTATGTTCTTCACCTTCTTCTTTCTTTCTTCAACCTAGTTCCGAGAGAAGTTTCTGAAAAAGAATTCTTAGCAAAATCTGGCAGAGCCAGCCTCCCTAAAACTCTTATACAATACTCATATTTATACCCAACCATCAAATAGCTCGAGTATCTTCTCCAAATCTCAGGAATCTATTTTCTTCAATGAGAACCAAATCTCGACATTAATGTTTTTCTCTCGATCTGATTTATTTCCTTTAAAAAAGATCTCGATGATTTTGTTTCCTTTTTGTTGTTTAATTGTCCTAAAAGATGTAAAGTAAGATAGAAGCAGAAATCTCGTGAAAAAAAGGAAATAAAATCCTAATTTTCACGTGAAGTATATTCTCCTTGAGTTTTCTTCGAGAAACATATTTGATTTGATTATGTGTGTTTGATCTGTGTGGAATTGTTTAACTTCCAATAATGAGGCAAGAAGATTTTTGTGTCTTAAAAACCCTTGACTATCTCCAAATTCTCAATATCAGAAAGGGGAGAAAATTCCCGCCAAAAACCTTTTTGAATTTGAAAGAAAGATGGGATCCTTTATAAAAAATATTAAGTGCCTTCAGTAAAATTCTTTGATGCCTTTAATAAAATTCTTGGGGTGCCTTTAATATTTTTTGAGCTAAATTCTCCATAATTATTAATCCACAAAAATACCTAAAAATACAAGCATTAACCAAATTAATACAAAATAGAATACTGACAATATATAGTTTCAGGACTAATAAAAATACAAATATATGTCTATTACATGTCTTCGTACACCCAGCTGGGGTGTATGCATCTTAATAAGGGGCAGCCAATATTGGGTGCCTAAATCCTCTTTTTTATATAAACCTAAAATCTAGGCCAAGTTTTCTTCCCCTCTTAGCTGCAACTACACAACCCCCTTTCACGCCGGCAGTTGAAGAGAGAAATGGAGAAGCTTAGTAGAAGAATCAGGGAGGAAATGAGAGTTGTTGTTGATTGATTGAGATGAATATGAAAGGGTAAAGAAGGGGTGTAAATCTTGTTCGAGGAGATAGGGATCTGAATCTGTTGGTTTAGCGAGAATTTGGAAGAAGAGATGAGTTCATGGGTTAGAAGCAGAAAGAAGAAATTGCAGAGGTAGTTCTAGGGTTCAATTGCTTTGTTCACTTGAAATGAAGATGGTATGTTCCATTGTTTTATATGGGTTTGAATTTGAGATCAAGACAGAGACATTGGTTTGAGTTCGGATGGATTTTGAGTGAATTTGTGAATGGGAAATGAGCAAGAAAGGGGATCTGAGGTTATTGAATTAAATGATTTCTGGTGGTTATGATTGAAGAATTAAGAACTCAGGTGAGTGTTAGGTTTAGGGTTGAATTCAATTTCAGTGGAAAAGTTGATTCAATCAAGAGAGGAGAAGCTAATACAGAGAAGAACATGGTGAGAAGTGGCTCGAAGTAGTGATGTTGTTGAAGAAGGGGTTGATTTCAGGTTGTGGTATGATGTTGCCGTGAATGGGTTTGAAGATGCAGTTCAAGAATTAGAGATGGCTTGAACTCAGACAAGACATGATGAAGAGATGGAGTGGGTATTAGAATTGCAGGAATTGGGTGTTGGTGTTATTACAAAATAGATGAATGATATAAGAGAAGCCTTCTGCAGTCAAGAATGAATGGAAATGGTGGACCTATGAATGATTTATGTGTGTTGAATGAATGTTTTGATTATGTAAATGAAACTGTGCAGGAAAGGAGCTGTAAAATGGCTTGAAATTGGCCGGAACTTGCCAGAAAACGAGCAGAACTCTGCGGGATTTTAATTCAGCGATTTGACTCACTGATTCAGATGACCCAGTTGAGTAAGACCCAATTAACCGAGTCATCCCAGCTGACTAGATGACTGACTCGATGCCCTTGACCGTTAGACTTAACAGTTGGACGTTAGTTTGACTCAGGTAATCTGTGACTCGCCGATGGCACTGTTCCGATGACCGGATTCCGGTAATGATCCCCATTTTCCGGCGGCCATTTTTGACACAGAATTTTCAAAACAGTTACTACCTCTGTTTCAGGAAAAAAGTTACTATCACTTTTTCATTTTAACCTATTTTTAGGCTAAAATGAAAAAGTAATAGTAACTCTTTTCCTGAAACGGAGAGAGTATTTTTATTCTTGGGATTAATGGGCTATTATCTAGACATGGACTATTCTTGGACATAGCAATTATAAAAGTTTGACCTAGTTTTAAAAATAAAAAGAGTTATAAAAGGGAAAGTCTTCTACAACTTCTACAATTTTTACATATGATCTTTGGGAGCAAGGAACAAGGAGCCATCATTCTTTTTCACGTATCTAGGGTTTACAAAAAAAAAAATATTTTTTTTTATAGATATGTATGAACTTCATAGTTAGGAGTAGCTAAATACATATTATTGGTTAATGATTAAAGTTGATTTCTTAAATATGGTATTTGATTAATATATTAGTTTTGTCTTAATATTTGTCGTTTATGATTCATTGTTTATAACTTTTGCATGATTTGAACACTTCGTTGGTTAAGTCCGGAATCAATTTAACTTGTTTTTATATCTAAAGCTAAATTAGGGTTTCAATACGAAAAAGTTGACGAATTCTGATTTCGAGTAGTGTAAGTGTGGTTGTTGCTTGTAGTGATACATCCTAGCAAACATATATGAATCATAACCTTTTTAAAATTGAATTAGTGCGTTTTCGACGTTCAATTACATTGATTAACCTTATTTCACAAAACATAATGCTCATGGGGAATTAAACTTGACTAGTGCTTTTTACACGTTGGGTTGTTCTCTAGGTAGAATTCATACTCGCATCTTTTAATGTGTTTATGATGAACTTGGAAATAAAAGGAATATTCTTACGATCAAGGTATTCTAGGGTTTTTGACAATGAGAGATTAAATACCAATTTTAGTTATTGATACAAGTACATGTTTGTGAATGATACAATCTGTTAACCAATATCTTCATCATCTTTATTACTTTCAACTATTTACATTGCTTTTGTTTTAGTTATTATTACTTTCATAAATTCTGAAAAATCCTCTTTTCTTACTTAAGAAATTGAAATTGAATAACAACAACAGCCTCCCGTGGAACGAATCTTTCTTACCATATACTTAATCTAAATCTTTTATAAGTGAGAAAGTGAATATTATTTTGACGTGCTACGACATACATCACTCACCAATAGGGTTTTATGAAATTGCACTCAAAAGACTCACTTTATAGTTTTCATGTGTGCAGACAGGAATGAAGATAGAAATCCTGCACACGTTGATTGGTGGAAAAAAAAACTTCTAAATTATATTTTTTTATCCCATAGAAATATGGGATAAAAATAATCTTTTTTTTCCTGATGATCTCTATGAAAGGAAATCAACCACTACGCAAGGATGGGAACGCTTACTTACCTTATCACCCGATTCACAATCAACACCACTCTCACAGCAAATAGAAACGTCTTCGGTCTTCTTCATCTTCGGCTTCGGCTTCAACTATTGATGATAAACTTTTGAACTTTGTAGAACTTTGACAATTTGTAACTATTTTCCTTAAATTCTTATTGCTTGAAACTTCTATATAGATTTCTTCTTTTCCATGGCCTTAACTAATGAAATAACTCACTAACTATGAAATTAAAATGTATATCTTTTTGTGTGTTTTTTTCGATTTTTTTTATAAGAATGATACAAAGGATAACAACTACAAAAATAATGAAACTGAAATTAAAATGGCCATGAAGAAAGGACTTAAGCACCTGATTCTTTACAACTTGTATTTCCTTGGTATCATATAAACTTCAAAAACTTTCATCTTTTTATTTTCTTTCCTTTTCATTTTGTTTTGTTTTCACTTATAATATAAAATTTTGATATTCTTTTTGTTGCTTGCAAAAATTGACTGTATTCAAGTTTTTTCATGATTTTGATGTCGCTCTGCTTGTTGTTGATGATGTGTTGTTATTGCTGCTTTGTCGAGAAAATGGTACAAACTGCAAACAAGACTACAATATAGAGTTAGCAATTCTGATGACACCCTCATGATTGACAGAATTAGCACTCAAGAAATCAAAAAGTAGTGTTGAAATTGGTGCGAAGTTAGGTAGCTCATCATTCTACCCGAAATTAGCGAAATATGACATATATTCTAAAGGACAATTTTTAGACAGGTACAAAGAATTGAAAGTTTGGTACCTCGCTTGATGTAACAATATGTAGTCTCCACTAATGATTGATCAGCTTCTCTAATATTGTATTCTTTCTGCATCTAATTTTCCAACGGTGGTTTAAGTCCTTTTTTGTCAGCCATTGCCTCTCAACGACTAAGAAACCCGAATATAGTTCTTTAAATTTCTAAGTTCAGTTATTTCAGTAAGAAATCTGTATGTAAACTTAGCTAGAAATATACTAAGTGACTCTAAAATCTCTAAAAGTCGAAAGTTTCATGCAAATATTTACAATAATTCGAAAAATTTTACTCTATTAAAGCGAATACTTTAACTAAAGGACTAAAAATTATATATGCAAAATATGCAAATACTCCCCCATACTTAAACTTTACATTGTCCTTAATGTAATTGACTCCTCCAATGTAAAATTAAGATGAGAAACCCTAATATGATATGAAAAACTAAAAATTAAAAGTAAAAGATAGAAATACGAAACCAATGGGTTGTCTCCCATTCAACGCTAAGTTTAACGTCCTCAGTCTGATCTTCTTGTTAGTGTCTGTATACCAACGATCTAAAAATATGGGGATCCACCCAGATAAATCTGCAGTTCTACTAACAACTTCACACAATGATTAGCATAAGATATAAATAATGAAATTGTTATTTTACGGAAGTTTCCCCCACACTTAGTCTTTTCTACACTTGGAAGTGTATAAAGACATAGAACAAGGGAACTTATTTGGGTTCCTCTCGGTGAACCTGTATAAAGGTCGAATAAAGGTCGTTTATATTTCTCGTCGTCATCAGACCAAAAATTAGGTTCATATGTAAGAGAATCCTTTAATATGTACTCCTTAGAGATATTACAATCCCTACAATCTTCATAATCAGAATCAGAATCCTCTTCCAAAAATTCTAGTTCATTGGTACACATCCTAACATCTTCGTTTGAGTACGTTGCACCATTTATAATAGTAGATATGTCATACCCAAGCTCCTCCTTTTGAATATGCGAATAATCATTATTATGATCCGAAGTTGGAATGATTTTATCATTGTTACATGGACTTTCAGAAGGTTGATCATCTTCAGAATTATCACCAATCATATATTCATTACTAATCGTTGGAAAGTCAGAATTATTTTCGCTTTGAGACCAAACTTCTTTCTTCGTCATTTCCTCTTTAAGTTGACCAATGCGATTCTTCAGGATATCCATAGTCCTTTGAAGTTTTTGGAGTGTATCTTCAGTATTTTTGTTGTGCTCTTCCGTATTTTGACTGTGTTGGTCCAATTTATTCATATATTGTTGCATCGTATCTGTAAAACTAGAAGAGTCATGATTAAAAGCATAACTATCCTCACATCCTTGTGGTTGCTCACTTACATACCTACCATAAGGTTGATATGTATGAGAATATCCATAAGGTTCCGTAGGGTATTGATCATAGCCAAAAGATTGGTTTTGATTATACCCTTGGTATGGTTGGTAGTTGTCATAAGACTGAGAATGAAAACCATATTGATTACTACTATTATATGATTGATCTTGTGCATCGTACATGTTATTTCCAAATGGAAACAATGACGACTCACAAGAATAAAAGATAAAATCTAAACAAAAATAACTAAAAGTGATACTTACAACCTGTTTTCAGAATTTACATCCCTCTTTTGATGAGAGTTGAACACCTTCAACGAGTTGTTAACACCATGAAAAACTAAAAATCTGAAAAACACTCTAGAAAAACGTAAAAATTTCTAAACTATTAAACAAACTAAAATAAATAAAAAATCAATTAGCGATTATTCCTCGGCAGCGGCGCCAAAATTTGATGTGTTTCGTACGTGCAACAAATACTTCAGATATTTCACACTAATACTAATAAATAATATAACGGTAGTAAGGATCGTTCCCACGATGAGATGTGAATTGTTATTTGTTTTTGACTTCTTATGTAACCAAGGGGGATTGTAGTGAAGTATATTAAAGTAAAGTAACGAAAGAAAATAAAAATAATATAAATAAAGATTGAGATCAAGGTGAGAAAATACTTGTTAAAGGTTTCATCTTCCATCACCAAACCTGTTATTCAATCGATTAGAATCAACATCCACTCTCTCTTCATACCAATATCCCTAGAGCACCCCATCAAGAGCATACTCCGGTTAATTCCTTATGTCATCACATACCATAACGATGAATATGTAAATACTACTTAGTTAAAAACCTAACGCGACGTACTATCAAGTTTAATCATCAAAGGTTCTTTGAATTAGGATAACCAATGCAATAGAAATACTACGAGTAATATATTTAACATAGGTCAAGCTTCTACATGTAATCACACAAAGGTTTTGAATACAATCGTAATCACACTATACTATTTGTAATCGGGTATATCGACTATTCAGTATCTCCAAACCTTAGTTTAAATTTAGATAAAGATATGTGTTCACTTAGTATGCATCCTCAAAAAAAATACCTCCAATCATACATTGCGATATTAAAAACAGGACATGAACGATAAAATGAGATCTTGAACATCAAAACTAACCAACCAAATTGATTTGCATGTCTAGGACTTCCAACTACATCCCCAACCAATACAACAAAGTTACCTACTCATGGATTTACTAAAATCCATGGGAAATATACAGATAAGAAGAATGGTTTCCCCTAAGGGGAAAACCTTAGGTTTTTGATGTAGAAGATATGATATGAGAGGTAGAAGATAAGATATTACTTCAAAAGATGTCTTGTTTGAGCTTTAGATGTCTTCTTTTATAGCCTTTAATGCTTGGACATCAAGTATTCTCTCTTTCTAGGGTTTAGAATCCCATTGGGACTAAGTTGTATCAATTTAGAAGTCCAAATCAGGTCAAAACGGACCACATAAGTTTGTCAGAGTCGACATGGTTGATTTCTATGAATCGTGCCGACCCTATGACCAAAATAGCTCCAATTCTCTATCCCAAAACTTGCTACAATCAACATGGTCGATTCTGAACCGTGTCAAATTTGGGGCTTAGAAATCCAAGTTTTCTGTCCGAAAAAGTTTTACAGTCGGCATAGTTAGGAACAGTGCCGATTGTTGTGATGTAGATGACCTTTTTCTTGCTTCGGCTGTTTTGTCCATAACTTCTTCGTCCGAACTCGGAATGACCTCATTTTTTTTTGTGTTAACTTCGTATTTTAATTAACTTCAAATAGTAAAGAAATATTAGAATTGAATGAGTAACATTTGGTCCTTTCTCTAACTCCAATTGTAGCACTTGACTTCCTTGTTCATTTCATGTCATAATGAACTCCGTTCTTCTTCTTTGGTTGAATATACTTCAAAACTCCTAAGAACTCAAAATAAAAATAAAAAATAAAAGCATAATGATATGAAAACTAACAATAAAGCAATGAATTAGAGTATCAAATTAATGCAAATAATACACCTATTATTTTTCTCTATCCATTATATGAGACGAGATCTCAAGATTGACGTATTCTAAGAAATTTTACATTAATTGTGGAAGAATGACGCTAATGTATCGTTTAAAATAAAAACCAGTAATTATGGTTGTCTCTAAATAATGAGCCATTGGTTTTTATTCCTTACAGGAAACCGTCTGACAACCACATCGTGGATATGTTCCAAAAACAATAATGATAATTTCTTTATTTTTCTTAAAAAGAAATATTTCAAGTTAGTTGAAATTGGTTTTCTCTATCGATCGTAGAATGAGATATCGTCATTATAGTAGATAAACAGTTTTAAATACCAATAAAACGAGAAATTATCGCATTCTTGAGGTATATTTAGCAATTAAAAAAAATCTCGTGGTAATAATCTCAAAAAAAAATGAGACCGTTCCGTTGGAATACGATAGGATATAAAAGATCAAAGGGTGTGCATCCTGGTTGTTAGCTATATCATTAGTCCTTGAAGTGACTACGTTGATCTTGATTTAATTTTCTTTAGATAAAAAAAATCTCCATAATTTAATTCTAAAATGAATAATTATCTCGTCGGCCCTGCAGTTGAGGAAGTTACTGGAGATTTGTTTACATATGCTTTTGGTTTAAATATATAATATTTTTTTTGTTCCAAAAGTAATCTATTGTTGATGGTAAATATGTATGTCTATTAAGACTACATTTTTTATATCGAAAGACATATCTTATAATGAGTACATATATCCTCGAATTGATTGGATAGTATTTTATGAAACTTAAAAGTTTTTCGTATATAAAATATAGATATTTCCGCCATAATCATAGGGAGACTATACACTACTAGACGTTGGTGTGCATTAACTTAAAAATTATATCAATTTCTCTTCCTTCATGATCAAATCGAAAAAAACTATCACTCAGTAGGCGTGAAAATGTTTCATTATGATTTTATGTAAGCTTTTGCCTCTTAAAAAGGCAAATCCAATCACATACAACAGCAAGTAGCATTTTAGAAGAGGCTACAGATAATGCTCCAATAGAGTCTATCAAAACAAGATCCACATTCTCATAGTTCATATCTCCTCACCAGAAGATGGAGAGATTATAATGTTCGTGGGCGCTGGTACCAGTAATTTTGTGAATTTTTCAAGATATGCATACACTTTAGAATTGTATGGGATCGTGGTAAGCTAATATAATTATAGAATATTCATTTACAATAGCTACTGAAATAATAAATGATGGTGGTTGCTAACTCCTGTGCAGAGAAATATCGACAAATGTGATTGATATGCACAAAATCCAAATTATGTTGGATTGAAATTTCTTGAATAACGCGTTGGATCCAAGATTTAACACCTTAAACGTGCAAGCCTAAATTCTGAAAATTACAGGTTGGTGTAGTCTACATGCGTTATATGAGATATATGATCGTTTTAAAAACGATTTGAGAGTTTCATTTTTTTTCAAACCCTATGATTGGTTTAATAATACTTTGTTCACTATGTAGGATGCATTTTTCGTGGTATTCCTTGAAGGACTTGTATTGAATTCACAGAATAAACGTGGTCGGAGAACATATTTGAATTTGAATCCATGGTTTCACGGTAAAACCCCATTTAGCCCAAGCGGGAAGGTAGCACAGCTTGGTCATAGTGCATGCCCCACTTGTGTAATCCTTCGAGGATTCAAATTATATTTAGGAAGCCACTTGATTCGATTGTGTCAAGTTTAACAATCCTTTAGAAATTTGGTACAAAACCCAAAATTTGTATTAATTAGTTGATGATATCAACTTTATAGGTCTCTTGAGGAGTTCTTAAAAATACAAAAATCCACGCTTTAGCAGCATAAAATATTATTTTTTTCTTCAATCTGCAGTTCCATATTATGCTTGCATAAAACTTTTGTCTATGATACAAATTAGAGTTATGATTTTGATGCTTGTTTTTTGTAATACTCATATAGTTGAGTTAGCATCTATAAATACATCAAAAGTTGTACTCTTTTCCCTTCGTTTCAGGTTTTGTCCCATGTGGTTTCTTGACAAGGTTTTACGAGGCAACATCTGGCTGACGTTGAATTTTCTTTCAAAATGTTGATATTGTGTTTTTTTTCCTTCGTCCAGATTTTTTTCCCATTGGGTTTTATAGGCAAGGTTTTAGTGAGGCAATTTAATTCAACATGGTGGTCATCCAAGGGGAAGTTGTAGAATTTCGTCTATTTAGTGGATGCCCACATTTGATTAGACAAAATAAACATAACCATCCCCTAGGAATTGGATGTCTTTCTGAACCACATAAGATTTAATAGCAAATACGGTTTTTATTCACGTATGGTAATTAATATATTCGCATCTTGACACTTTGTTGAAGAAATTATATCAATTCATCTTCGAGAAACTAATAATCCATTATACAAGTCCTCAATGTGTTGAAGAAGAACGCAAATCAACAAGAGTATTAATCGAAGACAACACTGCTTGTGTTACACAAAAGAAGACTTCATCAGCTAATAATTTTCTTCAAGAAAGCACAACAATCTTCTGCACTCAAGAAATTCATTCACAGAAATTGGGAAGTCTCGACTCAAAGATTTGCAAGCCAAGATTTAATTCTCTTTTCTGCGCCTCTCTACTTTGTGCCTCTTCTTCTATATTTTCGCAACACCTTGGTTTTTGTAGTAATTATTCTGCACCTTATGCACAATCCAGTCCCGAAAGGGAAAGCCAAAACGTATACTTGGAAAACTAAAATGGGATAACTTGGAATATGTCCCGAATTATATGCCTCAGTTGAGGATATGTCTTGTAACGGTCGGAATTAAGGGATATGTCCCAGCCATCCATTTAGACCGTTAAATGAACAAAAACGCACATGTGTGAGGCCGCACGTGCCAAATATGGGCAATAATACCCCTGTCATTTAAAATTGTTACACACAGATCCCAAATTGTAAATTATTGACACGTGTCATCTACGATCCGACGGTCAAAATTTTTTCAAAATTTTGAAAGTGTAAGAAACCCTAATATTCTCGAAATGACCTTATTACCCCTTTGTTTTAAAAAATGACAAAAATACTTGTAAATGTTATGTTAATGGTATTGTCTGAAATTGAACCTGTTGCAAGTCTGAAATTGCAAATAATCACATTTTTAAAACAAACTAAGTTCTAGTATTGTCTGAAATTGAAAGTTAAACAAAGAAAATCCCCACAAACGCAACCATCCATGTGTTTCATAACATTCAAAAAACATTAAACTCACAAATCAAAATGAATTTTAGGCTTCCTTTGTCTTTTTGATCCTGCATCATAGTTGAAAGTGTTAATAATCTGCTTGATAGGGCATGCTCCTTTGTTCATCACATAAATCACTTTACCAACCTCAATACCAGCTTTATGATTAAGAATAGTTATCCTAAAGTTTCTATCTTTCAATTTCCTGAAATACACCAAAATGTAAGACAAATTTCAATCATTTTACTAACTTCAAAAAAAACATAAATGGATTTAATAACCCTGTCATTTTAGGAACTAAACATTAAAAAAAAACAGTAATACATGTGTTTAAGGATATAAACATCAAAACAAACAGTAACATCAAAACAAAATACCCAATTCAGCAAACCCTAAAATCAAATTTACATAAACCAAAAATTGTGATTAAACAAAAATTAAACACCATATATGTGATATAACAAGTGAATAAACATTGACTAACAATAATACATGTCATTTCATCAACAAATTTCATGTTTCAAAAAAATACCCAAATCAGCAAACCATAAATTCAATTTCAAATAAACCCTAAATTTATAGTTGCATGTAAACGAAAATTAAACACAAAACATGTGAGATACACACAAAAAAAGAAATGGGTTTGATAAATCTACCTGTTTTCAGTCACCATGATGTTGATTTGAGAAAGATTGATGATAAGAACTTGTAACAGTTGCGATTTCTTCTTGCAAAGCTTGATTTCACGACCTTCACTTAATCATCTTTGTCTCTCGATCTCTCCCTTTCTCTCTGTCTCTCTATCTCTCCCTTTCTCTATGTCTCTAGATCTCTCCCTTTCTCTCTGTCTTTCGATCTCTCTTTTCCTTTTTCTTTCTTTTCCTTTCTGTCGAGTTCTCTTGTCAAAGAAGATAGACACTACATGCACGTGCCATAGAAACGTGACATATGAAGCTATAATCTCTTAACACGTGTCCACACTCTTCTAATCGGACCGTAGGATCTAATTAAGGGTAGAAGTGTAAAATTGAGCACAGTATAAACCCACACATGCGGATATTAATCATTTAACAGTTGAAATGAATGGCTGAGATATATTCTTTAATTACATCCGTCAGTGGACATATCCTCAAATGTATGGGTAAATACGGGGACATATTTCCAATTTTCCCAACTAAAATTGGTACTGCTTGGGTGTTGCTTCGAGAGTAGTATTTTATTTTAGTAGGTACGTATAGCAGTTTGTTCATATTTAATCAGGATTGAATCAATTATTTCCTTTTTTTGATTGATCGGATTTGAAGTTCTTTTTCTTCTTTTCTTTTCTTTTTGAGATGTCGGGTTTAGTTCAGCAGGGCATCAATCAAGTTAACAAAACTGACATTGTAGGCGTGGCGCTTACGCCCCCAATGAAAACGAACATGAGACAACACCTCAGAGGATGGATCAATATCTCGAACAACATTTTATCAAGTGAAATCTATCCCTTTAATTTTGAAACCTTAAGGAAACCCCTTAAAAGAGAACATCAGGGAAAATTTTGACAAGAGAACATCAGGGCAAATTTGACATTGGCTAAATGCCTTGCAAAAATTTACGGTAATTGATATCTACAAATGGAGCCGATGTCTCCACCATTCTCAGACATTTTCAGTATGTTAAAGGCTGATTGCCAATCCTTTCTCCACTGAGGAAAGGAGCAATGAATACGTTTTGTCATAAACCAATTGGAACTTTTGGTTACACCTAATTTGAATTGGTCACATGAAAATCACATCAATATCAGAATAGAGTGGATGGAGTCTTTTTCAAGAAGTTGAAATCTGAAGGGAACTCTAAACCTCACAGCTCTAAAAACACAATAAATTCCATTGCTATTTGTCTAGAAAAGTTGGTCCCATCCCACAGAAGATAAAAGTTTGATATACACACTTTCTTCTTCATATCAAGTTATCAATTCTACTTTATTTTGTGTATTAGTTCCACTTGATTTTCTTCTTTACATACTTTATTTTCTTCCATCAATTATTAGAAAACACCACACGGGTCTCCCCAATTTGATCTCATTTAAAATTTAAAAAATCTACAAACCTTTTTAGTACTCACATGTGATGTAAGTTGTAGGCCAGAAAACTTTCTCCATTATTCAACTCTTTTTTTTCCTTTCTTTCTAATACAAGTGACTTGCATATGGTGTATGTTTCTTGCATCTTTCACCATCATCAAAAGATACATCCAGTGTCGATCCAAAACATATTTCTCATGATTTTTGTTTCCCTTGGGATGTTGATTGTCTAAATTTGGAGTTGTTGTTCCGTTTTGTTATGGCCTATGCTCAATCAATTTCAAAAAAATTGATGTTCAAAGATGAATGCAAGTTGTATGTGAATTACTCCCTCTGTCCCGATAAAAAATATTTTATTATTTTATTATTTTAACTTTCATTTAATTTAATATAAATTAAAATAAAAAAATGATAATATCTTTTTTATTAGGACGAAAGTATAATACATGGCAAATACCACCCATTGGTTTATATTTTTGCTGATGCTTTTCTCATTAGTTATGAGGAGGTTCATCTTTCACATAGGTGTGTGAGATCATTTATGTGTGAACCCTTGCGTTCGTTCCCTCTGCATGCGAAGATAGTTGAAGAGCAAAAATTAGCTGGTGCCCAAAGTTGTGTTAAATAATTATAAGATCCAAGTATGCCTTCAAATGGTATATATTAAGCCATCCAGATAGTTGGTTCTGAATCTTTTTTCTCATAACCTAATAAACTCCTACGTTTTTTTGTCTGTAGCTAGATTCTGTTGTAGATTTTGTATTTTATAGAAAAATAGCTAGCTAGAAGATATGATTGAGTACATACTTTTTAATGTTTCTATGTGGAACAATGTATCCGAACGAATACATTTGGCTCATCTGGCAATATTAGCAAATAATCCTAATATAAAATCCAACACCGGTTTAAGAATATTGTTATTTTAATTTGGAGGAATCATTGCAGAATTAACATATTCTCCATCTTTTAATAGGTTTTTGATATTTGTAGCGGACATGCAGTCAGTGTCCAAGGATTGTTAACCTAGTAAAATCTATCCAAACTTTGCTTCCAAGAGCATCCACGGTGGGCAGGTAAAATGATAATAGAGTATTTGGATACCTTTTAAAAAATTATTTTTGATTTTGAAAAATAAAAAAATTAAAAATTAGTTTGGATACATAATTTAAAATAATTTTAAAAATAGAAAAGTTAATTATTTATAAAGTAAAATATTTTTATTTCTGACTTCTACTTCTGATTTTTATTCCTTCAAAAATAGAAATGTTTTTGCATTTGGTATCCAAACAACTTATTGATAGATAATGTAAAAAGTACAAATTATCATTTTTACTATAATGATCCGGTAGATATATCATTTTGATTTAGCAATTACTAAATCTGATCAACCCGTTACTCGTATTTCAAACATCTAGCGTGTTTGAAAGGTGTTTTTTTTGTTTTTTTCTTTAATTCAAGAGGTGTTTATTTTTTAGCATCTCAACATTATGGCTAGTCATCATCATTGCAGTATGCTTCAAAAAAAAAAAAAGAAAAAAAAACTTAAATACTTCAAAGAAAAATCAACATTACAGTATTGGCTACTATAGTTAACATATTAGAATAGCTTTTACTACTCCCTCCATCCTAGTTTAGTTGATATATTTGATTGATTTTTTTTACTAAATTTAGTTAATATATTTATATTTTTCCATTTTTTTTTAATATATTCTAACTTGGAATTAGTATCTAATTGTAAATGTATATGTCCAACTTTTTAGATAACTCTTCTAAATACTTCTCTCTAAAAACTAGGAATATCAGTACTAGTCTAGGGTGTTTAAGGAAAAAAAAATCTCTAACTATTTTATTAATATTTATGTTATACTCTAATATAACAAATAAATTAGGACGAAGAAAATATTTATTACTGTGGATGCTTTATCACAAAAATTAGGTACACGAAATACACCATTAAAACTAAAGACTGGGCGTTTCACTATAAATCCTTGATACTGTCTACAGATTTGTTAGCCCAGCGAAGAAAAAATTGTGTTGATGTTCGTACAAAGAATTTTTAGCAGTGGTATTTATACCTACATTCGAAGTCTTTCTTTTCATAAAAAATAAAAAATGTAATATTCACCGAAAAATCTAAAATTCAACGTAAAAGAACTTTACCAGTGACTCACAGGAAAAAAAAAAGAAAGAAAGGATCTCATTAGGTAGAACAATTTTACCATTTTAATAAAGAGCAAAAAAAAAAATTGACCAAGAAAAATAACGCCTAATTGTATATTTTTGCCGGTGTTTGTTCTCGTATCTCATTGTATATTTGTTAGTACCACGTATCATTGCAGTCTCTTGATCAACAATAGTCAATCGATGAAACTTTGGCCTTTAGGACAGTGGTGGGGTGGACGGACTAAAATATGATTGTAATACCTACCGCTGTTGTTTCACGTTATTAAATGTTTAGGATTTAGATGAAACCTGGAAGGAAAAACAAAGTTTATAAGATTGATGAGTCACTCATATATAGGAGGAGTTGAATCGTTGTTAATCTATGAAGCTCCATTAGGTTGACCATTTCCGGTATGACTCTTTAGGTGAACGGTGAGCCCATCTTCTTCTCATTTCTCTTTATTTAATTTCTGTTTTCTTAGAAGAGAGAAAAACTATACCAAAATTGTTTCTGAACGTCTTAAAACTGAATTTGTTTTTGGAGAATTATTTTTGCAAACAGACTGTTTAGGCTAAAAAAATTTTTCGACTAAACAACCAATCATATTCTCACATATCAATTTAAAGTTGAAATCGAGTAACACCCAAACATCTTTGTATTGATTTTATAAAATCACCTCTGTGCCAAACATAAAATCTTTTCTGTACGATGTATATGATTACTCAAATTTAACATCTTTGAGCTATCATTTTTACAAATTGATTAATTAAGTACAAATAATCCTTCCATAATATAGTTACTTCTCCTAGATTCATACCTAAAAATATCTTCTCTTTCTTTCTGAGGTTTTTCTTCTTATTTTTTCCCGACCCCTTCTTTGTTGTTTGGCTTCTTTTATTTATAGATTTATTTACTGGGTTCCACTTTGTGCAACGTGTCATTTTCTCCAGTTTGGTCATCGTTCCTCGATCGATTCTACTTTGGGTCGATGCTCTCGTGTCATTTTATCCAGTCTTGTCGTCATTCTTGGATTGCCTTTTCCTTGGTTCGATCCATTTTATTTCGATGTACCCATCGTTCTTGTATTTCCTTTTTTATCTGGTGCGATCACTAGGTGACAGATCACTTTTAATTGCTTCTTGGTTCGATGTCTTATATATTCGACACCTGTCTTCCTATCTTTTTAGACTTCTATCATCTCGATCATTAAAATAATTGGAGTAATTATTACCTTTACTTTCTCAATTATCAAGATAAAAAAGTAATCATTATTCTTACTTTTTCGATCTTCCATCATTTAATGTTGTTTGTTTTATTCGATGTACTTCAACTTTCTCGATCATATGTGTCGTTCATGCAATCCATTGCTCAGATGCTTCGTGCCTTTTCGATATTTGATATTTTTAATATAGATTGTGTGGTTCTCGCTCTTTTTAATTTAGTTGCTTCCTATCTCGATCTTCTTCCACGTGTCATGCTTCTTTTATTTATTAACACAGACTTTTGTTGGTTTTAAATGACTCTTGCTTGAGGCAGCATTCTCCTAGATTTCCTCCCAAATAAACAAACGAAATAATGCCGAAAAGAAAACAAGGAAGAGAGGAACTCTGGCCGGGTACAAGCATACAACTGCGGACCACAAGCTCAAAAGCTAATCAAGAATAGATAATCGAGACTAAATCAAAGCAAAACCCTAGTGTTTAACTTAGAAAACCCGTGAACAAGAAGCAATATACGTGTTTAAAAAAACCTAGAAGCAGTAGTATACGATGACGACAGCTGAAAAATCAATAAAATAAAATAATAAATTACAGATAAATAAGCAAAGGACAAGAGAGAAAGAGAGTCAGGGGTTTCCTTTATGCCAGCTTTTTCTATCAAAGCATGTCGCGTGGCGAAATTCCATCTTTTCCATTTCTATCCCCTTCCTTTTTTATGCCCCTAATTTTCTTCCATTAATCTTTTTTGTATCCGGTTGTTTTCAATTTCAAATGACGAAGCTACCCCACAATGATTTTATGGGCTGATTATTATTTGTTCATTTTTGAGAATCTTAACCATGATATTTTACATAATAATCTTGTACAGATGCATCTATATTTGGACAACGGAAGAGAGTTTTTATATGTGATGACTTCAAAGATTTTACTATTTAGGAAAAATTGGAGATAATTGATTAAATTGATGATAATTTTTTTTTAACATGTAATCAAACTTATATATTTACGGTTTAAATTTTTTAAAAGATTTTATTACATCAATTGGAAGATTTGGATTCCGACAAAATTTTTATCTTTTTAAAAATTAGAGTTTCGGGTAGAGAGGATAAAATTTAGGGTCAGCTAAAATATTACCGGCCCATAAGCCCACTTCGTAAAATTGAAATAAAAATCTTCATGTAAAATAAAATTTTATAATCGTGGTATATAATCATCTAGGAACGTTTATAATCGTTCCTAAATAATAAACGCCACGAAAAAAGGATTTTGGTTAAAGTTTAGTGTATTGAAATCCAATGAATGTTTGGTCTGTCCTCCTACCTCGCGCGTCATCTAGTTATTTTAATAGCATCAGTGTCCAAGAGTGGGTGGGGTTTTGTAAACACAAATCATTACGTAAGCGATTCTATAGATCATGGGATGAACTTTGCCGCTAAGATAAGAAAATGTTGGACAGACAACACAAGAAACCAAGAAAGAATGATGTTGATTGAAATCGTTAGATTCAAGAGTGGTTTTGTACTATCAATTTCTTCAATTGTAATGAAAACAGATTGTACATTCACAACTAAATCACTATACAAGTTTGTTGCCAAATCTTAGGATTAGATGTATGATTTACTGACGACATTAATTTGAGAGAGAAAAAAATTTATAGGCAGAAAAAGAGAATGTATAGTAAATAGTTACGGATCAATTGATATGATCAACCACCTAAAACCCTCACTTGTGACCAGGTAATGTTGTTTATGCTTGTTAGTTGTAAGGTCTCAGACTGATTATGGAAGTAGGAATGTACCCATCGTCCTTGTGTATCAACGGCCTTTCTTAGCCAAATGCACCTTGCTTATTGGTTTGACCCTAGTATTGATACCTAGGCCCGTAGGATAAAAACAAAATGAAGCGTTGCAAATATCTGTTTTTAGCCGTCTAAAACAATAGCAAGATTGAAAGTCTAGACATACTAAAACAATTGGTTATGCTTCAAAAAATAAAATAAAATAGGTTGAACTTATATTAAAATTCTAAATTTTTCCAAAAATGATCCATCAGAAAATAAAAAAGATGGTCTTAGAAATTTAAGGGTAACCAGAGCACCCTAATTAACCTCTATTTCCATCATCGTACAAGACCTATAAACCTTGTAAATAATGAAAAATATCAACTAACTTCACGATTCCTAATATGTGATTACCTTCTCTTACAAGTATTTTTTTATTTTATTTTAGATTAATAATTATAAATCACTTTTATAAGAGTTTTTTTTTTTAATATATTTATAAAAATTAAATATTTTTTTCTATATATCTGTAAAAGTAAATATAAGAACGAACGCATTTTCATTGGTGTATACAGTGAATAACAACATAAACGGAGCTGGTTTTGGTAGCAACTAGATTTGTGCTCGTGCTACGTGTCGGGCGTAGTTGTAGTACCTTTTTGGATGATTTATTAACAAAAGGAAGTAGTTGTCCGTATTTTTTTTCATACCCTCCAACCAAGATTTTCATCTTATTATGAGGAATTTTGTTATTATTCCAAGCTTTTGTGTTCGTCTTTAAGTATACAAATATATATTATGAAAATCGATAGTTGTTTGTACTTTTTATTACACCTTAATAGGGATGTTATCATTTAGTAAAATCGAAGGATGTTGGTGAATGTATAATATATTTATCTTCATTTAACTGGTAATAAAAAATATTTTTTTTCTTGAAAACTTTCACTGGGGAACTTGTTATGGTACTCATATTTGATGTTGATATAAAGATAATTATTATCTCGCTCTACGCACCAGGTATGTACGATGGGAATTGAGCCCCCTTTTATAAGGCAGGGCTTCGCCCCGCACCCGTCTCCAAAAGGATCCCAACTAACAACTACAATGTGTAGTGAAAACACCAATTATCATTTAGTAGATTAACAATTTGAACCAAATTCACCAACTATGTATTGGTTAAAGTGTTGGAGATTAAGAAATCCTCTTAAAAAAATACTTCTGAAAAATTATTACACGCATCATCGGTGAAATCGAACAAATTTTGAAGATTATAGCATCTTAAACTCCACATAAATTTAACCATTCAGGACCCATTCAAAAATCAATACAAATAAATGATCATGCAAAGGTGTGTAGACTCTAACAAACTTGATAAAACACAACTTCATATCTTTAATTAGTGTCACCAACTTCGTATTTGGTGCGACGGGGCTTCTCCCTGCACCCGTCTCAGAAGGGATCCCAATTAACAAATGCAAAACACAACTTTGTATCTTTAATTAGTATCACCAACTTCGTATTTTGTGAGGTGGGGCTTCGCTCCACACCGGTCTCAGAAGGGATCCCAACTAACAACTGCAGTGTAAAACACCAATTATCATTTGTAGATTGACTATTTGAACCAAATTCACCAATTACGTATTGTTTAAAGTGTTGGAGATTAAGAAATCATCTTAAAGAAAAATAATTTTGAAAAATTCTTACATGCGTGCATCATCGGTGAAATCAAACAAATTTTGAAGATTATTACATCTTAAAATCCACAAAAATTTATCCATTCCAGGACTCATTCGACAATCAATACAAATAAATGACCATACAAAGGTGTACAGACTCTGATTAATTAGATAAAACACAACTTCGTATCTTTAATTAGTATCTATAAAATAGCTGTAAATAACAACGTACAACGTATTCACTTTAACGTCTTTTTGGCACACTGTACAACCCATAAGTAAACAACTAAATAGAAAGAGCTACCAATACTTTTTAAAGTTGTAAAATGAACAAATAAAGCTATTATATATAAAAACAAGATGAAGTTCTTGATTTTTAGAACAATCTGCCATAGCCCATGACTTACACCACTTTTTCGTAGATATTATAATTTGTTTTCTGATAGGTATTGTTAATTGCTCTTTTTGGCATACGGTGGATTGCCTTTACACATTTTATTTTACCTATGCAATTCATGTTTTATGTTATGAACTAATTCTGATTCAAGTAAAAGAAAAAAACAATTGTGAGGGTAACAACTAACTACATATAAATGACCACCATTTTTTTCCAATACTTATACAATTATTGCGAAATTCATAAACGAAGATAATCTAGAACAACAAATCCATCTGCTTAAAAATTATTAGTCAATATTTCCAACTATACTTCATTATTGACCAACTTAAAAGTTCTAACTAAAAATTATCTAGAGTGAAGATAGTGCAGGATCAGTGGTAGGGAGCCCCACCCAAATCCAACTTTCACCAATCCAACTTTCACCAATCCAAAAGCGAACAAAGTAACACAGCCCTATTCTCCCTAACACCATTTTGGTGGTAATTCCATTCAAATCCTACAAAGATCGATGCAAAATCTGTACAGTGAAAAACCAAAAAAAAAAAATCTGCTAGGCCACCATATAGACTACCACCAGCATCAACCTCGACCACACTCACCACCACCACACGCATATATTTTCAACTCTCATTGCAACCAATCACACCACCCGTATTTACCAACAACACCATCTTTCACCACCATCAATCATCTCACCCCATATTCACCAACAACACCATTGCACATTCACAACCACCACCAATCACCACATACGTACACTCACCAACACCACATGGAATCAAGAATAAGAGTTCCAAATTTCAAAACCTTAAGTACTTAAATCAATGTTCAAACATTTCACCAATATGTAAACTGAAAGTAAGAAGCATACATACCAAGCTATAATCTACCGACACTCCAACATCGAATCTACGACCCATCCATATCCTTTTAACCAATCTAATCACACAACTAATAACGATTTAATTTTTTTTTAGAAAAGATTACATAGTTATATTTGCATAAATAATTTTGGCAAAGCTAAGATTGAAATTTTAACCCCAACACCATAATCTTAGATTGAAATTCAAAAGGGTCAAATCACTTCTTGTATCAGATCCAAAAGGAAATCATTCGTTGACTTATTGTTTATACATGATCATTATACAAACATTGAATTATGACCCAAGCATGTGGTTAAAACATCCAAGAAGTGTGCAGTTGTTACCTGCGCTAAAACCATAAACATCAAATAATAATCCTCCATTGACAATGAGAAGGAAAATGAATCTAAATAGATCAAATAGGATCAATGCATCTATAATGTGTTAATGTCTTAACCAAGCGAATGGAATGTAATCATATAAATAACCCAAGTGGTCAGGTAGTAATAATGTCAAACAGGTCACAATGAGCATTTCATGTTTCAAAAATGAGTCTCCAGTTCATTTTGAACCGAATCAAAGAATATTTATCTCACAAAAGTCTAGTGTACAAAAATATAAAGAAGTGAAAGGGTTTCATATATATGCATAAAATACGATACAATGGGATTTAGTTGCTCTACACAGATGCAAACAAACATTATGATTTAAAAGTTCTGATTAGTCTTAGAAAAAAACAAATCAATAGGAATATACTTGCGGTCTTTTACGAATATTTTACGCTTTTTGCTTTTGGTCTCTCCACTACCATTGGTTTCTGGCTGGACATATTAAACAAATATGATGAATATGTCAAAAATGATCTCAGATGGTTATATATGAATCACTCACTTTAAAGTTATGCTTGACAGTTGAAATTAAAATTGTAAGGATTACAAAAAATCTCACAAAAATACTATTGAAACTTAAGTTCTATTTCCAAGAGTTCAGTTAACTTATCTGCATTTGCAAGTTAATGAGTCCAAAAAGAAAAATTGAAGGGATTAAGAAACTAACTCTGCAAAACATTTTTTGTGGTCTTATGGGACTCCACTCTCTGAAGCATCTCTGCAAAATGATAACCAAAATTCTTTTGCCTATCCCTTATAAAACTTTTGAGTCAATTCATACCCACACAAAGAACACTTGTAGTCATCAACCCAATAAAACTGTTTTTCTTGAATGGGAAACAATATCGTAGGATTCTCCATGAGGTTTTCCTCTTTGTTCTTTCTGTTTAAATTCTTGCACCCGACCTGTACAGTTTTCAACTAACAAAAGATGAATGACTCAAAAGAAAAATCGAAATGCTAACATGAAAAGGGTGTAAAAGAATGACACATTGTATCAGATGCTATAAATTATCAATTTCGCTGACATCCAAGCATGTATTTGATTTCCCTGCATAGTTTAAAAAGTTTGATTATCGTATCAGTGATTTAAAAAAATAAAATAAAATAAACTGAGCTTAGAACAAATTAATACTTGATTTCCCTGATAGTTTACAAATTTTCATTATTGTATCAATGTTTTAAAAAATTGTAGTAGAAATAATTGAGCTTGGTTAAAATTAGTACTTACATCAATATCCATGAGCTTGGTAGTTATTTGTCCTATCCAAATCAATTGAACCCACCAATTAACATTTGAACTTAATTACTGAAGAATAAAAACTATCGTGAACTGTAAAAAGTGGCAAACAACATTCAAGTAACACACCTTCGTTCCTCTCCCCATCCTGATCTTTAAAAATAAAATCAAATCAGAACAAACAAATACCCATAGTAAACCTTAATGAAATCGTCAAAATTGAAAAACATAAACCAAAACCAGACACAAAAAATAAATAAATCAAAAGCAAACATAATAGAGAGAGATCAAACCCATACCTGATTGAGAATTTTAGTTTTTGCATCTGTTAAGAAATCAATAAAACAATGATTTAAAATCGTCAAAAATAACTTTTAAAACAGTAAATTGTAAAAACCCTAATAAAATTAAAATAAAATTCATATGAAAGAGAGAAAGTAAATCTAAACTCACTACATTATCCTTATAGCTGAATCTTTAGCTAAACAACATCAAGATCATCAGGAACAGAAAAAAATGGATTTTTGTACTCCTCTCCAACCACAACTGTAACAAAAACAAAAAATATATATCGATGGTATAATCACCAACAAATCAAAGAAGGTAAGCGAAGGAAAAGAGACAGAAGTAATATCAG
Source organism: Papaver californicum (assembly GCA_023531435.1). Classification (NCBI taxonomy): domain Eukaryota; kingdom Viridiplantae; phylum Streptophyta; class Magnoliopsida; order Ranunculales; family Papaveraceae; genus Papaver; species Papaver californicum. Next base: position 1,918,214 of record JAJJMC010026829.1, read on the forward strand.
AAGAAAAAGAAAGAGATATAGATGATCATGGAAGATTCGAAGTTAACCGTGAGGATTTAGGTTAGAATGGGATAAGAAGAGAAAAAGGAATTGATTAGCGGCGGAACTGGAAGAATCAATAGTAAAAATAAGAGCTAGGGTTATGCATTTTCTTAGGATTATTAGGGTTAGAAGCAGAGATTTGATTCGTTGGATGGTCACAACCTAAGTTCTAACCGTCAATCTAAACTAGAGATTTGATCCGTTGGATGGTCACAACCTAAAGTCCTAAACGTCGATCTAAAGTGGTCGTCACCTATTGTAGGTTAAGATAACCCAGTTGTTTGTGGGAAAAAAATGAATTAAGGGCTAAGGTGTTGGCAACTACTCTCCACTTCGATTAAGATTGATACTCTATTTATATCATAGATATTGTAAACATTCAAACTATTCATACTTAATCGAAGTGGAGAGTAGAACGCCAAGTTTTGGTCAAGAGGCAAGAAGCTCACGTTTTTATTCTTCGTGCTAAGCCTCACACGTTTAGAGTAAAAGAGTAAAATGCCAAATTTGACAAGAAGCAAGAAGCTCACGCTTGGTCTTTGAGCAAAAGTCATACAAGTTTTGCATTAGAAGCAAAAATGCACGTGCTTAGCAAGGTGCACACGTTGGGGACATGAAGAGCTTCCCTTTTTCAAATTAGGGTTTGAAAGCATTAATTAGGGTTTGAACTTTGAGATGCAAACGCACATGCTTAGTCTTGAGACTGATATGGAAAAGCTTTATACTAAGAAGGACAAGCTTTATCTCTCCTAATACGTACAAGGTAGGGGGCATCATCCCCTTGGATTTGGACGGACAAGAGAATTCTTGTGAAATTTCGTCGTTAGAAAATTCAGATTTAGGGTTTTCACTAAAAACACTGTAAAATCTTCATACGAAGTTCATTTTTGATGATCTACCCCAACTTTTTCATGTACAAACAACCAACTATCTCCCAATTCATAAGGATTTGAGTTTTGAGTTCGTTCAGGGCCTCAAAAAGACGAAATAGACAAAAGTCGGAATTTTTTTTGGAATTTTTTAGCTGCGACTTAGTTGAATGTTTTTATCATATCTCTTAGACCATTTGTACGATTGATGTGATTTTTTAGTACGTTGTAGAGGACATCCAACGAAGAGTTTGGTATATAACTCATCCCTTGATTCATTACCAATCGCTCCCAGCTCACGACTTTGTACAGGACAGTGCAGAATTGCGCCTGACGAGCTTGGTGTAAAAAAAATGTCTTTTTAGGCCTCTGGGCCATTTGCTTGCGCATTGGATGGTAGATGAAGAATGTTTATGCCATTGGTTGCTTCCTGAAATAAGGATTGACGTGGCCAAGACTAAATTTAGCTAGTAAAAGTTATGTTTTGTGTTTAGCACAATTTTTCGTTTGGTGTCTGAGTACCGCAGTGGTACTTAATATTTACCCTGATAAAAACCCACCATCTACACCAGTACATCAAGTATTTGGTGTAAAATGGTGTAACTATATCTATCCCGAACAGCCTCAGACATTAGTATTATTGTGACATCGGCTAATTAGCGAGGGAAAATTCGTCGTTTCCATAAGGTTCAACCAATTAGCGGTTGTGGTCGACAACAATCACTTCACAGAACTTATGATGTATTAACTGATTGTAAAACTAAGTCTATGGTGCTATCATTTTTCTTTCTTTTGTTTAAGATAATCAACTCTTTTGATAGGACACAAATAATAAATCACTATGAGGGGTATTTTAGTACTTTTGTCCCATGTGATTCAAGCTTAAAACTTTTTGAATTTGGTTGGTCAGTAAAACCTCATTAAAACCCGAGAAAAATTATTATTGCAGAAAAAAAAAACTTGCTTTTTTTATCCGTAAATAATAAAGCGGAAAAAAGCTGCTAAGTTTTCAGTCTCTCCACACACATTGGATTTTATTTTCATTTTTTCGCTCTTTCACTAATCATTCAAATATTCAGAGGGAAGCAAAGAAGAAGAAGATCTGTAGATTCAGAGTTGGTTTCTGCAGGAATCTCTGTAATAATATTTATTTATTTTCCAAACAGTTTCAAACGGTTCAGCCAGGTTTGATCATTTGAATCTTTCAAGAATTTTTTTCTTTTTTTATAGGAGGTTTATGTGAAGTTTATAAGTAAATTTAAGATTTTTTTCCATTTTTTTTTGAGATTGAAGTCGAAGAAACAGAGTGATCGGATATTTTACTGAGTAAAAACTTTACTTTTGTTTGGTGGATTAGTATATTGAGTTGCATGAGTGAAATTTGCTGAAGTATTCAAAGATCGAGTTCTTTTTTAGGTTAAGGATCTTCAAGAGATGAAGATATATTCAGTACAATGTTTTGTTTAACGATTATTTGGTGATATCAAAGGAAGAATTTGAATAACTTATTTATTCATCTTCATTTTATCTGAAAACATCAGAAAGATAATTGAAGTACTTGGTCTGAGTGTGTTTGAATCTATAGTAAGGAAATGCTAGTAATAGAAGAAATTGATTTGGAGAATTTTTCAGCGGTTTTTAGGTTTCGTTTCATTTAATCATTCTAGTGTAGGTAAATTGGTTTAGAATCAATTTTAATTTTGGATAACTTGTTGGATTGAGTAAAATTAGTTATTGATTGAGTAAAGAAGATCACTGTACTCTGTTTATCAAGGTATTATGGTCCCCTCCATTAAATTGAAGAGATAGTTCAAGATTGTGGGGACAAATTTGATTTAAAGTTTGATAACCTCTTTTGGGAAAAAAGAAGAAGAAGAAAAGGTGTTTGTTTGGTCCTCAATCTATTATTCAGTGGAATCTACTGAATCACATTCTTTGGGACCGCAATTTTTATTTCAAAGAAAATGCCTCAGAAGCCAATTTCTTCTAAGAGAATGCCCAAGAAGCCGCCTTCAAAACCCCGGGTTCCACCTTCATTACAGTCAATTAAGTCATTGCCTGGTGATTTTAGGTATATTGGTTCAGCTACAGGTATGTCTGATGACATACATGGAGGAAATAATCGGATGATGGCTTCTGAGAGTATTCCAGAAAATGATGATTTGACTGACAGCAATATGGAAGTGATTAATGAAGAATCGCCATATAGTAATGGCACCATTTCTGCCGAAGAGATGCCTTCTGAAGGGAATGGGTACATGGATTCTGTAAAATCCGGCTTGCCTGCTTTATCACCTTCCCATAGTGAAAATAGGTGGAGTGACACAAGCTCTTGCTCGGGGAAGAAGGTAATTCTTTTATTTCTTTGTTTTCTGCAAAAGCGGTAGTCTTACGGTGATTGTCAAGAATATATAATGTATCCTCTATTCAAATTCACAAGCTAATTTTATAGCTAATTCAATCAGCGAATCACAATTATTCCATTCCACGTACTGTTAACGTTTGCATTTCATGCGTACACCTCTTATACTGGTTCATTGAATTCTCAGTTTGATATACTAATGTGCTTAGATACTCCAAATGGGGTTGCCAAAATGAATAATACTAGTTTTATGTAGAAGAAAATGGTTTATGTAGCAATTTATGCCCTTATCTGCATAATCTTTTCTCGTGGTCACTTTCACTAGAGATTCGATTTTTTCTTACTTAATTCTTTCAGTTATCATTTTGTTGATCTCAATATAAGTGGATATCAGCTTCCTTGTGCTTAGTAAGATTTTAAACCAGTTCTTAAACTCTATATGGGCACAGTTAATTGCTTTTCCAAATTATGGTTTGCCTTATGTAGAAGCAAATTCTTACAGTTATCTGTTGGATAAACTCAAGCACCTAGTTTTCTAAAGTTTTGGACAAAACCTCTAAAAGAACAAACCTCTTGTGATATTATGATGTATAACATAAACACTATGTCAATGTGATAACTAAGCTTCAGAAGGAAAATCTTTTTGAGATAATAACCTGTAGGGTTTTTAGTTATGCTAACCAATGAAACTGTGAGTGGATATAATCAGCATTTAATTTATTAATTGATTACCTACATTTTCAAGTTCATTTGTTTCAGAAGCTCCAATATTGGTGTCAACTACCAAATGGCAACTGGGCGTTGGGGAAGATAGTGTCAACTTCAGGGACGGAGTCTGTTATTTCACTTAATGAAGGAGAGGTAAGCCTAATATTTCTTAAGAAAGATGTTCATTGCTGCTAAATATAAATCCTGAATAACCAATCCCCGCTGGTGTACTTCCTTTTGCCTGTTCCAGGTTTTAAAAGTAAATGCCGAAAGTCTTTTACCTGCAAATCCTGACATCCTTGATGGTGTAGACAATCTCATGCAGCTTAGTTATTTGCATGAACCTTCGGTTCTGTACAATCTACAATACAGATACAACCAAGATATAATTTATGTGAGTGTTTATGTTTTTTTAGATATCCTTTTAAAGCATCTAAAAATCTTCATGCTTCTAATTATTTTGTTGGTGTTACTTTTTTACACTGTAGACTAAAGCCGGACCTGTTTTGGTTGCCATCAACCCTTTCAAAAAAGTCCCACTATATGGGAATGACTATATTGAAGCATATCGGCGCAAATCAACTGATAGCCCACATGTCTATGCTATCACTGACACAGCAATTAGGGAAATGACAAGAGGTGGATTACCTTTGTATAATGAAATATAACTAATAAGATTAGTAGTTATTTCAACACTTTTAAGATATTCGTTGCATTTTCCTCTTACTTTGTTTTGGTAAATGTTGCAGATGAAGTAAACCAGTCCATCATTATAAGGTTGGTATAAGATCTCCAAGTATTTGGTTTCTTTCTGTATCCGTGCATGGCTCTTTGCTTCTTAGAGGTCACCTTATAGTCTCTATGCTTATACTTGTTTGCTTTTTTTTCGCCAAAATAAGTCATAAGATAATAGGTTAAAAGTACTGTACATCTATCCAGAAGGTTTAGCTGAAAACGAGCAATTGTTTGTCTAGTTTAGAGAGTTAGGAAGATTTCTTTGTGTAATGCGACTTCAATGGGTGACTGCATACGAAGTATACAAAGAGTAGAATTTTCCATTTATTAGTTTCATCGCATGTGTATCTCTGATCTTAATAATATATAGTCCTGTCTCTTGCTTTCTTTTCATATTCTGCATTGGTCCATTTTAGGCTTTGTTTGTTCTACACATGCTGTGCAGTTCATAAATTTCTTATTTACTACTTGACATTATATTCTTTAGTTTTATGATACTGTTTTTGTTGACATTAGGTGCTTAAGTTGTTTTACTTAATTAGTGTAGAATCTACATATAGTTTGCTGTAAGAAATAATCAGCATCAGCGTACTAGATGTAGCTCTTAGTTAATTTGATGTTATAAGAAAGTATTTTGAAAATTGGATGAAGTTTATACCCTGATGTGGTAACTGAAGACTCAAGACAACAGTCTGCCTACCTTCTTCTTCTTAGTTGATAATTTTAGTGTCGTACTTGTTTATTTTATTGACATATGTGCATCCGTCCTTGCAGCGGTGAAAGTGGTGCAGGAAAAACTGAAACAGCAAAGATAGCCATGCAATACTTGGCTGCTCTTGGAGGGGGTAGTGGAATAGAGAATGAAATACTGAAAACTAATCCCATTCTAGAAGCTTTTGGTAATGCAAAAACATCAAGGAATGATAACTCAAGTCGTTTTGTAAGCACCTACTCCTTTGCAACTTGTTTGGATCGACCTGTTTGTTGTAGGTTCTATATTCTTTTGTAGTTCTTTAATTCTAAAGATCTAGGGTACGGGTCGACATTTTTTTGAATATTTTAATATGCTATTGCAGGGTAAATTAATTGAAATTCACTTCAGTGAGACTGGGAAAATCTCTGGTGCCAAGATTCAAACATGTAAGATAACTTGTTTTTACTGGAAGTACAGCAAACACTTATCCTTTCTTTATTGAGAAGTTGTGACTGACATTATTGCTTGCATCTGTGATTTGCTTCATTTACGCGGCTCCTCATTCTTTGCAGTTCTTCTTGAAAAGGTAATTGTATTTCTCCTTCACCAGATTTGAAATGTTAAAGGATCTGCATTATTGTCCATTAATCAAATTTTGTCTTATGAGCAGTCAAGGGTCGTCCAGTGTGCAGATGGAGAAAGATCGTACCATATATTTTATCAGCTATGCGCCGGGGCTACCCCCGATCTTAAAGGTTGGCGAAACGTCCTCTTTGTGTGGTCACATTTGCATGTTCATGTACTGGTACATCATGGACACTGATCGGTCCGGAAGCTTTTGGTGACAATCTGTTAGAATTGCATAAATGTTAACTGCGTTAGCTATTGTGTAGAACTTTTTAGTCATCTGCATTTTTTTGAATTTTCGTGTGCATTATTATTATGAATGCATCCTTGTTCATTATGTATTTATCCATTTATGTTATGAAAAACAGAAAAACTGAATCTGAAGCATGCAAATGATTATAACTATTTGAGGCAGAGCAACTGTTATACTATTGCTGGAGTAGATGATGCCGAACGGTTTCACATGGTTATGGTACTTCAACACATGCTTTATCTTCTCATATGGATAAAATCAATATCAGCAAGTTTATGTAATCTCTTAAAAAATTTGATGTGTACATTATCTTCTGCCTGGCTTTTCCAGGAAGCTCTAGATATAGTACATGTTAACAAGATGGATCAGGAGAGTGTATTTGCCATGCTTACAGCAGTATTGTGGCTGGGGAACATCTCCTTTGCGGTGGTGGATAACGAGAATCACGTTGAACCCGTGGCAGATGAAGGTAAAAGTTTTATTAAAAGGACAACGAGACAGTTTCCTTAAAATTGTGCCTTCTATAAGAATTAAAAGGTGTAACAGGCTTCATGATTGGAATTCTTTCAGTAAGATGAAAATGCATTGTTAGTGGTGATAGCTGGGTTTCTATGCACCCAAACGCCCCCTACATGGTTGGAAATGGTATCTAAAATGCTAGAACTCAACTTTTATAAAAATTGTGCACGGTAGGTTTTAGTTCTTGGCAGGTCATTGGTGTGTTACAATATTTGATTGAATCCAAGAGGAACAGGCCCTATTTACTTTTATCCTGTCATTTTTCAACAATTTATGTATAGAAGATTTAGAACCAAGATATCCTGACACACAACCAAAATAGGAATTATTTCCTTGTGCTGAATCTATCTATTTGAGAACCAGAAGCTGAGCCATCAAACTGAAGGGCCCAAAAGGACAACCTTTTCGTCTTTTCAGCGAAAATTGCACCTGAACTAGGTTGTACTATAAGCTACATAATTGACACTAATTACGTATTTCTATCATCAGTATCTAGGTAGTTGAGTTGTGAAATTAGCTCCGCATGGCATCCCCTTCCTATTCTTATTGAGATTAGCTGAAATTAGAGAGAAGTATATTCATGTTGTCTGAATTAGATTGACCACAGAAAAGGCAAAGCTGAACAAGTTGCATTGCTTGTCCATTATAAAACAGCAAAATACACAAGAATGGATATATTGCTTCCTTTGGGCATATCACCGACATCCATCTTTCTTAAGATTATGATACATTACTGCTTGTCCATTTCAAAATAGCCAAAAACAACAATGGATAAATTGCTGCCTTTGGGCATATTTACTAGCCTAGATGCAATTAGTTCACCAATTGTCTTACTCTATGGGCCTATAGATACATATGGGCATCCAACTCAAAACCAATTGGTAGTGAGTAGAGTGGCTCACATGTTTTTACTGTGTATTCATGCTAGAGGTTTGGACTATGTGGGACTATTGTCTCCAACAATGTTACCTCCATATCCATCTTTCTTAAGGTTATGATACATTACAGCTCGAGTTTCTAAGGTATTTTTCCAGGAGGTTTAGGTGATAATACGTTGGTTTTACCTCTAGTATGTTTAGGGCATCTTAAAGTTTAACAGCCTTTTTCCTCAGTCTTCGTAACTGTACCTCTTAATGCTTTTCCTCTAGCATGTCTAGGGCCTCATCAATAATGCTATCTCTTATTAACTTGTTATGGTTTAGCTCACAGCATTTTCAGTATAATATACTTCCATTTTTAGTATTTGCTACTTAAGTATTTGTGTTCATTTCCTTTTCAGGTCTAGATACGGTTGCCAAATTGATCGGCTGTGAAGTTCAGGAGTTAAACCTAGCTTTATCAACTCGCAACATGAAAGTTGGCAATGACAACATTGTCCAAAAACTTTCGTTATCTCAGGTAACAAGAAATTTACATTGTCATTTCTGTTCTTGTCTTATGGAGACCAGCATATAAATGCCTAACATGCGTCGAGCGATGAATGTAAATTCTTCATTTTATGGGTGTCAGGACTTTTGGACCAAGTTGAATCCTTTTGGAATATCTTTGCCATCCATTTATAAGAATTTGTTCTATTACTTCTATAAACGTAATTTGTGTTAGTTGGTCCTATTTTTGGCACAACCTAATGTCCTCTATTTTGTCGTATGTCCCATATGGCAAATGTCTTTAAATCCCTTTTTATTCCAACACTGGTACTATGTTATCTATATTTATGCATGGGTTTTTAAGCTCTTAAAATGGACGCCTCTTTTCAGGCAGTTGACACAAGAGATGCGTTGGCAAAATCACTGTATGCTTGTTTGTTTGAGTGGCTGGTAGACCAAATTAACAAGTCACTGGAAGTAGGCAAGCGGCGTACAGGCAGATCCATCAGTATTCTTGATATCTATGGATTCGAATCTTTTGATGTACGTAACTGTCCTTGTTATCTTTCTTGTGACTTGGCTATTGGATAAATGAGTATTAACTTGAAGTTTGTATTTACAGAGGAATAGCTTCGAGCAGTTTTGCATAAACTATGCAAATGAGAGATTACAGCAACACTTCAATCGGCATTTGTTTAAGTTAGAACAAGAGGTATTTGTCTTGCTCTTTGTTTATAATGACAACTATGTCATCACAGTTTGGTCTCACTCAACCAATCTATAGCCGTGGCTGATCTTAAATATGATGTTTATTTTTTATTTATTGTGTTATTCTACATTATTGTCGGTAGGTATAACTTAGATGACTTATCCTCGTCTTGGATTTCAAACGCCAACGTATATTTTTCTTTCAGGAATATATCAATGACGGAATTGACTGGGCAAAGGTTGACTTTGAAGACAACCAAGATTGTCTGAATCTTTTTGAGAAGGTATATGTATATCATTGCCCACTGAAGTAATAGTTTCTAACGTGTCCCATTTTCACGTGTATCAGACTTGAATTTTTAATTTTAGTGAGCAAGTTTAGCTGTATTATGAATCTATGATTTTATATTCACATGATATTCATTTTCTTTTGATATCTAATGCAGAAACCACTGGGTCTACTGTCTCTGTTGGATGAGGAGTCTACTTTTCCAAATGGAACTGATATGACATTGGCCAACAAGCTTAAGCAGCACTTGAGTTCAAATTCCTGTTTCAGAGGAGATCGGGGCAAAGCTTTCAGTGTTAGCCATTATGCTGGAGAGGTTGCCTCTTTGTCATTAATATTACATGTTATCTCTTTTATGACAATTCCTCAGTAGCTTATGGATATTGCAGTCATTTATTTATTTTTTCTTGAAAGTTGGATAATGTTAGCTAGTATTCGCTTAGTGCTGGTTTGGTGAGATAAAAATTGTTCAAAATGGATACAGAGGTCCTATAAACTCTGAGTACAATGATCCTGCAACTCCACATGTTTATTTGCGTTTCAGTTAGATGCACAATTGACATTGGTGTTAGAGCACTCGCCCCATACATGATATGACTACCAATTCCACATCACTTGATAGTAAATATATATCTTCTTTATTTTATTGTTCAATTTAGCATCATCATGCCCATTTTGTACCACGCGGTAGGGTCAGGATAACTTATTATGATGGAGAAAGAAATTCTCGCAAGAGACAAGAAAATCTTGATTGCAGTGATCCTGGTAACTCCAGTCAGCCAATAAATTTTGAGTTCGTTGCCCAAATCCATGCGCATGCATGCCAAGTTTGATTCCATGTTAGTGTCATTTGTTGTTAACATATACGTTATGGATGCCTTAGATCATACCCTTTTCCTGTTGTTATCTGACTGTTAAACTATTCCCTTACTCATCTTTGCAGGTTACATACGAAACATCTGGTTTTTTGGAGAAGAACAGGGATTTACTGCATTTAGACTCTATCCAACTTCTGTCATCTTGCAAGTGCCAACTTCCTCAGATATTTGCATCCAGTATGCTTAAACAATCTGAAAAGCAAGTAGTGGGTCCATTATACAGATCAGGTGGAGCAGATTCCCAAAAGCTAAGTGTTGCAACAAAGTTTAAGGTAAGGGTTGCTATGTTCTTTGCTGTTCCCAATTTTTGACTGCGTCACTATCTGTTAGTTATGCATTCAAAATGGATAGTAGCAAAAAACAATAAGACTTTGTTGGATTGCTCGAATCTTGCATTAAATCATGAAAAACCTGGCACTTATAAGTTATTTATTATCTCGTGAAAACATTGACTTAACCAGCTCAACTTGATGATATTTGTTTTGACACTTGGTCTGATTGTTTCACCACTTATCTTTAGGGTCAACTGTTCCAACTTATGCAACGACTGGAGAACACAACTCCACACTTCATACGCTGTATTAAGCCCAACAGCTTGCAGCGTCCCGGAACATATGAACAAGGGCTTGTATTACAGCAGCTAAGGTGTTGTGGAGTCTTAGAGGTGGTTCGGATATCTAGATCCGGCTTTCCTACCAGGGTTACTCACCAAAAATTTGCAAGAAGGTAAGTGGTTTAGTTAGTTTTCTATGTGGTTTATATTATGGACAGCTGAAATTCATTTCTCTTTCTCCGACTTGACTCTCCTTTTCGTTTAATTCTTTTGTCGTCTCTTCTTGAATCTTATGTTAGGTATGGCTTTCTTCTTCTGGAGAGTGTTGCATCTCAGGATCCGCTTAGTGTTTCAGTTGCAATTCTTCACCAATTTAATATCCTTCCAGAGATGTATCAAGTTGGCTACACCAAATTGTTTTTTCGAACTGGACAGGTATATCATAACATCAGGGTTTATAGCAACATTAGTTTCTCTCTCGACAAAAAGTATATTTTCCTAGATGAGCAAGTTCAGATATTCTTTTGTAAAACTATGTTGTACGGTCTTTTGCCATATACTGGATAGTGATGTGTTAGTCACTGTTGACATGATGTCTTTCAAGTCTTTTACTGGCTTACATTTCCATCCTAGGAGTTCGATGAAATAAAAAGCCATTAATTTTTTAATTTTGACTGAAATTATGTCAAAATTTAGATTGGTGTTCTCGAGGATACAAGAAACCATACCCTACACAGCATTTTACGGGTGCAGAGTTGTTTCAGAGGCCACCAGGCTCGGTCTTATCTCAAAGAGCTAAAAGGAGGAATTTCGACACTTCAGTCATGTAAAGTGTTTCTCCTCTTACCTGTAGCTTCTCTTGATGTTCTTATAGACTATAGGTATCCTTCATTTCTGTAATTCTTAACAATGCCTTCTTTTTTTTTAATATTTATATATTTTTTCAGTTATTCGGGGTGGGAAAATCAGAAAAGAGTACGAGATTTTGGTACAAAAACATAAAGCTGCCAAGGTCATACAACGACATGTGAAAGGCAAGGCTTCCAGGAAACACTTCGTTAATGTTCGAGATGCGTCATTAGTGATACAGTCAGGTAAAAAAAATTCTTCATGATTTCCAGTTTGGTGATGCTTAGTGCTACTTGTGAGAGGCAATCAGAAGGTTGCAAAGCAGTCCTTTAAATATGCTTTTTAATTCTTACATATCTGCTTAAAGAGTGATGTGTGTTATTCTACATATCATGATCGATCTTATAACTATATTCACAGTTATTCGCGGTTGGCTAGTCAGAAGGTGTTCTGGAGACATAAACTTACTGATCTACACAAAGAAACCTGAAGGCATTAAGGTATGTAACATCTTACTAAACGGAGAAGAAATCTTGTTCTCTGGTTTTGGTTCTGGTTCATATATTTCACTTGGAAACAGAAGTGTTCGGTGTTACTAGATGCAGTCGATTTTGATGTAGTCGTCTTTTGTTTATAAGGCTACCGTGGGAAATTAGTGTTATGAGGTCTTTAAGCATCACATGAAAATTGGAGACGGCTCTATGAGCCAACGATAACCAATTTGAACTCCTAGTAATATTAAATATAACTGGTTCTTTTCTTTTGAGCACTCTGATATTTCAGTGAACAGGGAGCCATACCAAAACCTGTAAGAACTGGAATGGTTTCTTTTGCTTTTCTATTGGTTGTAATTTATATATAAGTAACTAGGAGTCACACCTAATGGTTGAAGATACTGGGATACTGGGATTGAGAATCAAATAGTAAGCATCAAATAGTTGAGAGTGGGATATACTGGGATAGAGAATCAACTTGAGCTGGTTATGTAGGTTTGGACTCCCACCTATTTGGATAGTTCTATGTGTTCTTGGTCCGGATAGTGCAGTTTTCCCATGCTTCTTTTCATAAGTACTCTAGGTTATCTTTCAGATTACCAAGAGTGACTTTTGCAATTACCATTTATGTGTTGTATCCTTTCCTAATTGTTGAGATAATAATCTATAGCATAAACATTCCCAAGCAGGCACCAGACGAAGTTTTGGTTAAGGCATCAACTCTCGCAGAACTACAACGGAGAGTACTTAAAGCCGAGGCAGCTTTGAGAGAGAAAGAAGATGAGAACGACATCCTCCAACAACGGCTCCATCAGTACGAAAGTCGATGGTCAGAGTATGAAGCTAAAATGAAATCTATGGAAGAAGTCTGGCAGAAGCAGATGAAATCGCTACAGTCCAGTCTCTCCGTTGCAAAGAAAAGCCTTGCTGTTGATGATGCTGACAGAACCTCTGATGCCTCAACAAATATGGTTGATAATGGAGAATATAGTTGGGACCTCGGAAGTAGAAATACCACTAGCCGTGACAGTAATGGAGCAAGATCTGCTCCTCGAGGGATGAATAGAGAAATGAATACAGGATTAAGTGTCATAAGTCGCTTGGCTGAGGAATTTGAGCAACGAAGTCAAGTATTTGGTGATGACGCAAAGTTCGTAGTGGAGGTAAAATCTGGTCAGGCAGAAGCTACCCTGGATCCTGACCGTGAATTAAGAAGATTGAAGCAGATTTTTGAAACTTGGAAGAAGGATTACGGGAGTAGACTGCGAGAGACGAAGGTAATTCTTCACAAACTTGGAAATGAGGAAGGGAGTGCTGATAAGCAAGTGAGGAAGAAGTGGTGGGCAAGGAGGAACAGCATGAGAATAAATTAGATTTTATCTATAATGGATTCCACATTTTGGTTTGTTTGGTATTTTATTTTGGTGTAGATTTGCTGCATATGAAGGTTAAGGGTGTGTTGGTGCATTTTTCACACCTAGTAGTTTAACTGTATATAATTACGATACAATACCACTTACTGTCGAGGAAATCTAAAATTTCATATCTTTCAAATAGTTACAAAATTCAATTTCTGAATTACAGGTACTTGAGCATCCAAGAGGTGCCTTGTTGAATGTCGGACTCCTTGGCTATTGATTTTCTGCCGGACTCTTTTGGCAATAGATTTTCTGCCTTATGGGCAGTTTTAGCTAATTGTTTGTTACCTTGGATTCATACTTCACTGAACATTCCAATGCGAACTACCTAGCAAAAAGTCGTTTTAGACACTAACTAAAATAGGCACATACAATTGGGAGAAACAAAAACGACGCAGTTTGCAGAAACAAAGTCGGTTCCACCTATAAGTTCTAGATTTCACTCCAGCTCTATTTAACCAAGATCTATAATTTAGAGAAGCATTGAAACAAGTCGCACATGGTACTGATCAACCTGGCTGCTAGGTTCAAAATATAATAAGCATCATATTACAAGTGCAATGCAGCAGGATCTACAGAGTATTACTTAACGAACAATATCAAACAGCGCAGTTCTCGAAAAAATCCATTAGATTACAATGATAGTTTTCAGTTTAATATCTAACACCACTAGACAGCCTTTAATATCCATGACTAATTTGTTGCAATCCCTTCGTATTTAGCGAGCTTCGTACTGCACAACTGCAACCAACAAAACCATCAGCTTAGGTTTGATCCAAAACAAAACTACCAAAATACATCCTGAATCTGACGAACATCATTTTCAGAAAATATAGAAAAGGTTCTTATCGAGAAATCATAATTCAACTTGTTCAGCATAGTTTTCTAAGAAAACTAATGCATACATAATGTTCAAAATATCACTATCTCAAAGGGGGTCAAACACCCATCAACATAGTTTACAAGTCCAACCTTACAGAATTGACCAATATTCACCAGAATTTACATCAAAGTTGCTCAGCAGCACATACAAATTTCCATATTTTAAGCTTCAGTTACTACAACTACTTTCAACTCAAACCCTAAAGCTAAGACTTCTGCTTAGTGGTACAAGTTCATCGATTTTTCTGCAGTTTTTATCAAAATTATGCTTCTCCTATTCGGTGGATCCATGCGAGTTTTCTTAACCTAATATAATATGCTATAAGCCACCAATTACCGACAAAAGTGAAAATTCATTGATAAATCTTACAGACTAAAGTAAAAACCCCTAGAAATACACATCGGAAGCAGTTGATACCTACAAAATACACAAGTTTACTGCAAGACACAGGTCTAACAGGAAACTGGCCACCAGTTACAAAGTTCCAATAAGGCAACAAGAGGGCTAACAAGAAGGTTAAGGGTGCAGACTGCAGTCAGGTGTCTAACAAAGTCTAACAAATGGCCCTTTTTGCTATGTCCTCATATACTTCCTCAGGGTTGAGACTATAACTTAAACTGCAAACATTCATTATCCAAAAGGTAGGGTCTAAATCCTAAAGGTAACAAGTAGCAAGATACCAATTTCCAAAAGTTTTCACCACTCCCAAACCCAAAAATAGCCATACTAAAACCCTAGATTTTAAACTTGAAGAATCAATCAACAAATCAAACAATGTTTAGTATTGAGCAATTCCAAAGTCTAACACCCAATTTTGCAAAGTTACATAACCAAAGATGAAAAGCTCAAATAAAATTTAGGGTTTAAAGTTGGGCTACTTACTTCGGTGGGTTCGCTTCTTGTAAAGGATGCGATAACCACATTCCCTACACTGAATGACATCTCCTGGCTTCAGTGTGTTCTCCATCCCACAATCTAATAACCAAAACAAGATTTTTAAGAAAGAAAATTCACGAGGAGTGAAATCAGAATCCCTTTTAGTAGAAACAAAATCAAATTAATTTCAGTAACACTTCAAATGTAAAACGAAAGTAGATTGTAAGAATTACCTCCACAGATGTAACTGACTGGGTCAGCAGGTTGAGGATCCATGAATGGAAGTTAGAGAATTCAGGGTTTCTGAACAAAAAGAAACTCAAATTAGGATTTTAGAAAGAGAATCAAATTTCAAAGATCAAAGGTAGGTTCAACTTTTTAGTATTGTAAAGAAAAAATGACTTACGCTAAGACGATTTTGAGAGCGGAGAAGAATGTTTGAAAACACAAGGATTTTGCTAGGGTTTAAAAAGGGCTTCTTTTTAATAATGGGAAACAGTGGCAGCGTCCAGGGAGGCGGTGGTCAGTCAATAAAAAGAGAAGAAGTAAACGACGAGTATTACTATTGACACCCGCTGGAACTACTGGGGATAGCTGACAGGTCAGATAATGATTCTTTCTACACCATGTCCGAAAGAGCAAGTCTTATGGTAGAACCAAGCTATTCCGAGCTTGAAAAAATATGGAATATCAAGTTTAATGATTTCTTTCTACACCACTGCATCTGAAAGAGCAAATTTTACGGTGGAACCCAAACTATTCCGAGCTTAAAAGAATGTGAAATGTCAAGTTTAATAGTTTCTAAATTGAGATGTTTCTACTTTTTTTCAAACCATCTTCTAAGAGAATCTAGAATCATAGAGTGTTAAAAGCTATAAAAGTTAAGCCATATATAGCTTTTAGATATAGTTGTGGTACAATCATGAGACCAAAACTCAAACCCAAATATAAGTATTTTAATTAACGTCTGGTTTAAGACGGACTTTATAACTCCTTCTCAACCATGTATGGCTTTCACCAGATGCACATTATCACTCCTTCTCATCCAGACAGACTTAATAACCACTTCTCACATTCAGACACACTTAATATATATATGTTAAACTTCAAACGCACTTCAAGTCCCCGTCTAGTTATATTTGGCTACTTGTTATAGTTTTTTTAACTTTTGGCACCTTTAGCACCCTGACTACGCCTGTATTTTTTTATTTTTTTCATATATGACTTATGACTTCATGATTGTGGATGTTTTAAGGTCATGTGAAAGAGAGCTTAGAATCTAAACGAAAATAAATATCCAAATGATACTGGATTTGTCATAAAACGTTAATCTAAATAGCGTTGAGCGTCAATCCAATTTATTCCTTCCACATAACCGTTGATCTCTATAGAGTCATTGTATGTAGATTCAACGCTCAGAGATAAAATGTTTATCCGATTAGCATTAGAGTGTCCTTTATATTATCAACCGACACTACATTCTAAGAGTATCAATCCAAATAACTAACAACGTTATTTCTTTTGCCGTTTTAAAGTCTTTACTATTAGACCTGCACTTCCATGATATCTATTCCAAGTAATGAGTTGGCCTGAAACTTGGCTCGTGAAATTTTTGTACCATAAAACTTGGTCACAGGTAGTGGCACCCGATCATGGGCATTGATTGCATTGAATCTATTGGCTTAAATACTTAGATGACCCCTTTAATCAACAGTTATTACTTATTAACGCCCAAACATCAAATTTTCGGTTGGGGCTGAAATATCAATTTTTTTTCCAAATAACCTCTCCTCCAAGAATTTTTTTTATCACATACTCTCCTCTTCTTATATTCGTTCTTTCTTCTAGAGAAAAACTTTTTGTTCCTGCACTTGTTATCCCTAATCTATAATGGCGTCATCTGTTGTTTCTAAGGCAATGAGAGGAACAACCAGAAGAGTTAATACTCCTTTTAACCTTCATCGTCAGATGAGTGTCATGATGGTGAACAAGAGATTTCTGTCTTCTTCATCCATCGACAGTAGCTCTGCTACTTGTTCCTCAACCAAGTATAAGTTTACAGATCTTTTTCCGATCCGCCTACGGCCAAGAACAGCGCTGATAATGATCGGTTGGAAGTCGACATGCGAACCAAAAGTCAGACAAACAGCGTACAAGGAGGCAAGGCACCGTCGCCAACCCAATCATGGCCAGATACAGGTACTGATTAATTAAACTCTTTTTCAATCAAGTTTATGCGATAAAGTTTAACCTGTTAGAACTAGTAATAGTATCTAGATTTTTTAACCTTAATCATGAACCATATATAAACCCAAATCTAGATTGCCGTTCCTGTGGTCCGTAACCATGAACCTTAAATCCTAATTAAACTCTGAGGTGCTAGGATTAACTCTACATAAATCTATCTATCTATATAGTTGTAGGTGATGAGCGCACTCTTTAATTTGCAACCGGATAAAAGAATGATCAAAATTTGCTAGTAGGTTTTTTAAAATATAACACTCGGGAAGTAATTTTTTAATGTCCATCGAACAAACAAGAGGGGATAGTAGACTAGTCGTGATCATGCTTTAGTGAAAAGCCGATATATGCATGTCAGGATATATTGTGAATTACTGAGATATTTGTCTCTAAAATCGATAAATAAATAACTAGTTCCCGAAATTGCCTAGTACATGGGTTCGACTTCAGTAGCTTCTTTTCCTTCTTCAGCACCCTCGATCCACTTCCTAGTCCTATGAATCGGTACATAATCAACACCTCAATACAAGCCCAAGTAGCTCTAGAAACTAGATATTTACAGGTCTTTTCGGAATCTTAGTTCCACTTGGTAGGAAATTAGGAATTTCAGTGTCCTCGATCTTTACGATAATTCCGCTTTGTGCGAGTTCCAAGGGAGGACACTCGCATTTGTATCTAGCTTAGCTTTTTGTTGATCTGGTTTTTGCTTCAGATGTACGTCTTCAGGCTTCCACTGCAGTCGATCAAAAAATTTCTTAAGCTTCTTTGAGATGAAAACTTTAGATTTTGTTTAATTGAATTTTGGCTTTATTTATCAGATGAAAGTAAGAGGAAGATGGATTTTATGCCCATGTTTCATTGGAGCAGTGAACTCTTTAGCTTCTGCGATGGTTGCGCAGAAGAAGACAACGATGGTATGTACGCTAAGATCTTAGTCCCAGAGCTCGGAAAAGAAGATATAAAACATGTACAGGTAGAACAGAAAGTACTACTTGAAAGAAATGAATCTCCAGATGAATCCAGAACATTGAAGATGACTGTTAGAGTAGAGGTGTTAGGTAAAGGAGGATCTGTCAAGAATTACTCAACTCCATTTTTTGTAAACCAAGAGAATTACGAATTCGGTCATGTTAGGGCATGGGTTAACCATGGTGTGCTTAGGATTTTCATTCCAAAAGTTAAGCCAGCCATGATTAAGGATGGTATTTTTGATGTAAACCTGGAGTAATTAAGCTAGAGAAATAGATCATTCCATTTCACTCTTGTCAATATTGGAACAGTACATAGTACTGGTCTAGGATTCAGAATATGGCATAGATTATTCGGTCGTTGGATAGATTGTTAATGAGGTTTTTATGTTCATTTTGCTCCAGTGGAAAACAATGAATTGCTGAGATTTGGTAAGGAAGAGAGTATTGATTTGTTAAATTTTTTTTGTGTAAATTAAGAATCCTTAAAAACTCAGAAGTAAATTCTGTGATTCCTTCAGATAAACAAAATCAACTAGAATCCTGCTTCCCAGACATATCCAACATCTGCTAAATTCAACTATATCCAGCAATGACAAGCAAATGATAAATCACTCGGTAACAAAAATTTATAGTTTAAAATCAATACAAACTGAGTGGCGACAAATAAGAAAGATGAACTACTTGATGGCAATCTCTAAATACACTGTGGATGTTTTGTGCAGCAAAATCCTAAGTTCCTAACAGCATTTAAGTTGTATCAGAAGTTCAAGTTTATAGTTGCTATAAAGACATATTTCATCAAATCAAATACGAAGAGTTTGACGAATTATTACTGATAGATATATTTTTGTGTCTAAATTGTTTTCAATTCTTTGTATTATTAGTGCTCAATTGTATACTTGTTGGGTTATTTTATGTGTTTGTAAGTATTTTTGAGAAATAAACATTTGGCTCAACAAGTGATAAAGGCACCCAGACTGGTTGATAAAGACACCCCACCTCTGGAAAGGAGCACCTCTCCTTTTTGGTTCAAAAAGAAAAAAATGGCGGGAAACAATTCTTTTGCATGAAGAGTTCATGATATTGTTGAAATCGATTTTTATGGGATTTAAAGAGTTGTTGGACATCACAACATGAAAACAAGACTAATACACGTAAATTACAAGAGTTTAAAACTGGGAAAATAGGTGGAAATCCGTGTTACATCCGGAAAAAGAATTCTCATCTGATTTGGATTGATATGGGATTAATGTTTATTTTGGATTGTATTTTGGGTCCTTATCGAGTTAGGAGGAGTTGTTAGGGTTTACTAACCTATAAATAGCAAAGAGGAGGAAGAAAAATCAGGTAGGGAGACTTGGGAAGAAAACAGGAAAAAAAGAAAGAAATTGCTGCTGCTGAACGTGAAGAACAAGGATACTACAACATTTTCTTCAACCCATCTGCAACGAATATCTTCGTCTTTGCGACTTGTCTTCATCTGCAACGGTTTCTTCAACGCATCTGCAACGAATATCTTATCATCTGCAACGTTTATCTTCAGCCGAAAACACTTTTCTTATGTAACAGTGTAGACAGTGGTTTGCAACGCCGTTACACCGTTGCGAACCATATGTGTTATTATTTTTCATCTTTCAAACACTTTTTGAGTTATGTACCAATCTTTTGAGGGTGTTTTGAGCAAGATGAGCTAAACCCAACCACTGGGACAATGGAGGAAGCCATATTTCATGAATGAATAGTAACTATTTTTGATTCTTAATGACTTTTACATTGATTTTTAATAGATTTATGATTTTTTTTAATTAGTTGTGATTTTGTTTGATGGTGTATGCTGAGACATAAGAGCTTTTGATGTGCCATGCTTGTGATTTACAGTTAATGTTTTAGATATCTACTTTTGGCAAAGAAACATAGTCAATAAAAGAGTTATAATTGTTAAAGAATCATTGTAGAAATCATTCAAAAGTGATTTTGGTGGAATCCTGAGTTCCAATTCTTCCCAATATTATTAAAATCTTTTACTTATTTTCTAGTTTAAATCAAAATTAGGTCTAAAACGAATCTTCACAAGTCTCAGCGAATGAACTATTTTTGCTACTTTTCTGAAACGATCAAGTTTTTAGCGCCGCTGCCGGGGAATTGTTTTTAGTTTTTTTTTTAGGTTAGTTAGTGTAATTGGATTTTTATTTTTATTTGTTCTATTTTACGTTTTTGGTTTTTTTTTTGTATTACAAGTTTTGGATTAAAAAGAATTTGGAGCCAAAGATTTTATTGATCGATGGAGTCAAAGATAAATCGAAAAGAACGGAAAAATAAGACATTTTTTCAGTTAATTTTAATTTCATTTAATTTTTAGGTTTTTTTTTATAAAATTGTATTAGAAAATCTTTTATTATTTTTGTAATTTTTCTTTGGACTTTGGACTTTATTTTTTGGGATTTTTGGACATGATTTTTATTTTTAAACCCTACGGAAGGGTAGTATTAAAAATAAAAACACAGGGAAGGACGACAATTACGATATTGTCTCTGCCCCTCGGGTTCGTACACGACATAGGAGTCGGTGGCGTGAGTCGACTCCAATGGTTCATCGCCTGTCTGGAACGGGAGGTAAGACTCTAACCACCCACGAATCCCCTGTCAGTGGGTTTTCTAGACTCCTTCGTGTGCATATATGCTGAGGACCTAAATACGGCTTTACTTTTTAGTAAAGGGAAAGGACTGGCCATATAAGATAAAGACTCTGATTTCATCACCGTTTCCTTCTTGCCCGCTTTAAGAGATTTGTTAAAACTATAACTAGTTGCCTTTTGGAAGAATAAAAGCTGGTCTAGAAACAATCTGTGTGGACCCATCATGCTTTTTGTTTGCTAGATTCAGTAGGTTTGATTTGGTTGAGTCGGCCTTGTTTGTGTATGTTTAGAACCCCCTTCCTGTTAGGATTTATTTTCTTAGATTTTTTTGTAAACATATTAGGAAGTTTTTGTCAGAAAATATTGAACTGGTATTATGAGGACCAATACAATGAGTATCCGACTGAATTCAAAATAGACATTATCCGTACTATCAACATGGTGGATAGTAGTCGGGATCACCACCAACCTTTTGGAGGTTATTGCTCATACCAAGGTGATCCCAATTACTATTCGTACATAAACCCGTCATATGAACATGAAAATGAGCAACATTCGAGTTTTTTATCTTGGA
Organism: Papaver californicum; assembly: GCA_023531435.1. Classification (NCBI taxonomy): domain Eukaryota; kingdom Viridiplantae; phylum Streptophyta; class Magnoliopsida; order Ranunculales; family Papaveraceae; genus Papaver; species Papaver californicum. Next base: position 1,939,759 of record JAJJMC010026829.1, read on the forward strand.
GGGATTCCCTAAAGCAGATACGATCTAGTACTATGATGATCCAAATTCTTCTTTAGAAGAATCACACAAGCAGTTGCGATCTACTACTTCTTATGATCCATTTGTTTCTCTAAAGAATTCCCTCAAGAAGTTGACTGAAAATACAAATAGGTTCGTATTAAGTATGGGGGGAGACAACTAGTAGTCCAACTCTTTCTCTAGAAGAATCCCTCAACAGTTAACTGAGAATACAAATAGGTTTGCATTAAGTGTGAATGAAAGTCTTACAAAGAATAATATTGCTCAAAATGATCTTAATTGCCAATATAGTGCTACCCTTGATAATTATTCACCTAGTCAAGAGGACGAGGATATAATTGGTAACACTACTTATTTAGACGAGGTTTAAACAACTTCATATTATTATGATGATGAGGTTAGTATTGATGAAGAAATTGAAATATACAGGCAGAGCGATCAGGAAATTGTCACTCCAATTGTGCTTCATGATGATAGTGTTATTTTTGCTTCAAATCCAAATAATTTTAATGATTATTCACCTATTCAAAAGGAAGATGATTTGACTAGAGATACCATTGTTTTAAACGATGTAATATTTTCTTGTTTTGAAGCCGATAATGGTTTAGAGGAACGAGTTTGTCCTGGGACTAGTGATTTAGAGTCTAACGATTTGAAGACAATAGTCTCTGACGGAGATGATAGACTCATAGAGAATCTTAATGTGATAGAGGATGATTTGATTCAGGTTGATAGAATAGTTTCCCAGTGGATTTTGTTGTCCTATACACCCAACCTTTTCAGGTCCTAGAGGTTCAAATACCAATGATCTTAGGTCGTCCCTTTTTAGCTACATATAATGTCGTCATCAATTATGGAAATGGAGTAATAAATTTTTCTTTTGGTAACATGACTATTGAACTGAATTTATTTAGTATGAGTAGACCACCTTCTTGTGAGATCTATAATTTAGAAGAAGTGAACATAACTAGTACTTCAGTTCAGAAATCATTGCCAAACACTTTGTTAGAAGATCCATTAGAGAAATGCCTTATCCCATTTTGGGTTTGATGTTGATGATGATAGTGTTATTAATAAGGTGAATACTTTGTTAGATTCTGTACCTTTGATGGATACTTATAATATATGGAAAGCTAAGTTTGAACTTCTACCAGTTTATAAGTCTACTTTATTTCCTTCTATAGAGGAAGCTGAATATAGTTCTGACCTCAAGGACCCTAGAATCCAACCAATAGTTTTTAGTCCATCTGAGAGTAATGTCCACCCTAAGTTTGGGGGTACCGATGATTCCTGTGATTTGTCAAATATCCCTGCATAAAGTCCCTCACTTGGGGCTTGACATTTGCACCTCTACCTTTTTTCAAGATCATCTTCAAACTATATTTCCTGAGCCGTTGATGTCCAAAGAGAAGTTCAGTTGTTAGAAACCCATACTATGGTTGATGTAGTCTACCTAGGCAATAATTACCAAGATTGACTTTGTTTTCCCACCAAAAAATTTTCTTCCATATGTGGGAACGTATGAATTTCAAATGTGTCAGTTATTAAGTTTTGAGACTAAGCCTAATTACTTTAAGGAATTAGAATCGATACATTTGCTCAAGAATGACAACAATTTCATTGTAGTCAACTATGTGGTTCAAATCTGATTGACTTTGAGGATCCACAATTATTCAGGTTATTATTATGTGCTCCAGACTTTACAACCTGATTCTTTCGATCCTGCCTACGAGGAAATCCATCCTATGAAAATATTTTATCTAGACCCTTTTATAGAACCTGAACCTGATCCACAGCTAAAAGTAGTTGTCTTAAATAGAAAAATAGATAAAGGTGTGCTAGGTTTGTTCATTTTCTTGGCCTGTTGCAGTTTCCTTTTATTTGTGATAGCACTATTTGATTCAGATGACCCACAGTTGTTCCGGCTGTTGCTATATGATTTTATGAGGTGACTAGTCCTTTCTTAGTCTGGCTGAAGACTTTAACTTAGCACTTACTGGGAGGTAACCTATGCTCATGCGACATGGTAATATCCTTCCTTAACTTCTTTCCTTCGATTGGGTACAAATTCTCCTTGTTCATGCTTTTAATAATTCATCTCTAGAACATTGAGGACAATGTTAAATTTTTAAGTTTGGGGGTAAGGGAGAAACTTTTTAGTGCAATAATAAAACTCCAAAATTTAGAAACTTGTGAACAATTCAGGATGACACTAACCATTCTAGGTAGATGGAAACTTAACTTTTTTTCTATAGGAATTGATGTGCCCAATTAAATGGACTATTCATAAAAGGACAGAGTTCAGGTGTTAGAAATAACATGATAGTCGTCACCATATCTTGGAGTCTATCTCGACCATATCACCTTCTGTTTTTATTTTTGCAATTTTTTGTGTTTCTCTAAGTGATTTGGTGGGGCACCAATATCGAATTGTTATTGCCGCCAGTATGGAGTAGAGTGTTTGAGATCAAGCCCCATTATTGTATTTTATTTTTGATTATTTTAATTTTTTTCGAGTATTGACACTTTGATAGCAATATGTGTGTGTTCTCCCTGTCTCCGTCACCTAAGCAAGTGTGGAACGCAAGATCCATGAGAACTATCATGTAAGATGCTGATAAGGAGCATGCGCTTGGATTGATCCAATCATATTGTCAGTACATTTGAGAAAATAATAAATAATCGTTTTATTTTCAATAAATCGATCGTTGGGACCCTTGTATATACCAGTTGAGTCGATATTAATAAAAGGATTAAGACCAGCGGGAGCGTGTCTCAATCCATTAGGATTCATCCTGACACTGACCTTCAGACAGATATGGGAAACACCGTTCACCTTAGTCAACATGTGCACACTTCCATCTCATTGTCCATCTTCGTAATCTATTCATGTGATTGTGGTCTATTAGATTCTGAGTATCGTGGTTGTACGATTATCTGAGTATAGCTTTGTTTTCTTATGAATTTTAGTATGCTTGAGTACAAATTCGTGTACAACAATTGGAATCATAAAGGGTAATGATTCCCATATCTGAAGAATTTAGTATGTCAACTAAATAGCTTGTTTAGTGTTTACCCTCAATCGTTCACAGGTACCTAGGGTTTGGGGTATAGGTTTTATGGGTATACCTCTTGTAAACCCTCACGAGACTAAAACTCGTCCGATAGGGACACCTATGGGGTTAAAGGCTTGTTGCACACGCTAAGTGCAATCGCAATGCCAGCGAAAGTGAGTTAGGTTTTTTATTTTATTTTTAGATTAGATTTGCTCGAGGACTAGCAAATAATAAGTTTGAGGGTATTTGATAGACACATTTTTATGTCTAAATTGTTCTCAGTTCTTTGTATTACTAGTGCTCGATTGTGTACTTATTGGATTATTGAGAAATAAATATTTGTGAAAAAATTGACTCAAGAAGTGATAAAGGCACCCTAAATTACTAAAGGCACCCAGGATGGTTGATAAAGACACCCCACTTCTGGATAGGGGCACCTCTCCTTTTTGGTTCAAAAAGAGAAAAATGGCGGGAAACAATCATTTTGCATGAAGAGTTTCTGATTTGGTTGAAATCGATTTTATGGGATTTAAAGAGTTGTTGGACATCACAACATGAAAACAAGACTAATACACGTAAACTACAAGACTTTAAAGCTGGGAAAATAAGTGGAAATCCGTGTTACATCCGGAAAAAGAATTCTCATATGATTTGGATTGATATGGGATTAATGTTTATTTTGGATTGTATTTTGGGTCCTTATCGAGTTAGGATGAGTTGTTAGGGTTTACTAAACCTATAAATAGCAAAGAGGAGGAAGAAAAATCAGGTGGGGAGGCTCGGGAAGAAAACATGAAAAAAAAGAAACTGGTGCTGAACATGAAGAACGAGGATACAAGGGTTTCTTCAACCCATCTGCAATGAATATCTTATCATCTGCAACGTTTATCTTCAGCCGAAACACTTTTCTTTTGTAACTGTGTGGACAGTGGTTTGCAACGCCGTTACACCGTTGCGAACCATCTATGTTATTATTTTTCATCTTTCAAACACTTTTTGAGCTATGTACCAATTTTTGAGGGTGTTTTGAGCAAGATGAGCTAAACCCAACCACTGGGACAATGGAGGAAGCCATATTTCATGAATGAATGGTAACTATTTTTGATTCTTAATGACTTTTGTATTGATTTTTAATTGATTATGATTTTTCTTAATTAGCTGTGATTTTGTTTGATGGTGTATGCTATGACTTAAGAGCTTTTGATGCGTTATGCTTGTGATTTACAAGTAATATTTTAGAAATCTACTTTCAGTAAAGAAATAGAGTCAATAAAAGAGCTATAATTGTTAAAGAATCATTGTAGAAATCATTCAGAAGTGATTTTGATGGAATCCTGAGTTCCAATTCTTCCCAATATTGTTAAAATCTTTTACTTATTTTCTAGTTTAAATCAAAATTAGGTCTAAAACGAATCTTCACAAGTCTCAGCGAACGAACTATTTTTGTCACTTTTCTCAGCGAACGAACTATTTTTATCACTTTTCTGAAACGATCAATTACCTCCTTTGATTTAAGTTAAGAGTCCTTTGATTTAAGTTAATAGTTACTATAACAGGAGAAATGTTGGGTAAGTATGTTCTATTGAATGTAAGCAGCCTCTTGTATACCTCATTTTCATCTTCAGCGTTTCCAAATTACAAAGTTGAGGAGGTTGGCGGTATAATGTGCCCGGACCCAGGAGCTTGTAAGAGAACCTAATTTGTGTAGTAATACAGTATTTTGAATCCAGTTTGGAGCTAGTTTTAAATTTTAATAGTAAGTTTTAGAAGTAAGAGCTTGGCACCGCATTCCGGCAGCGCACTGAGTTTTAATAGAGCTAATTCTCATGGCAAAAGAACTATAGATAGAAAGTAAGAGAATAAATATATAAACAAGGAAGAGGAATTAACTCTGATAACAATATATCCACATGAATTGTGTGGTAATATGTTTGTAGTAGTATCTATATAACACAACTTGCAAAAAGAATTTGAACCTTAAATGTGTAACAAAATCCTGCAAACCTGGTATACAAATCCTGATGTTCTATGATCTTTCTCTTTTATCTTTCACGAAAGAATATAATAAACACAACAGATGAACCTGATCATCTAGGTTAAAACTTGAAACTAACGGAATTCATCGTGATACTCATAGTCCTCTTCGTCATTGAATATAGAACTATAAAACACATAAGGGTTATCAATCATTTCAGCCAACGATAGTCGACCATCTTTATCAGAATCAGCCTGCAAAATTAGACATTTCATTAAACAGATGAAGTTCCCATTCTGGAAACATAACAAAGCTCAACAACCCATATTTTATTGTTACTCCATATAATGATTCTATTTGATCCCAATAATCTCGCACTCTTAATGTTTGCATGTTCTTATGTCATTTTCAGAAAATCAAACAAGCAATTCCAAAATTCAGAGTAATAATCACCGCTTGCAATTATACCATGCAAGTAGTATCTGCAAATGTTCTAGTAAAAAAGAAAACATTTATCCAATTCAACAGTTACCTGTGAAATGGTGTAATCTGCTTGCTGTTTGGCGTAGTAACGCTCTGATGGATGAAGTTTGCCAATTATTGGCAACAGTTCTTTGTCTGACAAAAATCTGAAAACAAATAGAAGGCAAAGGCCAGGTTAATTAACAAACTAGCAACAAAACACTTGGGTCTTAGGAGACAATAAATATTAAGTTAGGTTGGTTAATACCCATCGCCATCTAGGTCAATCTGCCGAAACAAAACCCTGGCAGGTGCTTGCATTGAATCATCAGAGTCCGAGTGATGTGTAGCATTATGACCTTCTTCATCATAGTTCCGCACCAAGTCAAACATTCCATGAAAAAATTCTTTAAAGTTAAGCTTGCCATCTTTGTCGGTGTCTCTCTCCCTGTGAAGCAAAGCCCAACAATTTTGTCATGCACAGAAAGAAACGAAAAAAACAGAATAAACATCTCCTTTGTTCTAGTTTCTTTTTAGACGATAATGGAAAACATATTTATATATAAAAAGGAAGGGAAACTCTGATAGAAATAGGAAAAAATGCTGCATTTATACAGACCAAAGCTCGAAGGATCTGTTTTTACCTTACTTCCTCCTTGCACAACCACTCAATTAGCTTAGGGTTACTGCTGTCGGCCGGATGCAGAAAGCTAGCGACACAAGGTGAGTTAAATCAGGATACTATTCTTAGAAAATAAGACAGTAAAAATACAAACGCAAGTTGAAGCCTACTCATTAAATTCTGTTCGATTAAGTAAACCATTCCCATCGGCATCTGAAGCATTGAAATGCTCTTCTCTCCACCAACCCATATCATACCCAAATGAATTGTTATCTGATGCATGACAAAGATCAATTATCAATAGAAGGTAATCTAAAGCTAAGGCAGTATATCCTACCAAAAACATATAGTGATAGGATATGCATACTGTGGAACTAGAATTTCACCAGGCACCTAATGACTAAGTTGTAAAACACTGATCACAGAGGAAAGGTCTCCAGGTTGAACCACTTGGAGTTTATAAATACACCTATTACGAACTTTATACTCGAACATTAAGGCTTGTAGAAACGAGGGGATGCAGCACGCAACCTAAGTCTATGTAACTGAGGATGATAGAACAAGATTTGGCCTATCCAACATTGTGCTACCATAACAGCATGAAACAAAATCTAGCCTTTCCATCATGGCGCTGCCGTAACAGCATGAAACAAAATTTGTCCTTTTCATGTTGTGCTACCAAGACAGCATGAAACAAGGTAAGGCCTTTTCATCATTGTGCTACCAGAACAACATGATAATAGCTTAACCTCATATGAACAATGATGCCTTGGATAACTACTACATCAGACCTCAACAATCTTTTTACTTGATGGGCCTGATAGGAACCTTAAAGTTCCATTGAAATCTGAGCAAACAAACCAAGTGTTGCAGGCATTGACATTACCAGTAAAGCAAAAGCTGATTAAAAAATTTCAAGCTAACAATTATAAATAAAAAGCACATCACATAAAACTGATCAAAATGGCTTCAATCTAATGATAACTCACAGATACACACACACTAAGAATCTCAGTACCGACGCCTGAATCTAACCAATATGTTAGACCAGATATCAAGTAACTCCCATATTGGCACTACTAACTTACGCAAAACTCTTACTTCAATTAGGCCCCAAGTTGACCAGAGTTTGTATCAATGACGAAACCCTAACAGCATCTATATTTTCAAAGTTCATAAACTAATTCAAATTCTCACAATCAAGAACCCATAATCCAAACCCCAAAATCAAGTTTCAAAATTTGACTAATTTAAGCAATAACTAAAACAATTCAATCACAGATTAAAACACACAAGGAACCAAAAAGAGAAAAACTCCTAACCTGCATTACGAACCCAAGTAGGAGCTTCATACTCAGCAAAAGAAACAAACCCATCACGATTCTTATCATGCAGTTCCAAATCCCTATCAGTACGATGCATGACTTCCTCATGAGCTTGATTTAAATTCCAATCAGTCAATTCAGATTCAGTAATAAAGCCATCAGCAGGACTAAAATCAATCTTAGGAAATAAACTTAAGATTCTATCAGTAACATTAAATCGATCTTCATCATTCACATAATCTTCAGCATTCATAAAATCTTCCCATTCAGGTTGCCCTTCAGCTGCTTGTGCTGCTGCATGATGCTGATCATGAGCATCATGAGGATGGTCCTCATCATGATGAACAACAAAGTCTTTATGGTTATGTTCAAAATACTGCCTTTCCCATTCTCTATCTTCACGACGACGTTCAATATCAGCTATTATCGGATCAAATGGAATAGGTTCATGATGTTTTTCTGAGAACTTAAAAGATGATCGGAGTTTAAGACGACGGTGATGATTATTTGAGTATTTTTTTGGTGAATGTGAAATTAAAAAGAGTAGTAATAAAGCTACTGAAATGTAGATTATTACTGAGACTTTACCCATTCATTCAAATATGGGTTTGACGATTTTTGGACTGAAAATCAGCTGAGAAAGATTAGGGTTTATAAATAGGTTTTATTTATCTTCTTTTCATTCAGACTTTTTCTAAAATTGAAGAAGAAGTGGAGAAGAGATCTGAATCTGAATCGGTTCTTTACTTCTTCTCAGTTATGTTCTTCGAGTAATTACTCTAATGACCTGAAGATAAGGAGCAGATTGCTGTAGTTTTGTTCTTGCTTTGGGTTTTTTTTAGTCATTTAAAAGGAGAAGTATTCAATTCGAATGTTTTGTTTGACTTTTAGTTTTGATTAGTAGTGTAGAAGTGTTGTATTTGACTTTTCTTAAATTATTATGGTATTTGGGAAAATGTCTGAAAATGTGAATAAGACGTTCCGTAATGTAATGTTTAATGGGATTATAAAAGTGATTGTATTCTTGGTCATCTTCTTGAGACACTGAACGGTGGAATCAGTCTAAGCCAAAATGTTGATAAAATCTTATGAGTAGTTTAGTAGTTTAAGTTATAATCTTGGTGGTCAGGATTAAGCATCAGTTGGTTGGTACAAGCTATTCCAATTTTGCTCTGAGGATGGATCGGGCGATAGCTACCGAGTCAACTTAGTGTAATTTTTCAAAATTTTCTACTGAATCAATGTTTACAAGCTCGTAAAATAAGTTTGATCTCTATTGCTAGTCATGTTTCTCTCTTCAATCATAATTAATTCTTTTGTCAAAATAGATTTACCTTTCAGTTTTTCCTTTCTTATAGATTATTTTTCAAATTGTGATTTTTGTTTTAAAATGATGAGTAGCTAATATCTTTTGTTTGCAGAATTCTTCTTGTTAAAGTATGGACAGCAACTAGTTATGGTGTGTGGATCTTTATCTTAACAATATTGTCCAACTTTGCAGTTTTACAACCCATCTCTTCCATGATGGTTCCTTCAAGTATGGTAACAGTATGTAGTCCTAGTCAGTTTTTAGGAATTCTAGTAACCAACCAGCTTCAACTCGGTGATTCATCCATAATTTTTTTCTTTAAATTTTGAATATTCCCTCTTATTATCTCTGTAAACTCTTCAATGTTAGCTTTTTTCCTTTTACGACGTATATATTTTAGGCAAATTTTTATGAGCCCAGGACTGTTTCAGTTACTTTCTCTATTCTAAAAATTCCTAACCTTATTATCAGGGAACAATATATATCTGCTTTTACCACAGGATATGATAAAAAAATCTTTCAATGCCATAAAATGAATAAGTATTATTCGCAGGCTTCATCTTTTTCACATCATTTCTACAGTCTAGTTTATACCTAGAATCTGCCAACAACATCTCTAAAATCACTAATCAAATGAGCTCAACTAAAATTGCAGATAATCTTCCTAAGCAGATCGAAAAAACTTTGGGTTCAACTAGGGCCTTGAGTGCAGCTGCAGATGAATGGTCAGCATGTCTAATTGGAAAACTTATGCATCATGAAGGTGTCGAAACTGTTATAGTCAAACAAGAGATCAATATTTTATGGAAGAAATATAAGAAGAAGGAGGTACGAGTGATGGGTAAAAATTTGTATGTTTTCAAGATTGACTCAGATGAAGATTGTGATAATATTCTCAAGAAATCACCATAGAATATAAATAGAAGCTTGCTTAGCTTACAGAAGTATACAACCAATATTGCTCTAAAGGATTATAAATTCACTAAGAAAAAATGGGATGTCAAGTTCAAGAACTTATTGCTTGAACACCAATCAACAACAATAATAAATGAAGCCATTGAAGATCTTGGAGTCAAAATGAAGTAACTCCGAATAACTGCAGGCCTTTATGGGGTAATATGATCACTGCAAGAGTAGAAATGGATTTGTCTACACCCTTAAAAAGAGAAGAATGGTGGAACACCAATGCAGGTGGGGTTGTTTGGGTTAGGTATCACTGGGAGAAACAACCACATAACATATGCCCACACTGTTATGTTGTTGATCACAATCAGACCTTTGTGCCTCTATAGCTGCAAAACTTAGCATAGAAGTGATGACTGATGAAGTTTATACTCAGTATTATAGGGAACAATATTTGTTGAATCTTTCAGGCAACATGGACTTAGTTGCTAACCATCCTAAAAACTCTATCACCCAACAAACCTTACAAATACCAGATGTTGAGAGGGATGAAATGGAAAATAATACGCAGAACAAGAGATCCAAGAATCAAAGTTTAGCTGAAACCTCTTATACCTCTTTGTGTGTCTGTTACGACTAATAGTGATATGAATGAATCTGACAAGGCATCCATATTTGAGAAATATGTTTCTCCCATGTTTATGGAATGAATAGAGATGATACACACACTTCTAAAGAGCTCTCTCCAGAAAAACAAGAGAATCCTGCTGGCCAGGTAACATTATTTTTTCCTACTCAGTTTACAACATCTAATTTCATCTTTTTGAATTGTTTACTATCTCATTTTTATGCTTTAAGAAATTATTCTACTAGTTATTACTTTGTTCTTTTAGTTTGTTTTATATATTTTCAAAAGGTAAGAATGAGAGTTCTTTCTTGGAATTTACAAGGTTTGAAGTCTAATGTTACTAGAGATCATCTAAGTTATATGTGTCGAACTCGTCAAAAATATATTCCTTACTTTTCTTACACTAACTAGTAGAATAATGATAAACATGTTCGTTCCTAAGGGAGCTTTTAATAGCTGTACAAGCCACGCGTCACATTAGCTGTATTCTATATGCCATGTCAGATGATCACATGAACATCACATGGGTCATACAGCTGTACTATCATGCATTGTATATAACTGTATTGTACACAGTAACAAGATTAATATCAAAGATTCTTCTTCAATTCATTATGGTATCAGAGCCATTTCTTGGGAAACGCTAAAGAAAAATTAATTTTTTTTAAAAGATCAGTGAAAGCTATTAATGGCAGATAATTGGAAACGTAATATTCATCTTTTCGTTTGAATCAATTTCATGATTCACTTAACAATAGCAGTAATGACAGATCTGTTGTTCTTGATTGAATAAAACAAAGGGAAAGTATTCTGGAAAGAAACGATTCTTTTTCTATTATTGAAGCATTTAATGCTGATTCAGAGAGAGCAGTTCAACGTTTATTTTTCTTTGATTAAAGCGTGGCAGACAAACACTGACTTTGCATTGATTAAAGCGTGTCTCGAGAAGCACTCGCTTCATTACTCTTCTTTCTTGATCAGAGAACCAATACAGAACAGTCTTCAATATAATCTCTATCTCAAATTCTATAAAATGGAGATTAACAGGAAAGGTTAGCATTTTTTTTCACTCTCAACTCTGTTCTTTCTCTGATCTCTATTACAACCAAGATTACTGGTTTTCTGGTATTAAGAGGGTGAGATATACTCTTAATATTTTTGTACCAGCAAATCTTTATTTGTAATCTTACAAATCTACAACTCTGTTCATTATTCATGTGTTCAGTAAAATTTCTATTCATTTGGTATTCCAAGAATCGAAAATATTTCTTATAGCAGCAAGAATTAGATTCAGATCCTTCTGTTTTCTAAATTTCTTTTGAATCTGTTTTTCATATCTTTCATGATCGAAACATTTCCAGAAACATCTTTTTCAACTGTTTCACCATCAATGAATAATCCATTCTCCACCTCAATTTCAAAAATTCTTCTGAATCAACTTACCATCTTTGTTCAACTCAAACTCAAGGAGGAAAATTATATTACATGGAAAAATCTAATGAATCCAGTAATACAAAAGTTTAAAATCAACAAATTCCTTGATGGATCTTACCAGTGTCCTCCTCAATTTACAAGTCCCAGAAATCAACAAAATGGAATAGAGAATCCACTCTATACGGAATGGTTGGATGAAGATTCAACCATTACCATGTGGATTCACTCAACGATTTCAGAATCGGTGATTGCTTATTTTTCCACAGCTCAATCTTCTGTTGAAATATGGAGAAACATAGAAGAACGCTTTGGTAGATCCTCTTCTACTCATACGATTCAGTTGAGAACCAAACTTCTCTCTATTATGCAAGGTAAAAAGTCCATCACTTCTCTCATTAGTGAAATTAAACTTTTATCTGACCAACTTGCTTCTGCTGGAAAATTGATTTCTGACAAGGAGCTAGTAGTAATCACACTGAAGGCTCTAAATAAAGAGTATCTCTCTTTTGCAACTTCAATGAGGCATAGACATCCACCTGTAACCTGCATTGAGCTCCACAACAACCTTCTCAGCGAGGAGTCAATCATACTTGAGAGACAAAAATCAATACAGGATGATCATCATGCTAAGGCTTTTCTTGTGCACAATGGCAGAGGATATGCAAGAAATCATGCTTCATATTACAGAGGGAACTTCAGAGGTCAACTGAGAGTTCCATACAAAGGATCATCTTCCTTCAATCCACGTCATCCAAATCCATCTTATTTTCCAAGATTCAGTAATTCTAGAGGATCTTCTTCTGGAGGCAGGACTATATGTAAGATATGCAACACACCAAGACATATAGCTACCACCTGTTCTCAACGCCTAAATTTTACATATCAAGGCAGGGCTCCTCCAGCCAACTTAACCGCAATGTTTGCTGCGGCAGACATATTCGATAAGGAAGAATGGATCGCAGACAGTGGAGCCAACAAGCATGTTGCATCTGACATTAGTGTTTTACAAGAACCTGTCACATACAATGGGTCAACCACTATTCACACAGCAAATGGGACAGGTGAATATTACACATCAAGTTAGTTCAACTAAGGTTGTCAATAATCACTATTTTGATATGAATGATATTCTAATAGTTCCAGAGGCATCTCATAATTTGTTATCCATTCATAAGTTTACAACTGACAACAAATGCTTGTTGATATTTGATTCAGATGGTTTTGCTGTGAAGGACAAGAGATCTGGGACACTTTTTTTCAAAGGTCCACATAAAAATGGTCTGTACCCAATTACTTTTGGTTCAGAAAAATCACAATAACTTGCTTTGGCTTCAACAATAATGGATCCACTACTTCTTCATCGGAAATTTGGCCACCCATCATTCCAGACCATGCAACGGATATGTTCATATTTACAACCAAACAGTACTTTCTCAAAACCTTTCTCTTGTGATGAATGTCAACTTTGTAGAACTAAGAAACTTCCCTTTCAAATGTCTAGTTCTATGGCTATTAGACCATTAGAGCTGCTACACATAGATCTCTGGGGTCCCTGCCATATATCTTCTTGTTCAGGAAAACTCTATTATGCTAATGTCATTGATGAGTACTCAAAATTCTGTTGGTTAATTCCATTATCAAATAAAGCAGAATTCAAATTTGAGTTTGTGTCTCTTATTACTCAGTTAGAGAATATGTTTACAACTACTGTGCTAACAATAAGAACAGACAATGGGGGAGAGTTTATAAATACATTTCTAAAGACATTCTGTGCACAGAAAGGAATTATACATCAACTAACATGTCCACATACTCCGGAACAGAATGGGGTTGCTGAAATTAAACATAAACATCTACTAGAGATAACCAGAACCTTTCTGTGCCAATCCAAGTTGCCTACACAGTTCTGGGTAGATGCTTTACTTACAACCAATTTTGTCATAAATAGGTTACCTACTAAATCAATTCAGTTTATATCTCCTTATGAATGTCTGTTTGGAAAGAAACCAGTTTATGCTTCTTTCAGAGTTTTCGGTTGCTCATGTTTTCCATGGCTGAGGCCATATACAACAAATAAGTTACAACAAAGGAGCCAACATTGTGTGTTCATTGGATACAACTTAAATCACAAGGGTTATAGGTATCTAGATCCAGTAGCAGGGAAAGTTTACATCTCAAGGCACGTAACATTTAATGAGACACAGTTTCCATATCCCAGTTTAGTTTCCAGCATCCATGATAATTCTATGCCAGGAACATCACATACAGGCCAGAATTCAACACCAACCAGCTCTCAGTTGCAGGAATTGATGAAGGTAGACAGTAACAAATCATCAGATTCAGATGAGATGGTTCATAATACACATCAGATGTTAACTAGGGCCAAAACAGGGAATAACAAGTCAAACACATTATTCTCTACTAAATATCCAATAAGTACTGCTCTATTAGGCAACCATGATCCAGTTCCTACCTGCATCAGTAAAGCCCACAAAGAGCAAGTATGGAAGGAGGCTACATTAGATGAATACCAGGCTCTAATCAAAGCAGGAACCTGGACACTAGTAGACAACCCAGGCCAGACTTATATAGTAGGCTGCAAATGGGTTTTCAGAATCAAATACAACCCAGATGGGTCTATAGCAAGACACAAGGCACGTTAAGTGGCAAACGGATATCACCAACAACCAGGCCTGGACTATGAGGAGACATTTAGTCCTGTTGCAAAACTAGCAACAATAAGAGTAGTGTTATCTATAGCTAACCAAATGGGATGGAAAATACATCAATTGGATGTTTCCAATGCTTTTCTACATGGGGAACTAAAAGAAGAGGTATACATGGCCCAACCTCCAGGCTACATAGCCAGGAATAGGCCAATGCAGTCTGTTTATTGCACAAGGCATTATATGGGCTTAAACAAGCGCCCAGGGCCTGGTACGAAAAGCTGAAAATGAGTTTATCCCAACTGGATTTCATTCAATCCAAGGCTGATTCAAGTTTGTTTGTGTACAAGATGGGCTCAATAATAACTGTAGCCCTTGTCTATGTTGATGACATAGTACTAACAGGAGAAATCCAGGGAGCATCTGAATGCGGTAATCACAGCACTACAAAAACAGTTCCCGATCAAAGATTTGGGACGATTGCATTACTTCCTGGGATTGGAAGTAAAACATAATGGTGGATCTATGTTTCTAGGGCAAGAGAAGTATGTACTGGACTTACTCTTAAAACACAAAATGGAGGGTTGTAAACCCTGTAATACACCAATGGCAGCCTCAGTGAAATTGAGTAAGGATTCAAGAGTACTACTAGAAGATCCAACTGCCTATAGATCGTTAGTGGGAGCTTTACAGTATGTTACATGGACTAGGCCTGATGTTTCTTATGCTGTGAATGTGGTTTGTCAATTCATGCATCAGCCGAGGACTCATCACCTGGAAGCAGCGAAGAGGATACTACGTTATCTAAAAGGCAGCATGGTTTGGTATTCAGTAAGGGTACAGTCACAGGATTCACGGATGCAGATTGGGCGGGTTCCATTGATGATCGACGATCAACTGGATGCTATTGCATCTACCTGGGATCAAACATTGTATCTTGGTCATCAAGAAAACAATCTACTGTGGCTCGTTCTAGCACAGAAGCCGAGTATAGGTCCTTGGCACAAACAGCGGCAGAGATGATTTGGATTTGCTTCATACTAAAGGATCTTCATTATACACTGTTAGGAATACCGAGAATATTCTGTGACAATATTAGCTCCATCAGTCTAGCCTCAAATCCAATACAACATTCCCGCATGAAGCATGTAAGTACAGACTACCACTTCATCCGAGAGCTCGTACAAGACATGACTATTACAATACAGTATGTACACACCTTAAAGCAAATAGCAGACATTCTCACAAAGCCTTTGGCGACAGGAAGGTTTCAAACATTACGGGACAAGCTCAAGCTTGCAATGGCACCCATGAGCTTGAGGGGGGATAATAGATGTACAAGCCACATGTCACATTAGCTGTATTCTATATCCCATGTCAGATGATCACATGGACATCACATGGGTCATACAGCTATACTATCATGCATTGTATATAACTGTATTGTACACAGTACCAAGATTAATAACAAAGATTCTTCTTCAATTCATTCGCTTTGAGTTAAAGTTGTCAATTAAAGTTTCTGAAAATAAGAACAATGCAAGACCTATGAAAATAAATATTGTTAATGTAAACAATGGATATGAGAATGATCAAGGATTACTTCTCAGCCAGGAAATATGTGTCAAATCGACATAGCTATGTTTCCGTAATATATCCGTTACTAATAGCCCTATAATATTTAGTAGGCTCAAGTATTCCGTAATCTTCTCAAATCACCGGATTCTATCCAATCGAGCTATCTAGAAGTACGCTCTCTAGATATAACTCAATCAAATGCTTTAAGTTTTGTGAGATAAGTTACTTCTAACGACAAATTCATAAGCTCGATCCACCTAGTGTCAATATTTACATGTGAATATTTACCAAAATCCCATCGTCAATGCCCACATATTGCTACTTATATTATGAATTCCTAGATAATTACGGTTCGAAGAATTCCGAATTAGCGATAGAACCATCAATTAATCATTCAATTCCGGTTTTAAACGATTAAGAAATAATTCATATGACACTAATGACACAGTAAAGATTAAGCAATAACAAGATAAATTACGAGAACAAGATTTAAAATATCAATTCGAGTTCATGTCCGGACGTCAAAGTCGTCCCTAATCAATATGCTTAGCTACTGGAGTTCCTAATAATAGAATTAAAACAAATAGAAAACAGTGATACAAAACCAATTCAACAAACCCAATACAATAAACCCCAGCGTTGTTGGTGGTGTTGACTTGGTGGAACCGGTGATGCCTTGCACTGCAGCGTATGGAATGGATGGTATTGTTGACTAGGGTTGTGAGCAGCTTAAAAGGGAGTTTATGGTATTCTCTCTGCAGCCTTATAACTCCCTTTTTATAGCTTTCATTCTTGCGTAAACTTAAATCCCACGCAAACCCCAGTTTCCTAATCCAATACAAATTCTAAAATAGCTCTCAATCCTTACCATTCATCTTCAAATCGACGGCAACAAAGCGCACTTTGCTTACTGACTTCTCGCTCAAAACAGGATTTCAAATCTTCTAACAACTCTGAACCCAAATTCCATCTCTATCTTAACTTAGATTTCATGTCCTAACCCTTCGAGAAGACTCACAAAGCTCAAACCAAACCTGTTGGTTCAAGACCTATGGTTCAGGCATTTTATCAAGCACTTGTCGTGCGTCTAGCAAACTGATGAGGACTACCTACTGTCTGCACTTTGGAGGTTCCACAAATCCTTCCCTGCAATCAATTTATCATTCATACAACATTCAAATGCCAACAGTTCAAATCAAATTCATACTTTCAACCATAGACCATTCCCTTGTCTTCTCGGCAGAACTCGTGGCAACAATCTTTTTCACCTTGTTTTCTCTTCTCGA
The DNA here is from genome assembly GCA_023531435.1 of Papaver californicum. Classification (NCBI taxonomy): domain Eukaryota; kingdom Viridiplantae; phylum Streptophyta; class Magnoliopsida; order Ranunculales; family Papaveraceae; genus Papaver; species Papaver californicum. The sequence goes on from JAJJMC010026829.1 coordinate 1,957,021, forward strand.
GTTGAAACCAAATCTCTTCAATGTTATTCTTTCTAACTCGAATTCTGTTGCTAACCCATTACATCTCCATCTCAGTTCATCATAGCCTTCACGCCAACAAACCCATTTACAATTTCTTCTTTCTCCTCGAATCTCTTCTCTCTGTTGCTTCACATCACAGGCTCGCAATATTATTACCTGTTTCTTCTATTCATCTCCACCACCAGAGTCATCTCTGTCTCGAACCCATGAGACTCGTCACACTTAGATCTGCCGGTGGTGGAGCTTGGTGTAGTCCATGGACTTAGTCAATGTTGAAAACAGAGAGGAGAATAGAGACCTCAGACCTGGTTGCAAAAGAGAACTAACTTGCGCCCGTTGTGATCTAGATTTTAGGTTTAGATAGTTGATTTAAGCACCCCACTGTTGGATATGGGCATCCTTGAGACTTGGATGAAGTGGCTGCCTCTAGGACTTTTGGTTCTCAACATACCAAAGCATTATAACCTTGTCATGCTTCAAATCCGTAACTCCCAAAGTTGTCAAATAACGAATTAAGCTTCTTTTTTTTTCTTTTGCATCACATGACTCCACTATCCTGATAGACATATTTTTTTGTTTCTAATTTGCTCTCATATTTGTATTTATAATTCTCAATTTATGTACTTATATCATTATTTGTGGAAACATAGAATCATATCAAAACTAAAGATTATATTGTTGGAAAATAATCGGGAAGAAAAGAGTTTCTACGTGAAAACGGATTGACTTTCCTATTGATGAGATTTTGTTTCCATAATCATTATCTTGTAGGCAAGCAAGGAAGCAATGAGAAGAAAAAAAATCAAATAGAATCACCGAGATTTTGTTTATGGCAAAAATCAGATCGAGAAAGGAAGGGAATATGGTCGGGAGTATTTTCTTGCAAAGAGAAGATATTTGGAGAAGATTTGAGGAGGATTTGATGTTGTAGTATATAAAGAGTTGTAGAGGAACAATCACGGGAGGATGGCTTGGCCAGACGAAACCAGAGAGAGGAAAAATAAAAATTCAGTTCGTGAAAAAGATTAGGTTTCCGGAGTTACAGGAGAAGAAGAGAAAAAGAAGAAGACAATAACATTTCATGCTGTCGTTGACAATGTTACCTTTTCTCTTAAATTCAATACCTTCTGCAACAGTTATCTAAATAGCATCAACGACACTTTATGAGTTTAATGCACCTAAGAGCCGTCCTTCTTGTAGCCTGTTGAAAGCTTCCTTATCCAGCAGCGATCCAAGTCCGTTCTTTTGGAATAGATCTTCAAAAACTAGAAAATAAAAAAAATTGTAAGCTTCTTTTCATTAATAAAATCCATGATTTTACAATTTTCTTTTGTTCTTTTTGCTATGAGTGGCTAAATTTTTTCTCTTGGGTGTAGGAGGAAACTATCTTTTGATATGTAATAATTAATATATTTTTATTTCTTCGACATATTTTACTCTACTAATGGTACTTTCAATGACTAATAATTTTCTCTTCTTTGAAAGATTCATAATATTGTTCTGAATAGTCTTTAGGCTGTTGATTTTTTATAAGCGAAGAAAAATTAGATTTTTTGCATAACAACGAGAGTTGTATTATTAAGTTTTAAAACGATAAATCTTCCGAAACATGAGATTGGGTTCAATAAGGTTTTGAGTAATTTGAGAGTAATAGTTGAAGTAGTGATTAATTAGTTTTACAAACATCAAAAGTAGTGGAATCCAAAACCCTAGACTTTTATTTTCTTGGTTAATTAATTTATATAGTTATTTTATCTTTTTATTTATTTAATTTATTTATTAAAAATTATTTTTTTTGTTATTAGCCATTAGTTAATTAAAAACTAGAAATTATACTTTTGAAATTCCGGGTGGAATGAACCGTGTTTGCATACTGCCTCATCGACAGCCGTGCTCTTGCGGTATAAATTAAAATCTCATCAAGTTTTTGGCGCCGCAGCTGGGGATTTAGAAAATTGTGAATTCTAATTTTCTTTAATTTTGTATTAATTAGTTTATGATTTTTTTTTTCTTTTAGATTTTACTTGGGTATTTATCTTAGGTTTGTTGTGCAGGTATATTTTTATATTTATTGTGGAAATCACATACCAAAAAAGGTAAGTAATATAACCCAGCTTTTATTTCGTTAATTTTTTTTTTAGATTTTCATTTTGTAAATAAGTAAATTAGGATTTTTATTTTTGTATATAAAAAAAAAAGGTGCACACACGTCATTTGCACCGTCAGCTACCGATATTAGGAAAACACGTGGAATAGTACATTGAACTTGATAGACACATTTTTCTGTATTATTTATTCTCATATTTATATTGCTATTACTCGATTGTTGTATTATTAATGTCATTTTATTTTATTTGTAGGTATTCCCGAAGAATAACTAATCGTGGAAGAATTGGATCAAAAATGATAAAGGCACCCCTAAGAATTGATAAAGGCACCCACATATTGATAAAGGCACTCAACCTCTTGTATTTGAAATGGAATTTGGCTGGAAATTAATCATTCTCATCTGTGAGAGAGTTAAACGTGATTTTGGGAGTGATTTCAATAGTTAAGACAAGGATTTATTCTTTCCTTATTCATAAGAGTCATGTACACGATATTTACACATCAAATAAACAAGAATCCCACACATTCACGTAAGACAGGGAGAAGAATATAATATATTCTTGTGATTTTTTTGGAAAGATATTTTCTCGGGTTTCTTTTAAAACAAAATATTCTGCAAGAGATCAAATAAGCAACAACATATTAAGGAAACAAAAATAAAATCAGATTTGACATTTTATTGAATTTAATCAAGAAGAGAATGAAAAAGATCATGGAGATACTACCGAGATCAAATCACTAAAGGAGAGAAGATTTTGAAAGATATTCGAGATTTGGATGTGCTAGTATAAATAGGGGTTGAACATAAGAGAAAAGGGAGGTTGGCTTCTTCCGGAAATCAAGAAATCAAAATCACAAAAATCTGCTGTTGTTGAAGAAGAAGATGAAGAAAACGTCACTAAAAGGTTGAAAAAACTTTTACCAAAAGGGTAACTGTTTTTAGAAACTGTTACCTTATCATTTGTATTAAACAGTTTTAGCAACAGTTCCTGCTACAGTAACAACGACAAATCATGGTTTAAATTCAGATAAGAGCAGTCCTTTTCCAACTGCACCCACTGTTTCGTTTATTCGATAGGTAATTTTATTGATTCAACGACTCAATTAGTTAGTTCTTTTTGTAATTTTCTTATTGAATCATGAATAAAAAGAGTTTTTCTTCCTTTCTTCTTGCAATGAGTAGCTAGTTTCCTTCCCTATGATTAGAGATGAAGTCCTATTGTGTGTGCTAGCATGTTTTAATTATTTTCTATAACAAATTCTTATGGTCCTATTTCTCGGATAATATTGATAATAGTTTCTTCATGTGTCCTTTAATGCTTAAATAATTGTTTTAAATATTATTTTTAGAGAATAACATTCTATAATGAAGATAATTGTTAATCTATTGAGAACAATAATTAGAATAAAATTCCATATTTTCCAAAACGTAACATTTTGTCTGAAATCATTTTAAGTAATAATTTGAGAAAATTATTGAAAATAGTTACAAACATCTAGTTTGCATAGTAGTGATGAAATATCGAGTCCTAGTTTTACTTTTATTTATGTATCATTTTTTAGTATTTCTTTCATTTTTAGAATTAAATTAGCAAAATCAGTTTGTCATTAACACTAAAATTAATTAAAACTAGGAATTGCAATTCCAAAATCCATGTGGGACGAACCTTAATTACATATTGTCTCATCGACAACCGTGCTCTTGCGGTTTATAAATTAAAAATCACATCAACGTTATCATTCGAAATTCCACAAGCCCTAGCCTTGTACCTTTGACCAGTCTTTGGCTGTAGGCATATTTTGCTGAGGTAACCTGAGCCTACACAATTGTAGTTGACCCTACATTTGCACGTGCACCAAAAAACAATGTCGAACTGGTATACAATGAATATCGACCTGAATTCCAAATGGACATTATTCGTACTATGACCATAGTGTGGATAGTACTTGGGACCACTACCACCCCTCTGGAGGTTATGGTTCATACCATAATGATCCCAATTACTATTCGCACGCTCACCAGTTGTACGAACGGGTAAACGAGCAATATCATGAGAAAAATGTTTATTCTCCATATTTAGAAGATTTAATGAAGCAGTTGCAACAAAATACTTCTTATGATCAAAGTCTTTCTTTAGAAGATTTACTCAAGAAGTTGAATGAATGTTCACGTAAATCTGACATAATCATGGAAAAAATTTATGAAGAGTCACATAGGGATGATTTAGTCAAACAATTGCCACATAATTCTTCTTACGAAAGTCCATCTTTAGAAGATACCCTCTGGCGTTTCACAAAAACTTCTCAAATTCTTAATTCTTCAGTTTCTTTGAATAATGAACTCAATCAATCCGTTGAAAATGAACAGGAGTATGAGAATTTAGTGCCACATATTTCTTCCTGGAGTACAAGTCTTTCTTTAGAAGAAACGCTTAAGAAATTCATTGAAACTTCGCGCGAATCTCAAATAATGATTAGTGAATCTCTTAAGCAGTTTACTGAAAAGTCATGTGGGAGAGACATGTTGTAGGAACAAATTCATGAGACCTTTGGATAAATTGAAGATGAATGGTCAAATAAGAATATTGCTCACAATGAACTTAAATACCAAAATAGTGTTTCCAATTTTACCCTTGATAACAATGATAAATATTTACCTAATCTAGAAGGCGAGGTTATAATTGAAGACACTACTTGTTTAGATAAGGTTCAATCATCTTCATATTTTTATGATGATGAGGATAATGTTGATGAAGAATTAGAAATTCGTAGTCATAATAATCATGAAATTTTTACACCACCTGAGCTTCATGATGATAATGATTTTTATAGTTTAAATCCTAATAATATTGATTATTATTTGCCTATTCAAGAGGAAAATGATTTAACTAGAGATACCAGTATTATAGACGGTGAAATATTTCCTTGTTATTATGAAGACGATGATGGTTTAGAGGAACGATTTTATCCCGAGACTAGTGTTTTAGAGTCCAACAATTCAAAGACCATAGTCTCTGACATAGATGATAGACTCGTAGAGAATTTGAATATGAGTGAAGGCAACCCATCTGATTACAACCTAGATAAAATAATTGAACATTTCCTTAAATCTGATAATTTAGAAATTAAGGAAATTATAACTAGTTTATCCAATGATACAAACTACTATAAGTTTGGGGTTGAATAACATTCTCCCCGTGGTAACCCTTTGACTCTTATAAAGGTTCCTCACTTGGGACTTGATGTCTGTGCCTCTACCATATTAAGAGATTATCTTCAAGAACTGTTTCCTGAACCTAATCATGTCCAGAAAGAAATTCAGTTATTAGAAACCCATCATCTGGTTGATGTGGTTTACCCGGTCCATGATACCATGATTGATTTTGTTGTCCCACCAATATTTTATTTACCAGTGGGAATGTTTCAACTTCAAATGTGTCAATTATTAAACTTTAGAACTAAACCCGAATATCTTAGGAAATTAGAATCAACACTATTTTATAAGAATGGCCACCAATTTCGTATAGTCTATTGTGGTCAACTGAGTGAGTTAAATTCGATTGACTTCAAGGATCCGTAATTATTCAGATTATTATTGTATGATTCGTAAATTGTGACTAATCATTTATTGGTCTGGCTGAAGACTTTAAACTTAGCGCTTTATGGGAGGCAACGCATATGCTTTTGGTACACAATGCTGGTAATATCTTTCCTTATCTCTTTTATTTGGCTCGGTAATTCTCTTTATTCATGCTTTTATTCATTATCTTTAGAACATCAAGGACTATGTTCAATTAAAGTCTGGGGGTAAGGGAGAAATTTTTTAATTTTTAGTTGCACCAAATACTACAAAGACTAGAAACTTGTGAATAATCCAGGATGACACTAGCCATTCTAAGTAAATGGAAACAAAACTTTTGGTTGTAGGAGTTGAGGGACCCAACTAAATGGTCTATTTATAAAAAGATAAAGCTCAGGTGTTAGAAATAACATGATAGGCGTCACCATATCTCATAATCATCATAACCATATAACCTTATGTTGTTGTTTTTTTTTTTTGCAATTTTGTGTTTCTCTAAGTGATTTAGCAGGGCACTAATATCGAATTGTTATGACGTTGGGATAAAGTAGAGTGATTGAGATCAAGCCCCATTATTTTATTTTATTGAGACCGGAAAAAAAATTAAAAAATTATTTTCAATAAATCGACTGCTTGGGCCCTTATCCAGCTGAATCGATATTAGTATTAGGATTAAGACCAGTGGGATCATATCTCAATCCATCAGGATTCATCCTGGCGGCGACCTTCAGACAGATATGGGAAACACCGTTCACCTTAGTCAACATGTGCAAACTTCATCATCTCCATATCCATCTTTTAAATCTATTCATGTGATTGAACTTTGATAGATTCCGAGTATCGTGGTCCATTGTACGACTTTCTGAGTAGTGCTTTGTTTTCTTATATATGAATTTTAGTACGCTTGAGTAAAAACTCGTGTGCATCAATTAATTCAAAGCAGGTTAATTCCTCTCATAGCCAAAGAATTTTGTAGCCAACTAAATAGCATGTTTAGTGTCTACCCTCAATCGTTCATAAGTAGCTAGAGTTTGGAGTAAAGGTTTTGTGGGTACACCTCTTGTAAACCCTCACGAGACTAAAACTCGTCCGATAGGGACACCTATGGGTTTAAAGGCTTGTTGCACACGCTAAGTGCAATCGCGATGCCTGCGAAGTGAGTTAGGATTTTTATTTTAAGATCAGTTTTGCTCGAGGACTAGCAAAATATAAGTTTTGGGGTATTGGATAGACACATTTTTTGTGTCTAATTTGATTTCATTTTGTATTTATAGTTCTCAATTTATGTACTAATATCATTGTTTTATCATGTTTTTAGGTATTAATAAATGTGGAAGAAATTGGCTTTAAAAGTGTTAAAGGCACCCCAACAAGAAATGATAAAGGCACACATGCCTTGGATAAAGGCACCCCGCTCCTTTTAAATTCTAAAGAAGAAGTTGGTGGGAAATTATTCTCTCAAATATGTGGAGTTTTTGTACTCGATAATTTTGAAATTCCTTGATGAATATTAAGACAAGATATCTTCTTTCCTTAATAAGGATGAGTTTTATAATTTTTGGAAACATAGAATCGTATCAAAACTAAAGATTATATTGTTGGAAAATAATCAGGAAGAAAAAAGTTTCTACGTGAAAACAGATTGACTTTCCTATTGGCGAGATTTGTTTCCATAATCGCTATCTTGTTAGAGCAAACAAGGAAGCAATGAGAAGAAAAAAAATCAAAGACAATCACCAAGATTTTGTCTAGGGCAAAAATCAGATCGAGAAAGGAACGGAATATGGTCGGGAGTATTTTCTTGCAAAGAGAAGATATTCGAAGAAGATTTAAGGAGGATTTGATGTTGTAGTTAGAGGAACAATCAAAGGAGGCTGGCTTGGCCAGGTGAAACCAGAGAGAGGAAAAATAAAAATTTAGTTCATGAAAGATTAGGTTTCCGGAGTTACAGGCGAAGAAGAGAAGAAGAAGAAGAAGAAGACAATAACACCTCAAAACTGTCGTTGACAGTGTTACCTTTTCTTTTAAATTCAATACCTTCTACAACAGTTTTCTGAATAGTATCAGCGACACTTTCTATGTTCAACACACCTAGTAGCCGTCCTTATTGTAGCCTCTTGAAAGCTGCCTTATCTAGCAGCAATCCAGATCCGTTCTTTTGGAATAGATCTCAAAGCAGTCGTTAAATCGACTAGAAAATAAAGAAAAAAAGCTTCATTTCATTAATAAAATCCATGATTTCGTAATTTTCTTTGGTTTTTTTTTTATGAGTGGCTAAATTTCTTCTCTAAGGTGTAGGAAGAAACTATCTTTTGATGTGTAATAATTAATATATTTTATTTCTTCCACATATTTTACTCTACTAATGGTACTTTCAATGACTAATAATTTTCTCTACTTTAAAAGCTTAATAATAATTGTTCTGGATAGTTTTTAGGCTGTGTATTTTTTATAAGCGAAGGAAAATTAGATTTTTAGCATAACGACGAAAGTTGTATTATTAAGTTTTAAAACGATAAATCTTCTGAAACATGAGAATGGGTTCAATAAGGTTTTGAGTAATTTAAGAGTAATATTTGAAATAGTGATTAATTAGTTTTACAAATATCAAAAATAGTGGAATCCAAAACCCTAGACTTTTATTTTCTTGGTTAATTAATTTGTATAGTTATTTTATCTTTTTATTTATTTAGTTTATTCATTAAAAATCATTCTTTTTGTTATTGGCACATTAGTTAATTAAAATCTAGAAATTTTACTTTTGAAATCCCTGTGGAATGAACCGTGCTTGCATACTATCTAATCGACATCCGTTCTCTTCCGGTATAAATTAAAATCTCATCATACCTACAAAACGCAAAACAAGCATAATATACATAAAATACAAGAGAACATAAGAAAGGAAACATAACCAATTGATACTAATTAAGATGTTTTAGAAACCTATCATATTCCCCATACTTAGACTTTGCTAGTCCTCGAGCAAACTAAACTAAGAAAAATCTAAGAAAATCTAAACTAAAATACAACAAGTCCCTTTTGTTGAGGATACGATTACACTTAGCATGTGTTGTAAGCCTTTAAACCCCTAGGTGTCCCTAGCGGACAAGTTATAGTCTCGTGAGGGTTTACAAGAGGTATACCCACAAAACCTACTCCAACTTTAAATATTCCAAAGCACATGCATCCACAGAAAGGACATAAAGTTTATGCACATTAATAATAAGAAGTTATATGTATCATATAATATTATTCTTATGCTTAATTCTTGAGTTAGGAGAAAACCACCATATGAAAGAATCCAGGTTCGAGAGCAATCGAATGTTTCAATTTCTTCCTCACCAATAGGGTTTTATGAATTTGCACTCAAAAGACGCTCTTTATAGTTCTCATGTGTGTTAGCAGGAATGAAGGTAGAAATCCTGCACACGTTGAATGGTGGAAAGGGAAAACCTTCCGAATTATATTTGAATATCCCATAGAAACGTGGGAAGAAAAAAACCTTTTTTCTGATGATCTCTAAGAAAGGAAATCAACCACTATGCAAGGATGGGAATGCTCACTCACCTTCTCATCCAATCTACAATCGACACCATTCTCACAGCGTCCTATAAAAACGTCTTCTTCTTCGGCTTCAACTGTAAATGGTGAACTCTTGAACTTCATAAAACTTTGACAATTTATAACACTTTTCCTCTAATTCTTGTTGCTTGAAACTTCTTTATAAATTTCTTCTTTCCCACGACCTTAATGAATAAATACAAAAGGAAATACACACTAAAACAATATAACTTTTTTTTTTACCTTTTTTTTTTTTTTTGAGACAAGAAATATGAAATACAAACTAAAAGAATAACAACGAAACTAATATGGCCATGGAGAAAGGACTTTACCGCTTGATTCTTCACAACTTGTATTGTTCCAGTATCATAAACTTCACAAAACTTCACTTCTTTTGATATTTTCTCTCTTGTACTTAGTCTTCAACTAAGATATGGAATTATGCTCCTTGTAATGTTACTTCAATTTGAATCTGAATTTTGCTTTTCTTTATAGTGTTGCTTGTAATCCCTGAACGTCTTCAACTTTTCTTCAAATTTGTAATGCTCCGCATGTTGATGATGATGGTGTTTCTATGGACCTGTTGTTGTCGAGAGAGAGAAAGAATGGTGCCAACTGCAAATCAAACTACAAGATAAGGTTTTTTTCGCAATTCTGATGTCACCCTCATGATTAATAGAATTAGCACTCAAGAGATCAAAAAGTAGTGTTGAAATTGGTGCGAAGTTGGGTAGCTCATCATTCTTTCTGGAATTAGCGTAGGATGACACATACTCTAAAGTACAATATTTAGACAACTACAAAGAAGTGAAGGTTTGCTGCCTCACTTGACGTAACAATAGGTAGTCTCCACTAATGATTGATCAGCAACTCTAATACCAAATTATTTCTGCACCTAATTCACCATCGGCGGTTTAAGTCCCTTTTTTTCAGCTATTGCCTCTCAACAACTGAAAAACCCGAATATAATTCTCTAATACTTCTAAGTTCAATTATTTCGGTAAGAACTTCGTATGTAAACTTAGATAGAAGTATACTAAGTGATTCTAAAATATCTAAAAGTTTGAGGTTTCATGCGAATAGTTAAAAAAAATCAGAAAATTTTCTACCTACAAAGTGAATACTTAGGAATTATATATGTTTAACCACTCCCACTCACTTAAAATCACATTGTCCTCAATGTAACTTGACTCATCTAATGTAAAATCAAGGTGGGAAATCCTATAATGATATGAAAATTCAGAAAAAAACAAAAAAAAGTAAAAAAAAAAACACACTAAACCAATGGGTTGCCTCCCATGCAACGCTTAGTTTAACGTCCTCAGGCTGAATTTCTGGTCGCCCGTACACCAACAATCTGAAAATTTGGGGGTCCGTCCAGAAAACAATGTGCATAGTTAACAATAGCTTCACAAGAATATTAACATAAGATGGTAAAAGTGAAACTATCATCACATAAGAGTTACCCCCACACTTAGTTCTCTATACACTCAGAAGTGTATACAAAACATAAGTGGAAGGAACTTCTATGTGTTCCTCTTGGAAAACCTGCATGGTATTAGACTCAAACACATATGGTGGATACTTAGATGCAAGGAATTCAGATAAAACTTTTGAATCATTCAATTCCACCCCCAAATTAGGTATCTTTCTAAAAGATGAATTAAAAACTTTTTGATAAACTACTTCTAGTTTGGGAGGATCATCATTAGATAGAGATTCATGTACAGGGTTAGACAAACCTTGCAAAACCTCATGTATTACAGGATCCTCAGTACTGCTGGACACTTCCATTCCCACATCACAAGTATCATCATTCTCATTCAAATTCTTGTTAAAACATTCTTCATCAATTTCTTCTATAACTAAGTCATCATCATCGGAAGAGAAATCAAAATCTTCCCAAAGCAATTCATCGTAATCCTTGTGGTCTTCTTCACAAGTTGACTTCTCGTTCAAAGTATCGACCATCTCCAATTTAGACGTGGTATTCACAAAGAAGTCATAATCATCATAGTTCTTATGGATCGCATAAGTCTTACCATCGATAACTATAATGTTTTTAGACTCAACTTCTTCCTTTTGAATAAGAAAATGATCATTATGATCATGAGTTGAGCTAGTAGTACCATAATTGTCGATATTCTTCAAAGGATGCTCATCTTCGGAATCATCAAATCTCTATATTATTATCCATGGGAATGTTAGAATGGTTTTGAAACAAAACTTCTTCCTTATTCTGCTCATCATGAATTTGATTCATGCCTTTTCAGATGTTGTCCATGTTCCGTAGAAATTCTTGATGTGAATCTTGTATGCTTTGTGTGGCCTGAATGATAATCTCCTCCAAGCTAGAATGTGTTACCTCCTCACTTACTACAGTATTTCTAGGCCATATATCTTCCCTTTGAATATGTGAGTGATCATAACTACGATCAGGAATTGGTCCAGACATATTATAATCAGATTCGATTAATGAAACTGTCTCCATGCTTGGTTGTTCAAAAATTGAATCCAGACGTTCCATATATTATCGGATTTCATCTGCCAAACTAGAAGAGTAACGATTTAGAAGTACAACTATCATCCCATCCTTGTGATTGTTCACGGACATACCCACCATAAGGTTGTTGGTATGTATGAGAATTATCACAAGGTTTTGCAGAATGATTGTAGCCAAAATATTGGTTTTGATCATATCCCACATATGGTTGGAAGTTATAATAATGAGATTGAGAATTAAATTGGTCACCATAGAATGTTTGTTCTTGTGAACCATATGCATTATACCCAAAAGGATACACCTCGATAACTAAAAAAAAAAAAGAGCACACAACTAATTTATAGAACTTACCTTCTGTACTAGACATGCGATGAAGAACACTAACCAATTGTAAGAACGCAAAAAGAATAAATGTTGTACCTGAAATAAGATTCCTAAAGAAAATAAATTAGTAAAAACTAAGAATAAAAACTAAATGCAAAATCAGAAAAAATAACAACAAGAACTACCGACTGCTTCCCGTAGCGGCGCCAAGTTGATTAGGTGTCGAACTCGTCAAAAATGTATTCCTTACTTTTCTTACACTAACTAGTAGAATAATGATAAGAAGGTTCGTTCCTAAGGGAGCGTTGAGTTAAAGCTGTCAATTCAAGTTTCTGAAAATAAGAACAATGAAAGACCTATGAAAATAAATACTATTAATGTAAACGACGGGGATGAGAATGATCAAGGACTCCTTGTCAGCCATAAAACGTGAGTCAAATCGATATTGCTATGTTTCCGCAATATACCCATTACTAATAACCCTAGAATATTTAGTACGCTCAAATATTTCGCAATCTCCTCATATCACCGGACATGGAAGTGTCGACTACCGGATTCTACCCAATCGAGCTATCTAGAAGTACGCTATCTAGATATAACTCAATCGAATGCTTTAAGTTTTGTGAGATAGGTTACTCCTAGCCAAAAATTCATAAGCTCAATCCACCTACTAGTGTCAATCTTTACACGTGAATATTTAACAAAATCCCATCGTCAATACCCACACATTGCTATTTATATTCAGAATTTCTAGACAATTACGGGTTGAAGAATTCTCGAATTAGCGATAGAACCATCAATTAACCATTCAATTCTGGATTTAAACGATTAAGGAATAATTCATATGACATTATTAACACGGTAAAGATTAAACAATAACAAGATAAATTGTGAGAAAACAAGCTTTTAAATATCAATTCGAGTTCATGTCCGAACGTCGAAGTCATCTCTAATCAATATGCATAGTTTCTGGAGTTCATAATAATAGAATTAAAACAAATAGAAAACAGTGATACAAAACCAATTCAGCAAACCCAATAATAAACCCGAGCGCTATTGGTGGTGTTGACTTGGTGGAACCGGTGATGCCTTGCACTGCAGCGTATGGATTGGATGGTACTGTTGACTTGGTGGTGTATGCAAAAGTGAAGTGCTAGTGGTATGCGTGAGATGATGGAGTTGTGAACTGTAGATGGCTGTGAAGGTGCTGGTGATGATGGATATGAATGGAATGTGCAGGTGGTATGCGTGAGATGATGGCTGTATGCAGGTGGAATAGGTGATGGAGGCTGGAAAAGAACTGGTGGTAGTTCAGCAAGCAAAAGCTCGCTGAAACTAAGGTTGTGAGCAGCTGGAAAGGGGGGTGTATGGTATTCTCTCTGCAGCCTTATAACTCCCTTTTTATAGGTTTCATTCTTGTGCAAATCCCAGTTTCCTCATCCAATACAAATTCTAAAATAGCTCTCAATCCTTACCATTCATCTTCAAATCGACGGCAACAAAGCCCACTTTGCTTGCTGACTTCTCGCTCAAAACAGGACTCCAAATCTTCTAACAACTATGAGCCCAATTTCCATCTCTATCCTAACTTAGATTTCATGTCCTAACCCTTCGAGAAGACTCACAAACCTCAAACCAAACTTGGTGGTTCAAGACCTGTGGTTCAGGCTTTTTGCCAAGCACTTGCCGTGCGTCTAGCAAACTGATGATGACTATGTGCTGGCTGCACTTTGGAGGTTCCACAAATCCTTCCCTGCAATCAATTTATCATTCATACAACATTCGAATGCCAACAGTTCAAATCAAATTCATACTTTCAACCATAGACCATTCCCTTGTCTTCTCGGCAGAACTCGTGGCAACAGTCTTCTTCACTCTGTTTTCTCTTCTCGAGTTGAAACCAAATCTCTTCAATGTTATTCTTTCTAACTCGAATTCTGTTGCTAACCCATTACATCTCCATCTCAGTTCATCATAGCCTTCACGCCAACAAACCCATTTTCAATTTCTTCTTTCTCCTCGAATCTCTTCTCTCTGTTGCTTCAAATCACAGGCTCGCAATATTATTACCTGTTTCTTCTATTTCATCTCCACCAACAGAGTCATCTCTGTCTCGAACCCATGAGACTCGTCACACTTAGATCTGCCGGATGTGGAGCTTGGTGTAGTCCATGGACTTGGTCACTGTTGAAAAGAGGGAGGAGAATAGAGATCTCAGACCTGGTTGCAAAAGAGAACTAATTTGCGCCCGTTGTGACCTAGATTTTAGGTTAAGGTAGTGGATTTTAAGCACCCCACAGTTGGATAGGGGCAACCTTGAGACTTGGATGAAGTGGCTGCCTTTAGGAATTTTGGTTCTCAACATACCAAAGCCTTATAACCTTGTCATGCTTCAAATCCGTCAACTCCCGAAGTTGTCAAACAACAAATTAAGATCATCTTTCTCTTCTTTTGCATCACATGACTCCACTATACCTACAAAACGCAAAACAAGCATAATATACACAAAATATAAGAGAAAATAACCAAAAAAACATAACCAATTGATACTAATTAAGGTGTTTTAGACACCTATCAAATTTCTCCATACTTAGACTTTGCTAGTCCTTGAGCAAACTAAACTAAAAAAATTCTAAACTAATCTAAACTAAAATACAACAACTCCCTTTCGTTTAGGATACGATCACTTATCATATGTAATAAGCCTTTAAACCCCTAGGTGTCCCTAGCGGACGAGTTATAGTCTCGTGAGGGTTTACAAAAGGTATATCCATAAAGCCTACTCCAACTTCAAATATTTCAAAGCACATGTATCCAAGGAGCTAAGAGGACATAAAGTTTCTGCACACTAATAATAAGAAGTTAGATGCATCAAAGAATATTATTCTCATGCTTAACTCTTGAGTTAGGAGAAAACCACCATATGAAAGAATACAGGTTCGAGAGCAATCGAATGTTTCGATTCTGCCCCACCAATAGGGTGTTATGAATTTGTACTCATAACCAATTAATACTAATTAATGTATTTTAGACACCTATCACTAAGCGACCAACTAAGAGTACAAAACCCAAATATCATATTCTTATGTGAAACTAAACTTCCAAGTCACAAATTAAAATCCTTTTTAGCTTGTTTTCAATGCCCTGGTATTGCCATTATTGAACCACAAGGTTTGCCATTATTAAAATCCTTCTTATGTGGAAGAGTGGTTTTGTTTGTGATATAATGTATGCTGATCATAACATGTTTCATGCTTTAGTTCAAACTGATATGAGTAGACCTGAAATTTTACTTTCATGTGTTTATGGTTATTCAAATATAACAAGAAGAAAAATTAGTGGTCTTATATTCAGTCTTTTAGTGCTTTGATTAGTGATCTGAACTTCCACACTGGATGTGATCATACTAGAACTAGTAATTCTTCTGATTGGATGGTTAATGCAATTATTAAAGATTGTGGTCTTAATGATTTAGGATATTGATACGGGTATAAATATACATATTTACCGCTTGTTAGTGATTATATTTGTATTAATTTTATTGTTTTTATGTTAATTTAGATTATATGCGTAAAACTAGAACTATATACGATACATGGCTAAATAGACGTCCACGAGCATTACCGTGATGTCCACATCATTGCAAATTTCTACATGGTCTGAACAATTGGGAGTACGAACGTTCATAATTGCTATGACACCAACTTACAAAGGATTTAACCGCAGTTCGTGAGAAATGGGGTTGTACTGCTGTAGTAATCGGTGGGTCAAAATAATGTAAAGATATGCTTTTTCTGATAAGAAGCTAGTTGGTGGCAGTAAGGTGATACAAGACTTAATCTTTAAAACTTGAGTGGGTCACACAAAAGCTTGCTATAAAGCTGTTCAGTTGGTTGGTGGGGAACATAGTCTAACTTAGAAGAAGTAGGACTGTTGGTGGAGTTGGCGTCTGCTTTTGGTTAAAAGAAATAGAGAGAAGGTGGTCAGACGAAGTAGGTGTTGGGTTCGGTATTTCTTGGACAGATGTGGGGAAGCCCACCTGTGTGGTTGAGAAGAAGTATAAAAAGAAGAGAGTTGAGTTTTATTGGAGGTTCTTTGGAGAGGATTGAGGAAGATCATGTTGGGAAAGTGAAAAGTTGGTGGAGTTCGAGAGAGGTAGTTTGGGGTTTTTTCGGTTGAAGGGTGTGGCTGTTTCTGGTGGGAGGCGGAAGCGAGTCTGGGAGAGAGGACGCCGTTGATAGGGAGAAACAAGGGTTTGTGATTTTGTTATTTCTTCTTTCTATGGTTTGTTAAATTGCTTGTTAGGGTTTAGATAGAAACCAATTTAATTGTATAGACTCTACAATAATATTTTTAATGATGATTTGGTTGATTAGTGATTTCATTTCATATAGCTTGTTATTTAATCGTTTATGTGATTTTCTTGATTATTTATTTCAATTGAAATTCCGTGCTTTGATTAAATTTTTTGACGTAATATGCTTTAGGATTGATATGTAATGCTTTAGAATCACTATCCATGAAACGAAGGAAATTACAGCGGAGAAACAATATTTAAGAATTTAACATACCATCTTCCGAGACATGAGATTAATTTCGATATTTGTCTCGAGTAATACAAGGAATATATTTTAGAGATTAGTAGAGTTTATATAATTGAATTGGTGGAAATCGAAAACCCTAGTAACCCACTCACCACTTTGTTTATTATTAGGATTATTTGTTATTTCATTTTGTTCTGAATTTCTGAAAACTCTTTAAAACATTATATTGTTTTTGGTTAGTTTATTAAGAATATTGATTGCAGTATTTTTTCCCTCTCTGTGGGTTCGACCCGCATTTGCCGCTTCTACATTGTAGACGTCGTGCGATTACGGTTATTATAAATAGGGTTTTCCCAAATCTCTATCAACTATGTTGGAAGAAATTTTACATGGTCTAGTAATAATATGGGGACTGGAGAAAAAAAATATAGGATTGACATGGCTTTAGGAAATGGTGAATGGAATTTGCACTTTCCTAACTCTAAGATTTATCAGTTAGTTCAGCTTGGCAGTGCTCACATTCCAATTCTCCTAGTTTCTAATGCCAGCCACAAGCTCAGAACTCCTTTGAAATTCTTCTTAACTTGGTTAAGTGATGATTCTTGTGTCCTTGAAATTGCAAAGTCTTGGAATTCTCCTGTCATGGGTTCCCATGGGTTTTCAGTTTGTTCAATGACTCAAATATACAAAACAAGCTCTCTCAAGATGGAACAAGAATCATTTTGGTGATATTAGAAAGTTGATTTACTTCAAAATCAGTTAAAAAGTTTGCAGAATCAAGTTATTACTACAGATGTAGATATGCAGATTACTATTGTTTCCTCAGATTTGTAAAAATTGCATAAAAAATAAATGATTTCTATAAACAAAAGTCAAGGGATAATTTTATCAAAGATATGGACTACATTACCAAGTACTTCCATACTAAAACAAACAAAAGGAGGTCTAGAAACAACATTGATTCTCTAGAAGATTCTGGAGGGAATTGGTTACAATCCATGTCGTAATTGGATGTGTACCTTACTTCTCTTTTTAGAAATATTAGTACCTCTATAAATCCTACATTGGATGAAGGTTTCTTTCAGGTCATTCCTACTATCATCACAACTGAAGATAATAATGCCCTTACAAGAGTTCCTGATATGCAAGAAGTTTTTGATTCTCTTGAAAGCATGGAAAACTGGAGTGCTCCAAGACCAAAAGGTTATTAAGATGGTTTCTACAAGAGACAATGGGGGATAGTTGGTCAGGATATGTACGACATGGTGCAAAGATTCTTTCAGACTAGACATATTCTCAGGAGGTTAACATGACCTATATTTCCTTGATTCCTAAGAAGAAAAAAGTCATCACTGCTGTTGATTTCATGCGTATAAGATTGTGCAATACTTCTTACAAGAATTTTTTTAAAATACTAGTTGGAAGAATGAAGCCATTAGTGGAAAAGGTTGTCTCTCCCTATCAAGCAACCTATGTTTCTGGCAGCCTTATTAGTGATAATACAATTATTGCTCAAGAGTGAATTCATTCTATGAAGAAGAAAAAAGGAGCTCAGGGATGGATGACACTTAAGCTGGATATGTCAAAAGCTTTTGACAAGTTAAAGTAGAATTTTCTTATCAAAGTTCTTCAGTATTTTGGCTTTGATAAGGATTTTTGTGCTCTAATTTATCATTGCATCACTACTACTTCTCTTTCAATCATTCTTAATGGTTCTCCATGCACTGAGTTCTTCCCCAGTAGAGGTATTAGGCAAGGTGGCCCATTGTCACCTTAACTCTTCATTCTAGCTATGGAGTTTCTCTCAAGGCATCTTACTTCTGTTATGACTAACAAATCTATTGTTGGTTTTAAAATGGTTTATACTCCTCCAACCATTAATCATCTACTTTTTGCAGATGATTTCTTGATTTTTGCACAATCTCTTCTCTCAACAGTCTTCTGAGTCTTCTTAATGATTTCAGTCAAGCTTCTGGACATGTTATAAATTTTGACAAGTCTTCAGTCTTTTTCAGCAAGTACACTAAACCTGAAGTTGATACTACACTTACTCATATTCTTGGAGTAAAACCCATGAATAAAAGAGAAAAGTATATTGGTTCACCTCTCATTCTAGGTCATTCTAAACAAGAAGCTTTCAGTGCTAAAGATAGTTTTGAACAAAGATTGTCAAGTTGGTTTTCTAAACTCTCACTCAAGATGGCAGGTCAACAATGGTGAAGCATGTTCTAAATTATGTTTCATGTCTACCAAATGGGTACTTTTCACCTACCAAAAAATCTCACTAATCAAGTTACTTCGATTCAAAGGAAATTCTATTGGGGGTATAATTCTAACAGAGGTACTAATTTGGTAGCTTCGCACAAGGTTTGTAAACCAAAGGCTCAAGGTGGTTTAGCCTTTAGAGATTTGGATAAGCTTAATCTTGCTTTGCTTTCGAAGATGGCATGGAGAATATGCATCGAGTCCTCTTAACTGTGGGTTAAAATTTTAGGATCAAAATACTTCAAGGATGGTAACTTTCTTCATACTTTTGAAAGCACGACTAGTTCTAATATCTCTTGGGTTTAGAATGGTACTCAAAAAGAATACAAGGTAATTAAAGATAAAAACTTCATGGAAGTTAATAATGGTAAGAAGACTAATATTTTGCATGAAAAATGGGTTGTTGGTATATTCCATGCTCCAATTCCTGTTGATCCTACTTGCGACAATTATGAGTATGTTTCTAAGCTCTTACCGCATAAGTCGAATAGTTGGAATGCCTCTCTGGTTAGTACCCTTTTTAATCAAGAAACATCAGATAAAATTCTAGGTATGGTCGGTTCTCTGTTAAAAGTGCTTATAAGCTATCTCATAGCACTGGAAATACCCAAGAACATGGTGAAGTAGTTGATTCTCATATTTGGAAAGATCTTTGGGCTTGCAAAGTGCCTCCCAGGATCAAATTGTTTACTTGGAAATCTATTAGGAACATAGTTCCAGTCAGGATGAGGCTCGCCGCTTTCAACACATTTATCGAAACTAATTGTGGGTCTTGTAACAACACCATTGAAACTATAGTAACATATTTTGCTTGAATGTAGGCATGCTAGGGCAGTATGGAGGAACATCGTGGTTAATTTTGATGTTGTTGTGCAAAATGGAATTACAGTATCGCAGTGGGTATCTAGTTGGTTTTCTGAAAATCACTCTGCTAATGAAGATACTTGGGTCTTTAGACTGATGGTTGCTGCCTGGATCATACGGAAAAACATATGTAAATTTGTCTTTCAAGGAAACCTCTTAACCTTACTTATTATATTCATAAGATAATTTATTATATATCTTAAAACTTACAACCTGAGCTACAAGTTGATTTGGGTTTGTCTAATCTTTATAATTTTGTTCATGCCATCTCTTTTTGGCAGCCACCTTCTAATGATGTTATTAAGATTAATGTTGATGCATCTTTCTGTTACGTTACTAATTACTCTGGTACTGGAATTGTGATGCGCAATCATACATGTATTTGCAAGGGAGTCAAAGGATCCTACTATGAGAGAATCGTGAGTCCAGAAGAGGCTGAATGCAAAGTTTTGCGAGAGGCTTTAATATGGGCGCTTGATTTGAAATTAAAGAAGGTTGAGATTGAAGCTGATGCAGAGCTTGTTACAGAGTCTACCAATGAAGAATACTTTCTAGTTCATTAGGAACAAAGAAACATCGTTAAATAAATTAGGCATCTAAGTAGTTTGTTTACAATTTGTAGTTTTTCTTTTACTGTAGACACAACAATCAAGTTTTGGATGCAATATCCAAACTTGTTCGAAAAGATAAAATAAATCTAGTTAGTCATGGGGATTATCCTAATTTTATTTGTAATATGTTAGCTAGAGATTTTAATTTTACTCTAGCAGATTAAGCTCAATAAAATTATTTTTTTTCTATAAAAAAAATAGAAAATGTTGGTGGTCATAGACTCCTACGAACTTACAACGACTTGGTTCCAACAGCCACCGCTCATTTTTATTAAACATAATTAGTAGTTAAGAACGAAAGTTAATTGTTAGAAGAAGTCTAAAACATATCATAGTCTTTCGAAAGAGTTTAATCTCATTAAGTAATATATGGAGTTATGATAGTGATTGTTTATCTTTTTTTTTTTCCTTTTTTTTTCAAAGAAGGTTTAAGCATCCCTTTTTTCTTTTATCTAATAAGAAAATGATGTTACTAGTAAAGGTAAATCTGGCAGTTTTTAACTTTCTGAAGTTAGATCTGTTGTGTCTCATTTTCAGTTATTTTTATAGTTTTTGAGGTGCTAACTAGCTTGAAACTAAACTCTGAAAAAACTAAATGACTAGAATTGGAACTAAGGATTCAGTAGAGGAATTAGCTTTGGACATAGGGTGTAAGATCGTTGCTTTACCTACTACTTATTTAGTTTTTCCCGTTAGAGCTAGTAAGCTAAATGTGGTTATGTGGGAGGTAGTTATTGAGAGAATGCAAAAGAAGTTAGCTATTTGGAAGAGGGAATTTATCAATAAGGAGAGGAGAATTACTTTGATAAAAATATCTCTTGAGTGATTAATTAGCTATTTATTTAATGTTTGTCATGCATCTTCCAGTTTTAGTGGAAAAAATGTTTAACAATATAATAAAAAAGTTCTTATGGGGAGAAGATGATAACAATAAGAAAATGGGTAAGAAAATGGGTTGGTTCCATGGCTCAAAATTTTTAAACCAAAGACAAAAGGTGGGTTAGGAGTCTTTAGACTAGTTAACAAATATTTACTTGCGAAATGACACTGGATATTTAGTAGAAAAAAGAATGCATGGTGGAGAACCATTATAAGTGAAAAAAACTAAAGTAGATGTCGCATCTTTGGTATTGCTGAAACTAATGAGTCAATTGACATGAGTATATGGATAGATATAGGCAAGGCAAGGAAATATTTTTGTGATGGAGTTTACATTTAGGTTAGAGATGGTTTGAGCTCTTGATCTTCCTTTTACTGATTGATTCGCATAGTTAAATTAATATATTCATCTACCTATGCTTTTAATGGATGATTGTTTAATATCTCTCAGACGTTTCTCAAACAACATTGGGTCTTCACTCAAACAAAAAGGTTTCTCTCATTCCTTCTTAAATATTTTCGTCGACTTCATGTTCTAATATTCCTCGTATGAGATCAGTGTGCTGAGTTCTTGGTTATTTTACTTATAGTTGAGGATCCATCTAAGTTCCGTTTATTTTGGTTATTGCATGACAGATAGTTGTAGAAAGGGGAAATTAGGTTAAGGCCCCAAAAAAATATATCTTACTGTCAGGCCTAAAATTATTTTCGATTTTTTTCTTGAAAACCTAGATCGATTTTATCATTCAAGTTTATTACGTTATAGCCTATAAGAAATGTGAGACGATTTTATTCTAAAACTCCCCTTCACGGATAAGGGAGATTTAAACATCTTAACACGTGGATCGTATACAGGTGGATATTTAACCACTCATGTCCTCTCTTCGATACCATGTAATATTTTTGGGCTTTTGATTTTCTCTCGTTTTTCTTCTGTAACGCTTCTGCTGGAGATGCTAATGAATTAGATAAAAGTAAGCCTGACCCATCAACAAATTTTTCCCAACAGACCGACTTATTTGGTGTATCTCAAATAAAGGGCGTGTTTGGTACCATTTTATAAAACTGTTTTCAAAATTTATTTTCTAGTGTTTTTAAAACATATCACTTTTCCTTGTTTTAATTTTCTAAGAAATTTTAAAAAAGCTGTTTGGTAGGACTGTTTTTAAAAACACATTTTTTAAAAATTAATTATAAGTTAAAATTGATAATTCAAAAATTAGTTATAAGCCTTTTTCAAAACAATTCAAGATTAGTTATAAGCTTGCACAAATACTTCACACATTACGATAATTTTATATTAGTACAAGCTAAGCGTGTTGGTGGTGATGTCGACGTTGATGATAAAGCCACATTGTCCCTGCTATGTTATCTCTAACATTGTTCATCAACTCAATATTCGCCGCACTTACATCAATGTCAATTGTTGTGCTT
This sequence comes from Papaver californicum, assembly GCA_023531435.1. Classification (NCBI taxonomy): domain Eukaryota; kingdom Viridiplantae; phylum Streptophyta; class Magnoliopsida; order Ranunculales; family Papaveraceae; genus Papaver; species Papaver californicum. The sequence goes on from JAJJMC010026829.1 coordinate 1,979,716, forward strand.
TCTTGACTAGTACTTGTGCCTTCTTCATATGCCACTATGAGATCCTTCGCCATAAATTGACTAAATAATTCATCATTCCTTGAATTCAATCTTTGTCTACTTTTCAAACCCATTTCACTCTTCTAATCTCGACCAAACTCTTCTACCGTTGAGACTTTCATCATAAACCAAATACTTTCTCTATTTTCTTTCGAACCACAAACCCAACATTCTGTTTTCTCGTCCAAGCAACTTGTCCAACAGTTATTACAACTCAGTTCCGTAACTTTTCAACTTTCATGTCAACATCACAATGTCACTACCACTGTTCTTCTCTTCCAGGCTCGAGTTACCTGTAGGTGTAGCCTTATTATTCTTAACCTCTTCTTAAATTCAAAACCTATTCATCCCTTCACTGACAACAACTACTCGAGTCATACTCTCTTACATAATCTATTCACTAGAACTCAACCCATACTGCCATCACCTCGAGTTTCTCCATGTCTGAAGTTTCCACAGCCACAACAAACCTATCAGCTCAAATCCAAAATAACCCCTTCATGTTCTCGGCAGTGAACTGTCAAGACCACTGAGTAGAACCATCTCCAATTCTTCTAAACTACCCACCTGAACCATGGTCTAGCTAATTACTGGCACTGAACTTGAAACTTACTTTGAATTGTGTAAAACTAGTGACTCAGGCATTTCCTCGAACAGTTTGTATGCGTATTTTTTGTTGATTCCAACATGAGTTGTTGGTGACTTCTAACATCCATTCTTCTTCCCTGCAATATGGGATTCAACAAAATTACACACCATTCATTTACAAGTAATCGAAATGATTTAATCATTTCATTCATCCTTGTTTCTTCTTGTTCGAGTTCACAACCCATTTCTAACACCATATGTTTCCCTGTTTTGTCGTTCAAATGGCAGCAGCAGCTTCAATGTCTTCTCAAATTCGAACTACAAGAGGACCCGATAGCTGAAATCAATTAGTACATATTCAATCACCACACACAATCAACATCTTCTTTATTTTTCTTCCATCGAAACTACATTAGAAACCCATCAACTTCACTATTTTGATTCTTTGTTCTTCAAGCTCCTCGAACCCATGGTCTATTAGACGACGACAATCCTATGGTGATGGCTCTGGTTCATTTGGTAGTATGAAAGACGCAACCTGAGTTAGAAGAGAACAAATAAAGAATTTTGGTTGTTCTCGACCTGATTGTCGAGAATCAAAACAGTGAAGCTGGTGAAGGAGAAAAGAGAGAAAAAAAAATATATGAAAGAGGCGAGAGAGAGAAGGTAGAAAAAATGAAAAGAAAAAGAAAAAGAAAAAGAAAAACACGGAAAACGATTAATAATCGTTTTTCGTTTTTTCATTTTTAAAAACATAAAACTGATGAAAAACGTTTTTTGAAAATACCTCCACCAAACACGTTTTTTCCTTTTTTTGTTTTTTCTGTTTTTAAAAACAAAAAGTTGTTTTTAAAATTCATACCAAACACGTCTAAAGTTTTTATATTTTTATCTTAATTTTAGCTATCAAAGTAAGCCCTAGATTTCTGAATTGCATTTCTTTTTTAAATTATTTTGTAGCTATTGATTTTCAATTTATTGTTGTTCTTTTGATTATTCAGAAGGAAAACTTACTTATAAAAGAGCTTCAACATAACAATTTCAGTTGTCTTTGCAAAAGAGTTTTTTTTTTTAATAAGGTATAGGTACTTATGTTAAACCCTTAATTTGTTCCTATTTTTTTTAACATTAGTGCTTCTAATTTTTTATACTAGGGTTTGTTCGCTGTTGTTCGATAACGATGTTTTCTTCTAAAATTTTGTAGGGAAGGGATGAGATTTCATAAGGTACTGTTGTTGGTGGTGTGATTTTGCTATCTAAACTGGAGTTGTTCAGATGTTAGTGTTGAAAAGAGATAATATTGATTTCATTAGTTGCTTCGGAATAATAAAAGCCCATTTGGGTTTCCTGCCTTAATCTTGTTTTTCATATCAGGTATATTCTGGGTTTTTAAATGTTTGATTACTTATGTCTTTTTTCAGTTTCAATTTTGATTACATATAATTTTATCACCTCTTTTGGGTTTTTTTTTCCTGAAAATCTCTCCCTTTTTTTTATGTGCAGGATAAACTTTGGGAACCTGTTGATTAACAATTGATTGATTGTCTTTGTCATGAACCCATTGTAAATCTTCTTTAAATTATGAATCTGAGCTTGGGGTATGGATGCAGTTGAATTCGTTCAATTTTGTACAGGCAAGTGCAGTCATACACGTCAGAGATTTTTTGATTTACTTGAGTAATTCTATGAATTGATTAATAATAAAAATTAAATTGATGCTTCAGGTGACTGAGGTTAGTCTATTACTCTATAGTCTATAGAACTGTTAAGTACCAACTATTGCCAGTTTTCAGCGTCTACCACTAGATTTTGGATTTTCCACCGGTGTCAAATTGTGTAAATCAATTTCATTTATAAGCCTTAACTATTCTCCAACCTTCTTCCTTGCGTCGACTGTTCATTTTTCCGTTTTATAAACTTGGAGACCCTTCATAACCTAATTTCTAGGGTTCCATCAATCCATTTGGCGATAATGTGATTTGTACTGTTTCAATCCCTTTTCTCTGTTTCTTTTTTAGTTTTCTTTGAATTGTTTTGCGTACGATTTTTGATTTGGTTTAAAAGTTGCAGCCGTAAGACATTTTTGGTCAATACCGCGACCATACAATCATCATCATAGTTTTAATCTTAAGAGTTGATTGGACTTTGGTATTTGGATTTTATTCAACATTAAATTTTGGTCTAACTTTTAACTAACTTAGAGTTTGATACCTGAAAAAGATGTTGATCCGTGTTAATTGTTATTGACAAGATTTTAATTAATTTTATAAAACAAACGTGATCTAACGACTGTGATATAACCATTAACCTACGGTAAGGATATGATTCAATCCTGCTCTTGACCTAAATTTTCTACTATTTCCTCTTTCGCCTCCATTTCCGCCTCCATACTCTGCATATGTTATTTTTGAATCAAAAAATCCATTGACGAACACATCAAAGGAAAAATCAATTCAAAGTCCAAAACAAACCATCCAAAAATAGATTTGATCAATCAAAACCCAATTAAACATTCATTCAAAATTAAAAACCTAATCCTGATTAAACATTCATTCAAACTGGGATAGAAAAAGCAACAGAGTTATGTTGAAGAGAACAGAGAGAAGAGAAGATTTTCTTGAAGATTCAGTTCAAACAAGGTGAAGAATAGATGGGGTTTAAACTGGTGTTTTGGATTGTTGCTTCCGTAATTGATGGAGAGAAGAAACATTTCAAATCAGTTCAAAACCCTAGTTTATCTTCTCCCTGTTATGAACTCATCTTGTGAATCGATGGTAGCAACTCCATCTTCTACAGCACCAACCCCTTTCTCAACTTCAATCCTTAACAGCGACCAACAATTTTATCTCCATCCAGAACAACAATCAAACCCATCTTAACACCAACACAACCATCATTAGTTCTTCATTTTCTTCACAGATCAATTAGGCATACCCACAATCATTCACACACACACATTCAATCAATCAATTTATTTCAATAATTTCATTCAACTATTTCAGTAATCACTGTCAAACTTCATTCTAGAGATGCCATTTTGAAGTCAACACATAAAGATTACAAAACCCTAGACAGACTCAAACGTGGTTCCAACTCTGCAAGGGAGATTTGCGAGTCTGAGACAAGGAAGAACCTGGTGGTATGAGTTTATAGGAATGATAATGGGTTAGTGGTTTGGAGGAGATTAAGGATGGAGAAGCTCGAGAAGTGGAATTAGAAGGCAACAATGAGGATTTGGGGATTGTTGATGCTTGTTTGTTGCTGTAACTTAAGAACTGATGGGTTTTCCAGTGATAGGAATTAAAAGAGAATAAATGGGTTTTCTGATTTCGGTGATGCATTTCAGTGGCAGAAAGAAAGTGGATCTGAGTTGGGTTTAGTTGATTGGAAGTTACCAGTGCTTGAACTGTCGAGAGAATGAAGAGGGTATGAATCTAGTCAAGGTTGGAGAAGGTGTTGAAGATGGTGGTCGCTCTTGTTAAAGGGTGTAAATATAGTTTTGGTTATTATGTATATGTTAATGAAGAGAAGGTATAATAGTAAACTTGTATGGTAATTTATTATCATTATTTTTTTTAATAATTAATTAACATAAATCAAGACCTAACTGAGCCAATATAAATCAACGTTAAATTCAGGTATCAAACTCTAAGTTGGTCAAAAATGACCAAACTCTAATGTTAGATAAAACCCAAATATTAAAGTCCAACTAATCTTAAAACTGAATTTCATACTGATGTTCAGAATTTAGAGCTATGTGTAGTGTGAAAAGGAATTTGAGTTTGAGGATTATCAAAATTTGCCGATTAAATTTGGATTATGAGGGCTTAATTCTATTTTTGGTATGGATTAGTCGTTTGTTTTGTAGAATTGCATTGGTTCTCTGATTAATGTTTTACTGTTGAAACATGAACTTATATTCGTTGAACTAATCAATTGGATTCTTTTACGGGAATTTAACTGCAGTTAACTTCAGATTATGTAGAGAGGTATCAAAAATGATAAATATAGGGTTTCTTATTAAAGTTACTTCCATCTATTTCCGATAAGTAACATTCAATCTCTATTTTGAGTTGCTTTGTTAGCTCAATTACTTGGACTAAAAAAAAACGATTATGAGTATTTAAGGTAAGGCATTGTTATCAAGTATATCAATCATGTGGTCTTTTGGTTAATACTCTACCAGATAACAATTTTCTTTGTCGTTATGAGGTGCTCACCTAGGTACTCATTTTGTGCTGAATTTCTGTGTGGTACTGACTTATATTTTTATTAATGTGTGTAACAAAATCTATTTTTTGTTATCTGATCTTTCCAATTGTTGTCTTTCTTTTAATGTATCAGTTATGCATCATGGAGGATAATCTCAGACAAAGTGTGAAGACATTACATGGTGGAATTGGTTCATAGAAGTTTGATTGTGGTTATAAGTCACAATATGCATGGTATGCATCTTTAATCAAAACGCAGAGTAATTTCACCAAAGCCCTGTACTCCGAGTGTTGTCATTAAAGATGCAACCACTAAGTTTTCAAGTCATAAAAGATTGTTATTATAGTTAGAAAACATCAAGTCATACGAAGGATCACAATTAATTGGTCATTTTTCTGATTTTGCAGATATAGTAGTAAGTAGTAACTGTTCCACTCTTTTTTTTTTTTTTTTTTTTTTAGCTTATTACATTTTTCTCCGATTTCCAGCAAATCTTTTATAAGTGTTTATCTACAGATATCTGAGAAGAGCTAAACCAAGAAGGATGATATAGGGGCTCCAAATTTGAGTGAGGGGCTCCTAGTTGAGCCGAGGTGACCCATTTTTACGATAAGGGATGTCCTAGGGGTTTTTGTTAAATGACGATTTTACCCTTATACCAATTAAAACCTAAACTCTTTTAACAAAATTCATAACTTTTAAAAACTTAAACAAAAAAAAACCTATCAAAACCCAACCGTAATCTCCCTCGATTCATCACCGATTCGCAAAATTCATCGACGATTAAACTCAACTCAACAATTCGAGATGAAGAAGCATACTAAAGGCGTTCAAGGTAGCAGTGATGGCAATCAACCCTGCTCCTTTCAACCTAATCAAGAGATTCAACAAGAAATCGACAGTGACAAGCAAAATCAAGCACCGAAAAGTCCAACAATGGTGTATCTAAGGTATTGTAGAAAACCCATGTATTCTTAGAACTTGTAATTGATTTATTCGCATGTTTGATCATGATTTTGGGAAAAAAATGTTGCACACAGTTGATATTACGGTTGGGTCCGTGTCAAAACCCAACCGTAATATTTCATGTTCTTGAGTATTACGGTTGTGTTATTTTCAATACCCAACCGTAAATCAAAGGGAAGAAGATGAATAGTTCAGGATATTACGGTTGGGTTTTAAAAGATAACCCAACCGTAAATAATTTGCGCCATTTTTTAAAAACAACTTACGGTTGGGTTTTGAGAAAATCCCAACCGTAACAATAGCCTCCCTAAAAATTTGGTTTGAATATTACGGTTGGGTTTTTTCTTAAAACCTAACCGTAACATATGGACCACCTTTTGTACTTATATTGTTGCGGTGGGTTTTGAGAAAAACCTAATCATAAAATATGGGAGAAAAATTATGGTTGGGTTTTGAGAAAAAACCCAACCGTAAATTTTCCTGTGTAGTGAATATTTTTTTTGTTGAAGTTGCATTGCTTTGAAATTATCTAACTTGTATTGGTTGTGTGTTGTAGGAAGAATAAGAGGGATAATAATTTAACACCTATTTTTTCTCATACTCCAACCCCTCACCACGGAAAGCATTTAGGGGTTCAGAAGAGAGGCGTGAGCAAGACCCATAATCCCTCTTTTGAGGTAGGTGGTGGTAGTGTTCCTCAAATTGCAGAAGAGGAATATAATGTGTTTCAAGGCTTGGGTGATCTACCAACACCCAGAGGTTCTCTTGTGATTAGAGAACCACCACAAGAGCAACAACACGAAGAAGAAGAGGGGGACATAGAACAACATGTCCCTCAAGGAAAAGGTAAAGAAGATCGAAAAGAAAAGGCAAAGAAAAGGGTTGCCAAAGAAATTCCGAATGAAAAGGCCGAACTTCAACTGTGGCCTAAGAAGAGGAATGGAGGACTATGAGGTGAGGCCCCAGACAAATCTGCAATATTATTTGGCTATCCCCATTCATGGGCTGCCAAAGTTGCAGCGACCAAGGTATTATTCTAATCACTTCTCTTATTCTGTTAAATTTTGGTTTTTTAACTTTTGTAAGTAAAACAAATTTGTTTTTATTCTTTGTAGGATCATACACAGGCGATCAAGAAATTGGTTCGTCAAAGGGCTCAACATTGGCCCTTAACTGATGAATGTACGGCTGTATAAATTCTGGTAAATGCTACCGGGTTAGCTCCCGGAATTACACATTCAATGTGGGAGTATGACAGTGTCGTCTGCGCATCCTTCAGGGAACGTTATTGGCCTGAAATCGATACGTTTCATCTCCCATTCGGCGAGATGACTATAACGCCGGATGATGTCCAATCAATTCTTGGGCTGGAGGTGGAAGGTAAATCAGTGTTTGAGGGTTTTGACAACAACATGTCCTGGAGTGATATTTATGCACTTGTCAAAGAAACACTTGGATGGGAGAAGACCGAAGCTGAATCGGAATTTAAATTGGTGAGTGGAGATAAACCGGGGATGCCAAAGAAGAAAGGTCAATCCATGAGCAATAAAATATTGCTGCGGTCACTACGGGAGAAGTTTGGAGGGACCGCAAAGTTGGAAATGGCTGGGGTCGTCATAGATGACACCAGAGCCATTCGAACAGCCAGAGCTTATCTGCTATATATGCTCGGCACCATCTTCTTTGGTGACAACTCGGGCAACAGGGTCAACGTCCAGTATCTACAATGGTTTCAGGGTGATCTCGGGATGACCCATCAGTAATCGTGGGGAACTGCCACCCTGGCCTACCTACTTGCTAACCTTCGAAAAGCTTCGAGGGTCAGGGGAACTGAGATTGCCGGTAATACCGGTCTGCTTCAGGTAATTTATTGTTTGAATTTCAATGTTCAATTTTAATTTATTTTTTTCTCATTTTCTTATATTAATATTAATTATCTATATAGGCATGGGTATACGATCACTTTCCAAGACTGGCTCCTCAAACAAGCTTTGATGTTAATGGACCTACGAGAAAGAAATTCGTCTTCACCGGGACACAGGCAAAATATAAAGAAGTGCTCATAGCAAAGATGAGAACAGAAATTGATGCTTTCACGGTTGATGATGTTGTTTTCGACCCTTATGTGAAGATTAGCATAGAGGGTGATGGACATGTTGAGGATTTACGTGAATTGTCGGACGTGGCAGGCTACAACGTCCCTTTGTATCATCCGTTTGGGTACGTGATGTCCAACCCTCGCCGAACTCTCCGGCAATATGGATACGTCCAAACAACGGTGACACGCGAAATGTTTAAATTGTGTGTGAATGGGTCGATGATCGAAGGGCCAAACATCGTGCTAAACTATGAGCCGACGCCTTCAGTTGCGAGTTTGGAATAACCGCACTGATCCGAAATACCAAGTCCAAAGGAATGAGTTAACTCCCTCTCCGGGCACAAAAGAGGCTGCAGAAGATTACTTGGAGTGGTATCGCCATTTTGGTCATCCAACTATCATTAACAATGATCCTGAGACTCTGGCAATCAACACAGGAGATGGTTTCTGGAAGAAGGCATATTTCAATTTGGTACGTACATTATTTTTGTTATTAATGTTTTTTAAGATTTATTACTAAACACTCATCCTACTTTTATTTTCATATGTGAATAGAAAAAGAAAGCCGTTGCATTGGCGGACTCTATTAATCCATGCCTAAGCACAATTGATGTGAGGGCGCCTGACCAACTCCTAGCTTTGATTAGGGAGCTTCATCATGAAGTTGAGGATGTGCAGCGGACTTTAAATAGGAGTAGACCCGGTACAAGAGGCGCGACTAGAGATGCGAGTACTACTAGAAGAGAGCCCCAAACATCGGATGAAGAGACACATGATGAAGCCGGGGATGCGCAACGTGGTGCTCGTACTCGAGGCGGTCGTGCTGGAGCTCGTACTCGTGGCGGTGCTGGTCATCGTAATGTTATGAGCAAAAAAAGAGCTCGTCAAAGTCATCGACCTACCCCTCCTCCTTCTCCCTAACTCTATGTCTATGGTTTTGTTTTGTATGTGTGAATTAGTTGTACCTTTAATGTGAAGTTAGATTTGAAGTTTGAATTTAACTTGCACGTGAAAATTTATTTGATTAATTTTTTTAAGTTGGAAACCATGCATTGGGAAATCCCGGTAAAAATACCCAGTCACATTAGTGTTACGGTTGGGTTTCTAGGCAAAACCCAACCGTAAAACTGGCAAAATGAAAAATGTGACAGGTTTACGGTTGGGTTTTGCCTGGAAACACAACCGTAAATCTGTCACATTTTAATACTACAGTTTTACGGTTGGGTTTTCATCAAAACCAACCGTAAATATGAAAGAATAATTTTACGGTTGGGTTTTGGCTGAAAACCCAACCGTAAATTCTACTGGATAACTTTAAATTTGATTCTCTAATTTGTTTGTTTTTCGTTTTTTCTTTGTTTGAATGACCCAATTTACCTTCAATCTAGTTAAAATGATTGAATAAGTTCAAATTTTTGATTTTGAAACCCTAATTTGACCTTAAAACTCAAAGCTACAAAGGTTGGTTACGGTTGGGTTTTGGCCTAAAACCCAACCGTAAATAAAGAACCTCAACACATAATTTTCCTAGGATATTACGGTTGAGTTTTCAGCCAAAACCCAACCGTAAATTCTACTGGATAACTTTAATTTTGATTCTCTAATTTGTTTGTTTTTCGTTTTTTCTTTGTTTGAATGACCCAATTTACCTTTAATCTAGTTAAAATGATTGAATAAGTTCAAATTTTTGATTTTGAAACCCTAATTTGACCTTAAAACTCAAAGCTACAAAGGTCGGTTACGGTTGGGTTTTGGCTTAAAACCCAACCGTAAATAAAGAACCTCAAAACATAATTTTCTAAAGATATTACGGTTGGGTTTTCAGCCAAAACCCAACCGTAAAATCTATTTTGAGGAAAGTTTTGGGTCGTTTTTGATTTTTTTTTTGGGTTTTCAAATAGAGCCGTTCAAACCTTGTACGACCCATTTTTCAAAATATAGCCGTTACACTTCTGGTTTATAAGTGAAATAGTTGAGTACATATCCAACCCATCCATTTTTTTTAAAAGTTAAACCTTTATGTTACAACAATCATCTCTAACAAAACTAGTACTCTAACATAGTGGAATATGGGTCAACCTGGGATTAAAAATCCAGATTTTTCTTTGGATGAAGATTTATGTATTTGCCGCAACTATGTATTATGTTTTCCAAAAAGAGGAGAAGAAAGAAGGCAAAGTGGTATAACGAGTCCGAGTTATTGGCAAACAATCCATGAAAACTTTTGTTATGAAACCGGCAACCCTTTTAACCATGATCACGTCAACTTGATTTGTCGATATAACACTATACACCGATACGTAGAAGAATTTATGGCATTAGTTCGTATTATTGGTCAACTACGACTTAGGGGTGAAACCGAAGATGAGGTGTTACAGAGATCTCTTGAAGAATGGAGGAGATGGAAAATATGACCCTTTTTATACCTACCTCATTATCACATCCTAAAGGACTTTTTGCTCACTCGCAAACCTATTTATTAGTTCTTTTGTAATGCCATTTGGGTTTGTTAGTGGTAATTTCAATTGTATCCCAGGTTACTTTAATGATTTCATGGGTTGTAATGTGGTCAAAAATTTGATGTTTACATAAATTTTGTGTTTTGAACCCAATTTTGAGTGAACTGAAATTCCAAAAAAGGTTAACAAAAATATTTACGGTTGGGTTTTGAATGCAAACCCAACCGTAAACCTTCCAGATTAAAATTCACCCAGGTTTACGGTTGGGTTTGGTCTCAAAACCCAACCGTAAACGTTGCAGTTGTACGGTTGGTTTTGGAGTCATAACCCAACCGTAAAACTAGGTGAAAAACCCTGGCAGGTTTATGGTTGGGTTTGCACTCAGTACCCAACCGTAATTTTTTTTTATGGTGTAGTGACTGGTTTACGGTTGGGTTTTCACTGAAAACCCAACCGTAAACCTGGGTGAATTTTGTTGTCACACATGTGATACTCCAAATTTTTCATTTCCAAAAAAATATATATTAATATTATGATTCCTCCAACATACATATGATATTGTTACTACGAATATTAAATGCCTTACAGGTTTACTATATTATCATTCCGACTCCGAGTCAGAAACAAATGATATGAATTGAAAGGTCGGGGAGGGTTTTAATGCCTTCCAAAGTTCGAAATTGTGCTTGAATCGGTGACACCAAGACTTGGCGATATCACCATCGTATCCATCCTGTAAAGGGGGTAATGGACTTCCTTCTTTCAACTTGAGACCGACATAATGACAGTTCTGGACCAGCCCAATCACACATCTTCTATTAGCCAATTGCCCGACATAATGACAGTTCTCAAGAAGCAAAAGGCAACACTAAACGGGGACTTGGTAGAAGTTTTCCCTACAACATTCAAAACCGGGAGCTCATACTTGTTAGTTTTGTACGTGCAATCCATCATAAGCACTTGATGGGAACACCGTGCTAACTTTATAAACTCGGAATGAGCCAATATAATATGCTTAATTTCTTTATTCTCATCTTCTTCGTGAAACATGGTGTAGTTTTTCGTCTCCCCTAAGTACAAAAGTTGTTGGATTGGGTCCCTTTCTTCCCATTTCTCACGCTTCAACTTGGCTTTGGCGTTGTAGATTGTCTCCAACGTAGACACATTATTTGAGTTTATTTTCTTCAAGTGCCCGAGTATATCACTGGGTTTCAAACGCTTTTCCGTCATATCGTTTACAATGAGCTTTTCTTCCTTGGTAAGACGGGCCATAGAAGGATGCGTTAACAAAGTCTCTGGTGGTAGGTGGTTGTGACGACCGCATACAACCGTAGACAAGAACCACTTATTCTCGTTGTTCTTACGAAATTGAAGCTTGAAAGGACATCCCGTCTTCTTAGTGTAAGTTTTTCGCTTGATCTTCGTCTTTGGTACATACTCAGTACCCTTTTTTGCATGTCTTGTGTATTGTCCACTACACTCACAAACCATTTGAAAGCGGTTGTGTTTTTGTTGGTTGTTACAAACAATCACACACATGATGAGTTTCCCATGTTCTGTAGCCCACTTCTTTGCATCATCTTTTTTATCCCATGTCTGCATGGTCCAAGAACAGAAAGTTAGGAGAAAAAAATGGCATTATGTTGGATGTCGAAAGGGATTAACAACTTATCAATAACCTACCAGGTCGTTCAAATAGTGATCCGTAGTATCTATAGTTTCAATATCATTTGGAGGAGGCTGATCATTCATTGGTTGAGTTACAACCGCGAGCTGAACAAAAGAGATCAAGGCCAAGCGTCAGACAAAACACTAAAACCAATAAGTTTACGGTTGGGTTAGAAGCGTCAGACCCAACCGTATAATCGACGGACCCAACCGTAATACAACAAAAAAAGCCAAACCAATGTTATGGTTAGGTTAAAGAGTAAAACCCAACCGTAACAAGTGCACTAAATACCCATGCACGTAATAAGTTACGGTTGGGTTTTTGGTTACCACCCAACCGTAAAACTGTAAAACTCTACTTTTTAGAAACACAAATGTATAGTTACGGTTGGGTTTTGGCTTAAAACCCAACCGTAACCATGATGGTATAACAAAAAAAAAAAAACCTGATTATGCACTTCATTTCCTTAAATATCAGCAAAAAATGAAAAAGAGTTTAAGTTAGAATGATACCTGACTATTCTCAGCAGTTGAATCTTCACTTTGACGACTACTTTCTCCATTTGGTTTAGTTTCACCATCACAACTTACACTTAAAACCTCTCTACCATCCAAATAATCATACATAGTTGGGTCTCCCTCAATGGGTATGTAGAATTTAGTTTGGAAATCATACAAGGATTCACCCTCCACAAATTTGCCACTAGAATCACTCATTTTGGGTTTTTTCAAAATTTTGGGTTAAAACTCTCTTATCTCTCTTCTACTTTTACCACCAACATAAAACAAATACAAGACTGATTTAAGCATAAAAAATGAAGAATATAGGAAATGAAGATGATCATTTACGGTTGGGTTTCAAGAAATCACCCAACCGTAACTACATTTCCACTAAAAAACTTATGTTTACGGTTGGGTCCGATAATTAAACCCAACCGTAATATAATTTGCAATAAAATAACATGTTTGTTACGGTTAGGTTGCATTACAAAAACCCAACCGTAAATGATCATCCCACTTAAACTAACATTAAAATTTACGGTTGCTTTCTAAGCCAAAACCCAACCGTAATATAACTTTACAAAAACCACAAATTTGTTACGGTTGGGTTTTATTACAAAACCCAACCGTAAATTATCCCTGAATAATGACAAAAAATACAATTCCAACGGGTTTTTTTTTGAAAAATCTAGCCGTTGCGAATTTTTTCCCTATAAAAGGAAACCTTTCCTTTTCACTTTCTCATTATTCTCTATCCCTTTCATTCTCATTATAATTCTACACTTTCCAACTCATTCTCACCATACCCTTTCAACCATTAAAAATGGTTCGATACACGAATGATGAAGATGTTGCAATTGTTCGAGGGTGGGTTACGATGATAGACCACGCTTACGAGAAAGCCTTCTATAACAACAATAGAAACGTTGTTATACCTGAAAATCGGATGGACTTTCAGGAGGACGATTCTTGGTGGGAGCGTGTGTTTGAAATGTTTGTGGCATTACACGGGAATAGATATCGGAGGACGTGCAGTACCATCAAGGGACGCTTTGAGGCGTTGTATGAAGAAATGGAAAACCTAAAACTGGAAATGAAAATGAGAGTTGAAGCATTTCCCGACGAAACCAATGTGGAAAGAGTAAGTGTGTCAATTAATAAATCGTTTTTTCTCAAAAAATATTTAAAATAATGAAACTTATAATTGATCTATTTTTTTCAGCATGCCATGGCTAGGGCGCAGTATAAAATCAAATATGGGAAGGAGTTCAAGCATACAGATTGCTATCGTATCTTGGAACAAAGTTTCTATCTTGAGTTTCGCCATTATGATTAAGTGTTTAAGTGTTTAAGTGTAATCATTTAATGATCTACTGTATTTCGTTTCCTTTGGTTCTTCCTTTAATGTTAAAAATAAGGCTTTTCACAACTCTGGTATTTGATAAGAAAATGAACTAAACCCAAGCATAACTAATTTTGTCTTAAAAAACTGCTTTTACGGTTGGCTTCCATGACTCAACCCAACCGTAACTACAATTCATACTAAAAACATTCATTTTTACGGTTGGGTTCTATTACTAAACCCAACCGTAACAAAAATTGTACAAACAACGCAACTAGATTACGGTTGGGTTTTAAGGCAAAACCCAACCGTAACAATATGGTAAAATATACACTAATACTAACACTAGAAGTTACGGTTGGGTTATGTGAGCCTTTCCAACCGTAACTACATTTCACTCTAAAAATCATTTTACGGTTGGGTTAGATTACTAAACCCAACCGTAAATAAATTGTAGAAACAACACAACTAGATTACGGTTGGGTTTCACCTCAAAACCCAACCGTAAATTCTGCGGGATTCTCAAAATGTCTGAATTTCCGTCTCCTTAAAGTACACAATTCCAACGGATTTTTTGTTTCAAAAATCTAGCCGTTGGTTCCTTTTTCCCTATAAAAGGAAACCTTTACTTGTCACTTTCTCATTATTCTCTATCCCTTTCATTCTCATTATAATTCTAGACTTTCTCATTATTCTCACCATACCCTTTCAACCACTAAAAATGCAAACACATACACGAATGATGAAGATGTTGCAATTGTTCGAGCGTGGCATACGATGCTAGAGCATGCTTACGATAGAGCCTTCTATAACAACAATAACAACATTGTTTCACAACAAAATTGGTATGAGGGTCAAGATACCGAAGAATGGTGGAAGCGGGTATTTCGAATGTTTGCGGCATTAGAGGGGAATGTAAATCATAGGCCGTGGAGAGCCATCAAGAGACGGTTAGAGACGTTGTATCGACAAATGAACAACTTAAAACTGGAAAAGCAAATGAGATTCGAAGCAAATCCCTACGAGAACGGTGTGGAAAGAGTAAGTTTGTCGATTAATAAATCGTTAATTAAAAAGAGATTTCAAAAACTCAAACTAATAATTGATTTGTTTTTTTCAGCATGTGTTGTCTATGGAGCAGTATAGAATCAAATATGGGGAGGAGTTCAAGCATACAGATTGCTACCGTATTATGGAAACAAGTCGGGTGTTTGATTATCGCCATTATCTTTAAGTGTTTAAGTGTAATCATCCAATGGTCTATTGTATTTCGTTTCCTTTGTTTTTTTCCTTTAATGTACTACTTTAAATCTATTACAATAGAAGGAATAAGTTACAAAGTTGTGTTTTAAACCCAATTTGGAGTATACTGAAAATCAAAAAACAGTTAACAGGACCATTTACGGTTGGGTCCGATAACTAAACCCAACCGTAATACATTTTGTACAAACACCACAACTTGTCTACGGTTGGGTTTTAAGGCGAAACCCAACTGTAATTCTGTGTTGAAATTGAAACAAAAATTAACAGAATATGTTACGGTTGGGTTATAAGCCAAACCCAACCGTAAGTTCTACTGGCTACGGTTGGGTTTTAAGGCAAAACCCAACCGTAATTATGTGTTGAAATTGGAACAAATATTAACAGAACTGTTACGGTTGGGTTATAAGACAAAACCCAACCGTAAATTCTACTGGATAACACAAATTTGGATTATCTAATTTGTGTGTTTTTCGTTTTTTCTTTGTTTCAAACACCCAATTTACCTTCAATCTAGTAAAAATGATTGAATTATTTCAAAATTTTAATTTTAAAAACTCAAATTTTACAAAAAAAATCAATCCTCAAAAGGATGAGTTACAGTTGGTGTTTCCTTTAAAACCCAACCGTAACTATGGGAAAAATGGTGTTCATCATTTTCTTCTACTTACGGTTGGGTATGGTTTAAAACCCAACCGTAACTTTGCACAAAACATGGTGTTCATCATTGTTCTTTGATTTACGGTTGGGTTTTGTTGAAAACCCAACCGTAAATCTGGCCAAAAATTGGTGTTCATCATTGTTCTTTGATTTACGGTTGGGTTTTGTTGAAAACCCAACCGTAAATCTGGCCAAAAATTGGTGTTCTTCGGTTTTCTTATGGTTACGGTTGGGTTCGACATGAAACCCAACCGTAAATTTCTCTGAACAACAAAATTTGAATCTTTCAAATCGTGATTTCATCAAGTTTTTCTTCCCACCAAACACAAATTCAAATATTTTTTTTTTTCAAATCATTTGATTAGGTAAAAGATTATGTTTAATTAATCATGATTAGTTTAAATTAATCTTAACTAATCTATGTAATTAAGATTACTAATGAGGGATAGTTTGGGTATTGTGAAAATATTATGGATAAGGGGTTTTTGTGTTTTACTTCATAATATCCCTATTTTGTATTATTAGAGGAGCCCCTCAGTCAATTTTAGAGCCCCTATATCTCTCTTCTAAACCAATGACTAATAGTGACAACAAGTGAGTGTTTCGTTGATTCTTATGTAATTTTATGTTTGGTTTATTTTTAGATATATGGTTTCCTATTGGCTTTTGTGGTGTTAAATGGTCGGCAGTTAAAAGAAGCAGAAGTAAACCAGGTGAAACTCGTAAATCCACGTCTTAGATTTCGTACTTGGAGTATTTTTTTATTTTATTTTTATGTTAGTGTGGTTCATAAGAATTGGGTTCCTTGTGTTTGTGGTTTCCATTAATAATGAAAGTTTTCATTTAGATGCAGTGATGTTTAAGAGACTTTTAATGAGAAAGATCAACAACGTTTAATTGTTTGTCTCCAGAATGATTAAGTTCAAGGAAAGAAAGGTTTGTTTATGGATATCTTAATTGTTTGTCTCCAGAATGATTAAGGTACATGGAAGGAAAGGTTTGTTTATGGATATAGTTGTCGCAAAATATATGTACAATTACATCCTCAAAGAGATGGTGTTAGAGAGTGTACCGACACCCAACGACGACAAAATAAATTTTTTATAGTGAAGTATATGCATAATTACGTCTAACAATAGCTATGAACCCACAAGAATCTCTGGCAGTGAAATGTATACACAGTTACTTAATATGTAATCGATGTAATTTCTAGCTTAATTTTGTCAACGGAAACGTATATTTTTTTTTTATATCCACTTGATTGTTCTCATATAATATACCTGCCTTCGTTTAGTGATGTAGCAGATAATAAAGAAAAAAAGAAAATAAAGGTTTTGTTCAGACTTCAAATATTACCTAGGAATATCGACTATGAACAACGATAATTATTTAAACTTCGGTTTCCCGATTTTAAATAATAATCAATTAAACTTCAACAAATATAAAAAAATAATTCGTATTAATCAAATTCAACCGCTTAAAACAATATATGAATGACTCTTTTATAGATTTGGGGAAAAACCCTAACTTGCTAGTCAAAAAAGGATGAAAAAAAACCATAAACCGACTCAAACCTTAATTTGCTATTTTTGAAAAATTTTGGTCGGCCAAAAATAATGAAAGTACTCATAAAATAAAACTATTTGTCGTAAACGGCGACCCAAACGGACTCATAAAATAAAACTATTGGTCGGCCAAATAGACTATAACTTGCTCATCTGCATCATTTTCCCGGGGTTGAGAGAAATTCGTCCTCGAATTTTCTTGGTCATCATCAGAATTATCACTATTATACGGTACCAAGTGTTTTGACATTAAAAATATAAGAAGTCCGGATGTGACTTGGAAGCTTTAATTTGTAGGCATTAGGATTAATTTTCGCGATAATTTTCAAGGGACCAATCTTGCGCGTCTTCAATTTGTTATACACGCCAACTGGAAAACGATCCTATGTCAATACTGCCCACACGAAATCTCGTAGTGCAAAATCCACAACTCTGCGTTTCTTATTGGCCGCCTCCTTATACCTCTCATTAGCTCGAAGTAATTGTTCTTCAGCCAACTTGTGAACCTGTTGCAACTGTTGGATACGTTCTTCAGCACGAACTTCAATTCTCTTCAGATCAGGAACATGTGCTAAATCTACTGGTGCTCGTGGATTGTAGCCATAAACAACCTCGAACGGACTCATACCCAGACTACGGTTTACTGAACGATTAAATGCAAATTCAGCTTGGCAAAGTTTCTGATCCCAACTCTTCGGATTGTCTCCAACCATACACCGTAGTATATCACCCAACGAACGATTCAAAACTTCTGTCTGGCCATCACTTTAAGGATGATACGCACTACTGAAGTTAAGCCTTGTATTAGCTAATTTCCACAAGGTTTTCCAGAAATAACTAAGGAATCTTGTGTCTCGATCACTAACAATTGAACATGGCAATCCATATAGACGATACACTTCAAGAAAGAACAATTCAGCTACCTTCAGTGCATTAGTAGTCTTCTTGCAAGCAATAAAATGAGATATTTTTGAAAAATGGTCAACAACTACAAATACTGAATCATGTCCCCTATGATTTCGAGGTAAACCCAATATGAAATCCATGCTCAAATCTATCCAGGGTTGACTTGGAACTTTCAATATCATGTACAACCCTGCATTAGTTGCATTTCCTTTTGAAACTTGACAAATTCGACATCTATCCACGAATTTAACAACTTCATGCCTCATTGTTGGCCAGTAATATGACTTCGAAACAAGTTGGAAACTCTTATCCCTTCCCATGTGCCCCTCGTCATATAACTCCTTAATAATCTTCAACCGGAGACTAGAATCATGAATACACAATTGGTTACCTTTGAAGAGAAATCCTTCATGCATAAGGTAATTACTTTGTTTGCCTAAACTGATATCATCCACAATCTCCGCAAAGTTCGGATCAGTTAGAATATGGTCAGAATATGAATCGAAATCTATTAACTCAGTTTGCATGGTGTTTAGTATCATACTCCTTCGGCTTAAGGCATCATCAACTTGATTCTGCGACCCAACTTTGTGCTTCAATACAAAAGTGAACTCTTCCAAATAACCAGCCCACTTACCATGTCTAGAAGAAAGCTTTTCTTGACTATTGATGTGCTTCAATGAATCATGATCAGAAAACATAATGAACTCGTTATGAATTAGATAGTGACGCCAATGCTTCAAAGCTTGAACTATAACATAAAACTCCACATCATAAGTACTATAGTCGAGCTTAGTACCATTCAACTTCTCACTGAAATACGCTACAAGTCGTCCTTCCTGACTCAAAACATCTTCAATTCCCACCTTCGATGCATCACAGTGTAGTTCAAACGGCTTGTTGAAATCAGGTAACACCAACATTGGTGCAGTTATCAGCTTTATCTTGACAAGGAATGCACATGGTACGGTTCGGTTATTGAGCTAACCAGAACCGAAACCGAATACTTCGGTTTACTGATTTCAAAAACCGAATGTTACCATTAGCAAAATTGGTTCGGTTCGGTTTCATACCGACTCGGTTTCAGTTTTAAACCGACCAGTTTTGGTAAATCAGAAATGTTAAGAAAACTGTCATTCTCAAGTAACTGACAGTGACAAATGACAAATGACAAATGACAAATTGACAATGATAAATCTCACATATATAAACTGTTTGTTACTACAATTGTAACTAAATTGAAAGTTCTAACTACATTGTATATGTATCAAAAGTTATAGCAAGCAATTTCTAAACACAAAGAAAAACTACATGTCTGCATAAACTGCATTAGATATTGAACCAATATCTAATAGTACAAACTAAGAAAAAATGCATTCAGGAATTAGGAATAGTCTCAGTGAAAATGACCTCTGGTCCTCTGCAGTAAAACATGCACAATAAGTAACTGTAATCTTAGGCATCAATAGAAAACAGATAAAACTGCATTCAAGAATTAGAAAAAAGGTTAGTGCAGTGGAAAGATATATTATCAAACTTAATGTACCACAAGATCATAATATTGGTGGAGCTATGATGTAACACATGAAGCAAGGAAAAAGGTTATAACTTTTGGTGGCTGTCAGTTGATGCTTGTAACAGTTGATGCATTTTCATCATTTGAATAAAGAGACAATAAGATGAATGAAAGATTTATTTCATGACCTTATTCCCTTCTATATCCCTCCATTTTGCAATGTTACATTGGTTCTGCATAGGCATGTAAAACACAACATCAACTTTCGAAGAAAGTCTAATGTAATAAAAAAGTTGAATAAAATGCTATAATCAATTGATTAGCAATTTTCTTTACCATTGTAGGGGATAATGTCAGCATCTCAACAACCCAAACATGTTCCTGTAGTTGGATCCATGATATTCAGAGCTACATCTCAAGGGTTCACCATCATCACAAAAAAAGAGAGCACAATAAAACAAAATTTGTACAAAGCCGTTAATTAGTTAAGCTATAAGCTGTATCTATTTGTTCTTCCCCTTATGGTGTTGATTCTTCTGCACATCATAAACGTTATTGAACTTAAATCCCTAATTATTCAATCTTCATAAAACTGAAAACAAAATCAAACCCATGCTTTAAATCTCATTCAAATATAGTAAAATATAACAAATATTCCAGAATCAATAAAAAATGACAAAAAAAAAGTAACAAGAATGAGGTTTACCTGATGATGAATATTCTGGAGTTCATCACCACCAGAAGTAACAGAAATAATAGTAGATGATGTCGTTGATGATGAATCCATATCTTCAATCTTCAGATCGATATCTTCTTCTCCCTATTGCTCAAACCCTAGAATTTCATAAGTATACTATGGTTCCTAATCAAAGTATTGTAGATACATATATGATGGTATTGATTTCATCTTGGCTTTTTTACTAGTGATAATAATAGAGATGAAGATTTAAATATCTTCATATATTTTCAGATCCAGAGAGGGGAAGGAGAGATGTAAAAGAGGGGAAGAGTAGAAATGTAAGAGAAGAGAGAGGCGCAAAGAAAAAAATAAAGAAACCCTAGAAAATCTCGTTTATATACTAGGGTTAATATCTTAGTTTTAATCCAACGGTTAATATTATCGGCTTCGGTTTAATCGATCGGCTGTAGAGTAACAACTTACCCCGACCATAGATCTATCATCCTACGGTCCTTAATAATTGGTTTAAACCGATGGTTTCGGTTCGGTTTTAGGTGTGAACAAAAACCGAACTGGGACCAACCAATTTTCTTTAATCTAAAACCGTTGATTACCATTAGATTTTCGGTTCGTCTCGGTTCGGTCTATTAGTGGTACGGTTCGGCCTGGTTTACCCGGTTTATCGGTTTTTTGTGCATCCCTAGTCTTGACAACGTCAAAGGCTTCGTCAGCTTCCTCAGACCATGAAAACTTTCCTCCTTTCATGCATTCAGTAATGGGTGCTATAATGGTGCTGAAGTGGGGAATAAAGCGCCGGTAAAAAGAAGCGAAACCATGGAAACTCCTTACCTCGTGTAATGTAGTAGGTGTAGTCCAATTTCTCACAACTTCAACCTTGGACTCATCTACCTTGATTCCATCATTGGTGATGACATAACCAAGAAATAGAACTCAATCTGTCATGAATGAACACTTTTTGATGGCCGCAAATAATTTCTCCCTGCGTAGAACTGAGAGCACTTCTCGAAGATGTTGAACATGCAAGTCCATGTTAGCACTATAAAGAAGAATATCATCGAAATAAATAAACACAAAAGTATCGATAAAGGGTCTAAGTACTTGATTCATGATACGCATTAATGTACTTGGCGCATTGGTCAACCCGAATGGCATAACCAGCCACTTATATAATCCTTCTCGAGTTTTGAAATCAGTCTTCAACTCATCACCTTCACGAATTCTGATATGATGGTACCCACTCTTCAAGTCGAGTTTGCTAAACACCTTCGCTCCACACAACTGATCTAACAAGTCATCCAATCTGTAATTGGAAAACGGTATTTGACTGTGATTTTTTTGATGGCTCGACTGTCAACACAAATTCTCCACGTTCCATCTTTCTTTGGAATCAGCAAGGCTGGTACTGCACAAGGACTTAGACTCTGTCAGATCAATCCTTTATGTAGCAAATCTTTCACTTGACGATGAAGTTCTTCATGCTCCTTAAGACTCATTCTGTAATGCACTTTATTTGGCAAGCTTGATCCAGAAACGAAATCAATACGATGTTGTATATCCCGAAGAGGTGGTAGCTCGTCCGACAACTCATTAGGAAAAACATCCATAAATTACTTAATTAAAGGTTGAGCTTCAATGGAGATACTAATTTCATCCTGTTGTTCTTCTTTTCCAATCAACGCATACAATTCACCTGCATCTTCTACCTCATCTTCAAACTGCTTAAATGACAAGAGATTGGTAGCTCAGTAGATGGTATATGTGCAATCTCTTTACTGGGTACAAGTACTATACATACGTCGTTCCATAAAAAACTGTAGGTATTCTTATACCCATCATGACTATTTTTCCTGTCAAACACCCATGGGCGACCCAACAACAAGTAACAAACATCCATACTAGTAACGTCACACCATATTTTATCTTTATATTTGTTACCAATTGAAAAAGAAATCAAGCAACATTTGTTCACTTTTTTACCTCATTCCCTTTCTAAAGCCAAGAAAACTTGTATGGATGTAGATGTGCCTTGGTTTCCATCTTGAATCGTTTCACGACCGCTTCATCAACAATATTCTCGCAACTTCTAGGATCAATAAATAGACGAGAAATTTTTATTTCGATCGTACATGTCGACTGGAATATATTGTTACACAACCAGATGTCGTCCTCATCTTTACGTGGAGTGAGACAACTTCTTCTTACTACAAAGTTCACTCCTTTATCTCCAGCAACTACTTCATCGACAGGTTCAGAATCATCCTCATGATACTCTTCATAATCAGTTACCCAACCATCTTTTTCACGGTCGTTTTCAGTGAAAAATACCTTGTTCACTCGTTCTGCTTTTTGACAGTCACTGGCTTTGTGCCCAGACTCTCTGCACTTATTACACCTACCTCCAAAAGTGGTAACTGGGGTTTTATTTGATATTGACGAAGAATTAAGTTTACTAGTAGTACTAGGTGTTGAAGTACTACGATTACTTGGTGGAGATGCTGCCACATTGGTACCCCAGTTTAAGCTTCTACGCCCTACTTGTTTCTCTATATGCCTTGCTCTATGATGTGCATCCGAAATAAAGCATCAATCAAACATGTTGAGTGTATCTTGATATTGTTGAGGGAGACCACTTATATAACGAGCGACTTTTTGCTCATCTGACTCTGACAAGTCGTTAAGAGAAAGTAGTCGGTAAAACTCCTTGGTGTAATCGTCTATAGAACGTACTGCCTTGCGTAGGTTTTGCAACTGCTGGTACATCAATCCAATGTAGTTATGTGGTAAAAACTCTATTCTCATGTGTTTCTTCAACTTCTCCCATGATACTAACTTTTATTTTCCCTTACGACTGCGTAGCATCTTGTGTTGTTGCCACCACGAATTAGCCCTCCCACGAAACATAGTCGCCACCTATAAAACTCGTTTTTTATCTGGTACTTCTTTGAATTCCAATACTTCCTCAGTCGTATTCACCCAGGAGAGAAACTCTTCCGGTTCCAAACCACCATGAAATTCTGGGATCTCTACTTTTATCCCTGCCTTCCAACGATCAGAATCCTCTCGTTGATTTATTCTACCTTCACGATGCCCTCTAGCAAAAAGGTTGGCATTATCATCTTCTTCTTCTTGCCGAAGGTTATACCGACCCAGCAAATCTTGGACGTCTTCAATGAATTCTTCTCTAGATCTCCATGGAATGAAACCTTCTGGACCTCCTCCTCAACCTCGACCTTGACCCTGACCGATTGCTACTCTTGGTGGCATCTTATCAACCCTAGAATCGACTTTGCTCTGATACCAACTGATGCAGCGGATAATAAAGAAAAAAAAGGTTTTGTTCAGACTTCAAATATTCCTAGGAATATCGACTATGAACAACGATAATTACTATGAACAACGATAATTATTTAGACTTCGGTTTCTCGACTTTAAATAATAATCAATTAAACTTGAACAAGTTTAAGAAAATAAATTTTATTAATCAAATTCAACCGCTTAAAACAATATACGGAGGACTCTTTTATGGACTTGGGGAAAAACCCTAACTTGCTAGTCAAGAAATGATGAAAAAAAATCCTAAACCGACTCAAACCCTAATTTGCTATTTTTTGGTAAATTTTGGTCGACCAAAAATAATAAAAGTACTCATAAAAAAAAAACTATTTGCTGCAAACGGCGACCCAAACGGACTCCTAACGAAGAAGTTATTAACAAAACAAAAACTTTCTTAAAATAGTAAAAACGCCTGTTTGAAGCCCTAAATGATGGAATTTGGCTAAAATATGAAGACCATGCAAAGTTGCATGTCTTGATCGTTGGCCCGTTTCCAATCAAAATGAACCCTTCTTGAACTAAATTACAACATTCGGATCTTTAGTTTCCAAATAGGGTATAGCTTGCTCATATACATCACTTAGGAATTTCATTTTTTCTACAGTAACAGTGTGTCGGTATTGTGGTTAAAGCAATTTATGTCCCCGTTTACATCTTGCTTCACTTTTTTCCATTTTGTGGGTTCATTAAGGTTATTGCTTAAAAGTTTCAATTGTTTATTTTTAATCTGCCATTTAATAAGTGGTCAACGATTTCAATTTGAATGAATGAAATTTTTTCATGCTTATGTCTTTACAGTCGTTATCGTTTGTTTTTAACGATGTTTCACAATGCTAATGTTGCTCACTTCGTTGGTCCTTTTACCAACCTTAACCAGCTATATAAACTCTAACTTTAAAAATAATATTTATACAAATAAAAAAATAAAAATAATATACAATAAAAATGAAAAATTAAAAAATAAAATTCATGAAACGTACTGCATCGAATGTAATTTTGAAATCTTTATTAAATTACTTTAAGACCATTATTAAATTATGCCATGACAATATGCAATCCCGAATTCCCAATTGAGATAAAGATGATAGTAGGCGATGAGAATGATGATAGTGTTCTTTTATCATGGCGGTAGTGTTCTTGGTAAATGATAAAGAAAGGGGTGCGAATATTTTATCGAAGTGGAAGCAGTAAATCACTTTTCTCATTACAGTCGGTATTGCCTTAATCAACATATCAATACCGACTGTAACAATCGATATTGTCTTTATCAACATACCAATACCGACTGTTGCTTGAAGAAATAAGGGGGATAGCAGTTGAAAAAAAAAAGGAGATACCAAATAGGTTTTATTTTTATTTTTATCAGTGTAAGGGTAGTATGGATATTTCATCATTAAAAGAATACCTCTTAACCAAAATCAAGCCATATGTAACTGTGAGTATCCCCCAATTGAGGGTTCCTAAAGAAAGTCACGATAAATAATGATAATAACAACCTAAAACCTTTACAAAAAAACCTTTACAACTTCAATTGATTACCCTGTGTTAACCTCACCATTTTGTAAAAGCACCGTTAAATTACAGATTTCAACAGTGTGAAATAATCTATACCGTTTAGGCACGGGTGATACCCTAATAACTTATATATGTACTAGGTTTGGACCCGTGCCGTAACGGCACGGGCTATTTCTCATAGTCGGTTTCTTTGAAATATATAATTCTTTAATATAATATCATAGGGATTTTAACCCGTGCCTAACGACATGGGAATGGATATTTGTCGAAATGTATATCCCAACCCTTATATATAGTTAAATTTTTAAAATATTTTAACTCATATATTTTTAGTCACAAAAGTAAAATATATCGAGTCCTTCTGTAACAAATAATTTAGTTTGGTTGAATTAATTTTAGTCACATGTCAACCCTCGGTATGTTATTGACATGAGTTGCCAACTTTTCGTCCTTCAATTACTATAACATCTTTTAAATAACAAAAAGTATCTAATTTAATCCAAGTATTTAAACTTCTACATTTCAAACAAATTAATTTTTTTTTGTAGTCAATGCTCTGATCGATTAGGATTTTAACCAATATTTAAACTTTAAAATACAAATTGAGTATTGTCAAAACAAATTTAACCGACAAGAGTTTGGCTACTAAAGGTACGAATCATAATTTATCCCTTGATTGAAATCGCTTTCGAAACTAAATAGCTATCTTTCAAGTACCATAAATGTTGGATATTGTAGCTTAACTTAATGAGGGCTCTAATCTTGTCATTATGCTGAATATGTGGTCACATCTTTTACTACAGATGAACATGACTACTTGAAACTCTTGAACTCCAATTTTTTTTGAACAATCTTATCATTAATAAAACAAAAATCACTTTTAAAACACAAACGTACAGGTTTATGTTCAAACCAATAAAAAATAAAAGCTTCGCAGATAAACAAATGTAAACTTAAAATATAATAAACTTGACATAGATTGTTATTGTTTTGAACCCCCTGCAGAATAATATAAAGCTTCCCGAGTAATCATCATTCTCCTCTTCCTGTTAAATAATTTAAAACCTTGCTATTAAGATCTCACCTAAATATAATGCTACTTCCTCCGTCCAAATTATATAAGTATCATTCTTATTTTTAGATGTCCATCTAGATAGGCATAGTTCTAATTCCTAGATAATTTTTCCATATATATCCTTATTAATGATATTAATAGTATACTAAAACGAATTTAATCTTTCTAGTTTTCATCAAAAAAGAGGGGTAATATAGGGAAAAAGATAGATTTTTTCAACTTCCATATTTTTTCTTAATCTAATACAAACTTGTTTTATGCCTATATAACTTGGACGGAGGGAGTATAAATTATCTTTTAGTTTGATCATGTCTGAATAACAGGTATACCTCTGTAGATAGGTCGTTTAGCTATATAAGCCCTTTGATACCTTTTTCAGGTTCCCTTGAAACCTCAAAATTTATCCTTCCATCCACTTGGTATCAAGTCCAAATTTAGTTATTTGTGTAATATATGTTATATATCTTCTGTATAGTTGTTGATATCGTCAGCATTAGAATGTAAAATGGTACTCTTTTCATGATAAAAAAATGTTTCAATTTTGGATACTATTAAGAGGTTTTATTTGATGACCCCCACATTTGCAAATGTGGGTTTGCATTGGAGTTAGGATCCAAATGGAAAATAGAGGATAAAAGAGAGACTTGCCTGGACTCGCGACCACCTCCCAATTGAAGACTTCCAACCGACAATGAAATTTATAACAATGGTATTCTCTTGCATATAGATAATAAATCGAGTAACCTGTGTGAAAGAAGCAAAAATCACAAAAACAATAAGTAATAATTTCATGGAAAACACATAGATTGAGTTGAAAGGGAAATAAAAGATTAACTTGATTAGGTGGGACAATGGATACTACCGTAGACTACCATCAATACAATTTTCCGTTACGGTACTGAGTTACAGGTTAACTTTTGTTGTAATATCAGGCTGGGAGGAAAACTTTCATGTTCTAGAAAAATATTTTAACTAACTCGGCACCCTCAAGCCTATCATGGAACATTTCTCCTGTGTCACCACTTGTGTTTGCTATAAAACTATTGGTACCTTCAAAACCATCTCTACATGTCTCTTGATTTCTTAATGTAACACTTAGTAGGGTAATATGCTTAGGATAATTTGCGGTGGATGTTCGTTCGACACCCAAAACCATAAACTAAAATAAATCAAATAGACAGATACTTATATGAAACTATCAAATTACTCAAATACATGTTTTACCAAAAATCTTAAGGATATATTGAAAGATAAGCAATCTTAAAGATATATTGAAAGATTAGCTTATGATTAGATCTAATGCCGGCTAGACATCGATAAAGAATTTCCAAGAACCACTTTAGAATGAAGATTGACAATTGACTTATATGATATGCATATTAAAACATTAGATTCAGAATTCTATGGGGCTAATAAGGGGCTAACTACATGAAGATCTAATTCATCAAGATGACCTATCAAAAGCATGTCCCGGATGCTACGGTCCAAAACAATTCGAACTTCTTGAATTATTGGAGCCTGAATAGCTTTTCCCAAAAAGACCAACAACAAATCCCACTCAGTAATCCATGTTCCTTATATATTGGTCTCTCCAATGTAGTTAATATCGGTCGTATCGGCTAATAATATCAGAATTTATGGTGTATTGTTCTTTAACCTAGACGATATATAAAATATCGGCGATATATGAATATTCTGATTATATCGGACCGATATATCGGTCACCGTATCGGATGATAATATCGGTAAGGATACAAATGTATTTATTAACAATGTTTTTCTTTCTTTTTTTTTTTTTAATTTTTTCCCATACAAATTCTATGTTTGCGGATGTTAGGTTATCAAGTAAAACTAGTTTAATTGAGTTTTTACATTATAAATATCTTCCATTAAAACTTTGAGTAACATAATGCACATCTACCTATAAATTATAAAATAAAAAAGTTAATTGTGTACCGCCGATAAAATCCGATATAATCATTTGTCTAGGTGTATCACACCTCGCCGATACGATACCGATACACGATATTAACTACTTTGGGTCTCTCGTACCAAAAAACGAAAAATATTTTTAAATACTTACTAACTTAATAAAAGTTTTAATATGAAATGAGGTACCAACGTAACCAACCATAAACATATTACAAACAACATACTTAGACTATTAATGATAATATAACTTCGACTTATAATTCGACTTATAAATTCAGTAAAGCTAATAAAATTATAAATTTTCATTTAGTCACGAAAAAATTATTTTCAACTAATATGAACTTGGTATGTGTTTAAAACACCTCCTACATAGAGGGGAGTGAGTTTGCGTTGATGATAGAAACAAATAATAGTACTTGTGAATATAATTAAAGACCGTTGGAAGTAGTTATATATCGTTGTTAGAAAAGTTGTTTAGAATTTTAGCAAGTACCATCAGTTATCTGGCCGAGCATCAAGTGGAAATGGAAAGTACAACCACCACCAACATACGGTAATTTATAATGGATATACGAAATGTTATAACAATAGCCAAATACCCTTATCTCTGAGATACGCAAGCTTCTTCTTTTCATGTTTCTGTTATAACCAATTTTCGTTAGTGGTGTGCATATCAGCAACCTTCCATATCCGAGATGTTCTCTGTTGAAGAAAAATAAATAGGGGGATCAATATTGGGACCAATATTTTAAGTTTTCCCTTTCTATTAGTTGCTCCCCCAATTTAATCTATTGTATCATATATGATCACAGTTCACGTTTGAGAGGTGTATAATAGGTTGTTGGTTTTAGAAGGTAGGGTCTGGTCAGGATGTAAGTTGTTTATTTATCTTCACTGTCAGCATATAGTTCAAAATGGCATAGGAGTACTTGAAACTTGTGGATGTTGGGATTTGGTTGGCTTTCCATGGCTAATTCGAAGAACTAATAATTCAACATAACCTTACCGTATATGGTTTATTTTGCATAGGAGAACGCATTGTCTGTGTTGTGGGGTGCATAACAGAATTTTTTTTACAATCATCTATATCATGGATACGCAAGTATTCTGACTAATCTGCTACCTTTATTATGTTAGCAGTCAATGTTTTTGGTTTTGTTTCAGTTGCTTATTTGCTTTGCAACAAAGATATAGATTTTTAGACAAAGGAGTAAACGGGTTAGCGGGTTGGTTTGTGCACAACTCTTGAGTTCAATCTAATTGCTTTGCCTAACAAAACTACGACATAGTTTGTCTCTGGCGAAATTACGTTTATTTCGCTTTGTAACAGGCCCATGCATCTTCCAACACTGCCATGACTGAGTAGCAGGATGTTTTTCAGCATAATAGAAGAGCCTTTTTATGACAGTTTGTATTCATGACCTTATTTTGTTTCAGGTGTATGAGACTGTGCAAAAGGCACATGATGTTCCCTTGGGATTTTATTCCGAGGTAACCTATATCCATGAGTCTAAAAACCTTGTGAATACTTTAATCTCAGGTGTGCATATTTTTCAAAGTTAAATGTATTTAGATGCAAAAAATTTTAAACTGGATATAAGAGATCTACAACTTGTTTTCTTCCCAACAAACCATGAGAAAAGCTGGTGGATTTTTTTTATTTGATGCAGATTAAAGCATGAACATAAATTGGATTTACTGACTGATTATATAAAACTGGACATAAATTGGATTTACTTACTGAATTTTATTAAACTATTACGAATCACATATATTAATGGGTCTGTAAAACGAAAAATAGGGTATTACACCTTAACATAACTCATCAAAGTAAACATGAAGAAATAAACTGCGGGAAGGGAAACACACTTTTCAAAAGACTATAAACATTTTTCCTTTTTTCTCTCTCTACAAAAACTCTTATAACTGATTTCTCCTAGATCTTAAAAAATCCTTTCATATATCTTAAATCAACCAGATTTGGTCTGATTTTCTCAGATCATCTAGTTAGATTTGAATACAATCAATTATAATTGTATGAATATCTACTATTAAATAAAACTATCGTTTTTATAAAACGATTTTAGGTTTCCTAATATGTATTTTCTTTATCCTGTAATGGTTTTATATGTCATTTAGATTACTTCTTGAATACTTTGAAAGAAAAATTTCATAGCTTCATGTAGATTCAATCGATTGCATCAATCATCTCAGATATTTCATCCAGGGCAATCTACTTCGGCATGACATGATTTCACATCTATGTGAAGAACAATGGATACCGAAATTGATTGTGGTAACGGTGTTTTG
Source organism: Papaver californicum (assembly GCA_023531435.1). Classification (NCBI taxonomy): domain Eukaryota; kingdom Viridiplantae; phylum Streptophyta; class Magnoliopsida; order Ranunculales; family Papaveraceae; genus Papaver; species Papaver californicum. Next base: position 2,010,361 of record JAJJMC010026829.1, read on the forward strand.
CGTAAATTACTCCCGATTGGGAAATTTAAATCTTATTGAAGAAGAAGACAATTCAAAATGATAGATTACTAAATCACAAGCAATTCCTCTGGCATCATCAGATTTATTAATGAAATCCATATATTTGATACTTAATCTTTTTATTATTTTTTCATTTTTTTCATGGTTGATATATTTTAAAGATGATGTATAAATTCTTATTGTTTTAATGAAATCAAAAAGAAATCTTGTTCCTTCAAAAAAAATAAAAAAAATAAATAAACTACAGACATATAAATAAACTTGGCTATTGTTTTATTATTGGAAATCCTAAAACCAAGATAAAGCGAGAATCCGTAGTACTTAGTCATCAGCAACGGTGGGAGCTGAGGTAGATATGGCCATCTCATGGAGGCTGGGTTTCTTGCGATCCGATTCTCCTTCAGACGGATGTTCAACCTCAATGCGGATTTTTGGGTGGTAACTATAGAGGGAGGTGCAGTTGGCACCGGAGGTGTAGAAGGCAACTTTGCCACAGTGAAGCTTGGTGTTTCTACATATTTCATATTATACGAAGTTACCATTATGAGGTAATCCTGAAAGACACCGATGAGAGGTTAAAATGCGGCAAGCACAGTAGCCAGGCCTTCCTCCTAATGTGGACAAACAAATAATATCAGCAGTAACAATAATTTAAGTAACATAAACAGAAACCAGTGGATGGAAAAACGAAATTTTATGGGATGTTAAAGCACTGTAAAAAGCATACCTCGCCATTAGCCACAATATCCGTGGCTGGAAGCTGGACCATTTTTTGGACTTCGGTGGCGACGGCTACAAAGAAGGCGCTTCCAGTGGAGTCTTCAACTTCCAATCTTAGAAGGTACCTAGATAACCCATACAACAACAGTCTGTTAGTGGATGCAAGATCCATTTGGGGAAAAAACAGTTCTATGTTGAAATCATCCATTATCAACATTCCAAATTATAGTTTAAGAGGTTATCACACACACAACAAAAGTCCAACCAAGTTAACTCCAAAAGACTTCAATTCAATTAAACTAAGAAATACGTATCACCAAGAAATATTGATTAACCTAAATTTAGAGTTATTGAACAATGAGTATTCACCAAAAAGTAACCAACTGGAACCAAGAAATTCATTAACCTAAATGTAAAGATATTGAAAATGCAGCGTTAGAACACCTACTATTCTGAACCACTTTCTCATATACACCAACTAAAACAAAATGCAGTTGGCGAACAAAAACTGAAAAATACAATCCCGAAAAACCAAAATAAAAGCTAGAACTTAAATATTTACGTACCCATACACACTGCTGGATTTCTTATTTTCTTCCTCGTCACTCTTGAATTCTCTGGTGAAAACCGAAATATAAAAATAAATTCTTGCTTTGCTAATTTGTTGCAGCTTCAGGTTTTCAGTTGTCGACGTCAAACTTAACCTTACCTGCACAGGTTCTGAACTAACGCCACCTCAAGCTTTTAAATCCATACCAAGTGCAACATTTGGCTTTAGCTCTTCCGCAAGGCCGCCTTGCAGTTGTCACTCCTCCTCTCATGCTTGACCCTAGAAATTTCACTGATACAATTACTATCGATACTACTTGTTACACATGATTCCAAGCCTATATCACATGAAGTGACCTTGCAATTCATATTAGCACTGGTACTGCTACTGCTGCTGCTACTGTTGCAAGGGTGACCTCCAACTTTTTCCTCACTGAATTGCCCTTGCCGCTTTTTCAGCATGTCCTAAACCTGATCTTGAGCACCCTCACTTGAGCTAGTCAGACACATTAGTGCTGATTCGCAACTGATTCCTGATTTTCTATTTATTCTTCTTCACACCATATAATTAAGAACTTTTTACTAACACGGATCTAAGGTGTTCATAACCCATTTGATGTTAAGGAAATCAGTTTCACAGCTCAGTCACATAACCCACTGCAGATGTTGTAAAAGTATAACATCGATGTGATACATAATTGCCAAACTGCCGAAGTCAACATTATTGTAAACATAAACCAAAGGTACTGCCTTAGCATGAACAACAGAGAAGTTGTTTCTAGGGTAAAATACTTCTTCCATTTTCTTAATTTAAGTGTATCTGAAGTTAAAAATAAAAATAATGAGGTATCACTTTAAGTGCATCTACTCTAAATTGGTTTCCACGTGATACCTGGTGTATAGAGTAGCCAACAGATGAGAATAAAAAATCCTATGTGAGATAAGCATTTCTTCATAATACAAAAAAGAAGATTACATTCTAAAGGAAAATCAAGCAAATCCTAAAAATAAACAATGAAAGGAAAAGATAAACAATTTAGCATTAACTAACCCATTGCATCTTGGTTCTTGTTAGAAATCTCATTGTTTATAGTTTCTAGTAAAATCTAAAGACCAATTAACGGAATAGAGCATTTGGCCTCATAGGTTTGGGGTGATGAATCCCAAAACTTATTGGAAATAATAATCAATGAAAATTGCCCGTTTAAAAACCAGATTCTGGTGTTATTTGTTTCAAAGAGATGACCATCTCATTAAACTATTAATAAAAATGGTAACAGTGTGGTTCGTCTGGATGATGAAAATGGATAATACCACAAAGCTGAAACTAAAGAGGCTCATAGAAAGATATAATTAATCGATAATCATACCTCTGTTGTAGTGGAAGGGAAAGTAACTATAAACAGCCTTCAAGTATTAGCAGAAGGGTTGATGTGGATGGAGCAATGGTGGCGCTGGCGTTTTCTCTAAATGATGTTGGATTTGGTTCACTTCTGGGACACAACTTGTGTTTCCTGAAGAAATAAAAAAGAGAAAAAAAAAAGTGAGATTACCAACAGGCAAAAAATGGAAATTAGCAGATGTTACAGAAGGAAAAAAAAAACCTAGTTGAGCTAGAAAAATGTTAAAGAGAACCCAACTAACATAGAGGACTAAGGACAAGGTACCTTTCTTGGAACAGAAATGCTTGCAAGTGAGCTAACAATCCCACCCAATAAGCATTTTGTTTGGTCTCAGCTTCATGTCTTATCAGAAGTGTCCTTTTCGCCTGCCAGAGATTGACAATTGATGCATAAATGCGTTTAAAATAGTAACTTTTACCTATAAGATACTGTAGCCCTTAACTAACAATAGATTAAACATGAAAGCCAATATTGAAATCGAGCAAAGTAACTAACCCTGTCCAGCTCCCTTGGAGAAATCTTGATGCTCTGCAAACCTCTAAGAACATTCTTACATGCATCAACAGCTTTGTAGACCTTCAAGTATAATTCAACCATGAAGAGTAAGGGAAAAGAAATAACATAATGATTATCAGTTCACAGAAATAGACACCAAGGCATAAATACATAATAGGTTGAGGTGCACCTTGCCAGGAGTCGACGTAACTGAAATCACATACCACCTGAGACTAAGCCTATCAAACAGGTTTAACTCAAACGAACCATTGTATGTCAACCCCAAAGAATCCCTTAGCGTCGTTAATAACCTGCACCAAGAACCATACTCAGGGTAACAGACAGTCATTACCTCTACGTATGATGCATTTGGACATTAAAACGACAAACTATCCTAGATCGATGTAAATCAAAATATTAAGCTAGATCATTTTCAAATACACCAGAAACTACTATAACAATTTAAATATTGCAACATCACAAAACACCACTGCCCAGATTATTGCTGCATCGAAAGAGAAAGCAAAAAATAAATCATCAGCATAATCAAAAGATTACCTTTCCCAAAGAATCTTCCAAAACATATTATCGGAACCAAAACCAACTTATCTAAACAAAATTACCTAAATAAATTGAATCTGATCTATATAAATGGAATCAGCAACCAACATCACAAAACCCAGATGATGGTAAGAATGTTGTGGAAAAACATATCAACAACCGAAAGACAGCGAGATGATCAATTGAGCATAATAATTTTACAAATTCAAATAAATCCATCTACTTATTCAATTCCCAATCAACATTGGCCCAACGATAAAATAGCCGACAACAGTCGTATTATTCTTAATAAATAAAAACAATTTAGAATAAAAATAAAATAAAAATCTTATTTTTATTTATAATGTTTAAATTTAATTTTTATCATTTTTTAAAATATCACATTTATCCTTTTTTTTTATCGGGTTCTTCTTCTGCCTCTTCCCCATCACCACCATCACCACCAGCAACAGTAGCTCCGCCGTCACCAAACCAGTAAAAAAAGATAGATCCGGGCAACAACGTCTCAGTCTCCTTTACCAGCACTTCTCTCTCTTTTTATTTTACTTTTATGTTCACCAATAATAGCTCTATCATTTATATCTGCCACTAACAGCACCTCCGTCTTCTCCACCAACACCACCAGTACCTCCTTCTCTTTCTGTGTCCAGATCAGCCACCAACAACACCTCCTCCTCCCCCATCGCTTCTTCCTCGTTATTTTTTCTCCCCCACCACTACATGTCCAGATCCACCATCAACAACACCTCTTCCTCCTACTTTTATCCTCTACAAACATCACCAACACCTTTAGATCATCATCGTCGAAAATCATCATCAAAATATAATAATACATCATCATTGTCGAAATTATGGTTTTTTTGTGGTGAAACGTCAGAAAAATGATGAAACCAAATTTGGTTTCATCAAATTTTACAAAAACTAAACAACAGTGAAACCAATGTTTGTGTTGGTGGAATGTCTGAAAAATGATAAAACTTTTTTTGGGTTTCATCATTTTTTTTCATCTGGAATAAAATAAATGATGAAACCTTTTTTGGTTTCATCAAATTTTATAAAAACTAAACAATGCTGAAACCAATTTTTGTGTTGGTGAAAACAGTAAGTTTTCGAGGAACCAAATTTGGTTTCATCTGATTTGTGCCTACTTTTTACCGTGAAACCAAAGTTTAATGGTGAAACAATACGTTTATGTTGAAACCAAACTTGGTTTCAACTAAATTTTTCCTAGTTTATTCAATTTGGTGCATTTGGTTTCTTCGTTGAAGTTGTGTTGGTGAAATACAAATTTTATGTTGAAACCAAATTTGGTTTCATCATTTTTCTGCCTAATTTTTATCGTTCAAACCAATGTTTTAGTAATATGGTAAGTTTTTTATGGTGGTGTTGCTGGTTTGTGGTGGTGGTGTTGATGATAGTGTTGGTCGGTGGTGGTGTTTTTAGGTTGATGGTAGTGAGATAATGTTGATGTTGGTGTTGGTGGTGGTGGTGGTGGTGGAAGTGGTGTTGGTGGTTGGTGGTTGGTGGTGCTTGTTGGTGTTGGTTATGGTTTCCGTTTTTGCTGGTGATGGTTGGTGGTGGTACTCGTTGGTGGTGGATCTGGTGGTTGTTAGTGTGCTCGTTGATGTTGGTGTTGGTGGTGAAAGTGGTGTTGGTTGTTGTTGTTGGTGGTGGTTGATGGCGGTGCTGGTTGGTGGTGCTCGTTGGTGGTGGTGGTTGGTGCTGCTGTTAGTTGGTGGCTGGTAGTGGTGGTGTTGCTGGATGATGGTGGTTGTTGATGGTTGGTGGTGGTGGTGAGTTGGTGCTGATAGTGTTGGTGGTGAGAGAGAATAAAGATTAAGAGTGGGATTGATTTTTATTTTTGTTGGGTTGAATTAATATAAAAGATAGTTTAGACAGATTTATTCAAATGGAGTTTTTGTTTCATTTTGTTTTGACTGGGGTTTTAGTAGTAAGAGGTATATGGTAGTAGGATTTTAACCCACAGACTGAATTGTTAAACGACGGATTATAGGTAAAGAGTCATCAACAATTGTTAACAAAAGAACCAAAATCAGGATTCATAAAATGGAAAGAGGTATAAATTACTGAATTGCAGACTTAAAACTACATAAGATAAACCACAAACAGATGTACTTTTGATCTTTACCTAAACAAAAAAAATTAAATAAAATAATACTACCTCCGTTTCAGGAAAAGAGTTACTATCACTTTTTTCAAATTGATCTATTTTTAGGCTAAAATAAAAAAGTGATTTTTCCAGAAACGGAGGGAGTATTTGGTTTGAAAACACAAAAAGTGCTGCCAGTCAACAGGATTTCATGATAGCATCGCTAGCAAAGGGGAGTAGTCGTTTTAGCATACAAACTTACAAATATGATGTACAAAATTTACCTGTGATAAAAAATTACACACCCACTTGTAGATTTGATAACTGATGTGGATGTTTCGCTAGGTTGAAATCCTTCTTTGTGTAAAAACTCCCTCTGTTAAAATCAAATTAACACTTTCAAGAATAAAATAGGTAAGAAAGAATATAGATCTAAGGTTTTTGTCTGAAATAAGTTGGATGATAAAATAAAATTGGAAAGATAGGGATCTGTTTAGCTAGGGTGCATGAGAAACTGAATCTTATATTTCATTCAAAAACCGAATCGTAATAAGGAGCAATAATAAAAACACAAAAAATCAGAACAACAAATTAGAATCGACAGAATGGAGCGCAAACAAAATACTGACCTAAAATGAAATAAAAAAGTGAATAAGATAAAAAAATAAAAAAATAAAAGGATGTGATTAGTAATTAACGGGAATGGTAGTAAAGTATAAGGGGGGAACTGGATGGACTTTGATCCATATCCGTCGAATAAAATATTGATCTGAGAGGAGGAAAAGATCCTGGTCACTACTATCGAATGAAAATATAACCGGGCCGCTGGATCTAATAGAATAGATTTGTATCTTATAATATAGATAGAGACTAGAGATTATAGATAATGTGGGGCTATTTCATCCCAAAACCTTTGTACCCACAAAAATCCTCTCATATCAATTTGATCATTTTCTTCTCGATGGCGCCTGGTAAGTGGTAATAGTATTGTTGATGAAAATATATACTAGAAAACTTGCCAAGGCTAAACCCAAATGCCATGGCTATGGCTCAGTGCCTCAGTCGATCGGACACACTCATTTTATTTGACTCTGTCGATATGTTTGACTACAAAATGATTGTGAGCAGATCCAATAGAGTACCTGGTTCCAACGAAAGAAAAACAAAGGAGCCAAAAACGAACAAAGTTTAATATTTAAATTTAGTAAATGATTAGTTTACCAACCGAAATTCACGATTTTCTTTGATTAATTTAACTAATAATTTTTTTTAATTAAGAACATTCAAACTAATCATACTTCACGTAAGATTGCTTGGATCTTGTCCAAGCAAGCTTTTTAAAAGAAAAATAAAAATAAATAGGAAAATCTAGAAAAGTTTTGGAACGTATTCCCTTTCAATTATTTTGAAGAGAATCAAATTTTCGCCTTTATTCTCTGTTTGATGAGCCATTCATGACAATCCAAGAAAAACTTAATCAAAAAGTTTTTATTCACTAAGAAACCAACTTTATACCCTTTAAATTCATTGCACATTTTCATTATTTGCTTCATCACATTCATTCGTTTGTAATTCTTTCAAAAAAAATTTCTCTTTTTCTTAACAAGAAACGACCGAACGATATCGATTGTAAATTATGAAGACCGATTGCGTTACTGGAATCCCAATCAATTTTGCTAATGGTGTTCGCGAACACGGTATGTTTTTATAAATAATCATATTACTGTTAATCATGTTTTCCCATGACCGATCCATTTTCTTAAATCATTCTTTCATTTTCACCAAAACCAAATCCATGTTTGCTTTTTGTTTTTTCTAACAATACTTGCATGTTTCATTACGGGTTTAAGATTATTCGTCATCTAATTCTGTTTTACGTTTCAATTGATTGCGCCTTCAAGGAATTTATAAATGCCTTGGTGTCTTTTTTTTATTTTTTTTGTTTGTTTGTTAATTATTCACTTCCTATTGTGTTTTTTTAACATGTTACAGTGAGATTGGGTCCAAAAATCTATGAAACTGTGAAAGGAAAGTTGAGTTTAGGGGCAAGAATTATTCAAAGAGGTGGAGTAAAAAAAATCTTCAAACAATTATTTAGGGTCAGTGAAAGAGAGAAGTTATTGAAAGCTTCTCAATGTCATTTATCAACCACTGCTGGTCCAATTGTCGGATTACTTTTTATATCAACAGAAAAAATTACATTTTGCAGTGACAGATCTCTTACATTCTCCTCACCAAATGGAGGATTCATTAGAACACCTTATAAGGTAATTATAAATAAATCCTCTAATCCCAATGGCTTCATAATACTCTCTCTGTTCTAAGAAAAGTGATACTTTCACTTTTCCTAGGATAGAGGTCGTATTTGTTAACTGAATTGTCGTGCTCATAAGCATTGTTACGTGTATTTGTCCATTGAACCAGCCGGAGTTATAAAATTTGGTCTTGCCGTTTGCAGGTGGTGATACCAATAAAGAAGATAAAGAGAGTTGAAGAAAGCGAAAATATGGAGAAACCAAAACAAAAGTACATAAAAATAGTAACAGTTGATCATTTTGATTTCTGGTTTATGGGTTTTGTTAATTACGATAGAGCTTTCAAGTTTCTTCGACAAGCCATTAACATCTCTAATCAGTAACAAATGATCATTGTATAAGTGATTCATAGACCATTTCAAATACCTTGTTTTTTCTTCTTTGTTTAATTTCTTTCTGAGGAAAAAGAAAGGCTAAAATGTGTATAATTTTGTAAGAGTTAGTGATCATAATCCTTCAATCTTCTTGTAATCATTGTGTAATAATATTGGCGTTTTGATCCATGGCCGTTTAGTCTAATTTTAAATCGTTATTTTAAACTTAAAGAAGATTTTTTTTTTTCACATTGATCCACATAATTGATCAATGTTCATGCAATGCAATGAGAATATCTCAAGCTTCAAGCAGCTTATTATTCAATGGTTTGACAGAGATGACAATAACCTCTTATCAGATCCTGAGATAGCTTTAAGAGCTACAATTGCGTGAACTATCTGTCAGAAAGATGCTCAGTTGTTTTTCAAAACACTGAGCTTAATCCTCAATCTCTTATTCATAAGATCTCTTTGATTCTCCTTGATAATAATTTGAGAAGGTCTACTAGATTGGTTGATAATGCTAGAAATAAAGATAGGATAAAATCTTATTGGTGCCCACCTATTTTAGATGTTCTTACCATTAATTTTGATGGTTTTTTCTTGGAAATTACTAAACAAGGTGGTATTGGACTAATATTGAGAGATTCTGCAGGTGTAAGCAAGGGAACGAGACCCATCTTCATCAAGAGAGCAGTAGAATCAGAGCAGGTGGAAGGTCTTGCCTTTTGGGAAACTGTTAAATGGGCTAAGAGCATGAAGCTGGAGAAAGTTAATTTTTGAATCAAATTTACATAGTGAATGCAGTGACAAAAGGGCATCTTAATTCTACCTGGGAGGTTCATCAATTTTTTAGAGAAGTTATTTCTATTTTTTAATGTTTTAGGAACTGGAAATGTTACTACATTCCAGAGGAAGCTAGCATAGTTGCAGACATTCTTTCTAAAACTGCTCGTACTGAGAAGTTAACTAAGGATTGGGCATTTTCTCCTCCAAATATTATTAGTGCTCAACTCTTACAAGATTCAAGTCTTGCTGTAACAATTTTTTGACCAAAATTCTAACCAGCTAGCTCGCAAGTGAGGGCACATATAAATCAACCAAAGTCCTTCAAAAACCGATAGTTGAAGCATCCATTATAAATAAATGATGCATATAATTTAAATGCGTTATGCGCAATCAAATCTCTCATCGGAGTTGTTTGATATTCTTTTCTATTCATCCTCCCCAAATCAAACAGTTGTTATTTTCTTTAACTAGGAATTATTTTATGTTGTATGCTTGTAACCAACTACACCTCTAACAATAATTATCTGACAAACCTTGGACAAAAACATTTTGCCTATCTATCATGTCATGAGTGACATCATTTGGATAATTGATTTTTGTTTTCAATCATAAATAAGTTGTCACATAAAAAAGAAATTGTTTCATCGTAAGTATTATTTTTGATGATTAAATGTATGCATGAAAGTTCAAATATTCAATTAAACACGTAAACAAAGTCAATTCTGCACTGATATAAGCCAATTTAAAGTTACCAATTGCATGATTGCAGTCCGTCCCCACTAGTTCAAGCAAACTGTTGGAGAAATTGGCATCCCGAGCGCAGCGGAACACAAGATCACAAAGGAAAATCGGTAATCTGAACCAAATAGAAAGAAATAATAAGAGGGACATAAGATAATCAAGTACACAACCACAAAACAAGATATACGTGGTTCACCTACAGGCTACATCCACGACCAACACCACCATAAACACTTTCATTACAATCAAAGACCATTACATGCTCTTTCCAAAACTCACAAAAGAAAACTCAAACATAAAGAATTAACAAGACGTACCTGAGAACATCATTGAAGAAACCTTAAAAAACAACTATTTAAACCATTCTTTATGCCATACGCATGTATTCTCTTCTACACATTCTTCACAGTTGCCAGTAACAAAGGAGAAACATGGAAACAAAATAAAAACTTGGTTTAGGGCAAAGCCCTAAACCCTAAACACTAGAACATCAAAATCCTCTCTCAACAAGTTTTTCTTTCACACCGATATTGACCCTTACGGTAGCACTCGACCCTTCCCATCAAAGAGACCAAAAAAAAAGGTTTTACCACTCTTCTAGGTTGGATTATATACAAACCTCCAATTTTACTCCTATTTATAGAGATACAGACTTAGCCCTTAAGAAACCTTAACTTTAGGAACAAGTTTCCCTAACTTGGCTCTTAAGTTTCTAAACTTTAGGAACAAGTTTACACAAGTAGAGTTTGAACAAAACTCAAACTCCTTTGACCAATGAATAACCTACAATTCTCCACCTCAGATTATACTTTCAAGAAACGATCAAACAAAGAATCACTTCCATCCGGTTTCACACCATCTCTATATACCCGTAGAATTGCTTTTAAGTTCACATCCAAATTTCCATTTTCATAGAACCACCTCTTCGACTAAAATACCATGAAAGTCTCCAAACATCTTCTTCTTGAAGAACACTTGTGAAACTGGCCACGCTTCACAAACATCATGAAAATCTTCAATCACCATCAATGAATCATTGCACAGACTCAACCATTGATCACCAAGAGAACCATCCACAAGAATCACTATTAGCTCCACCTAACCAGTAAGCTAACAACATATTGAACTCTAACCCAGAAAGGAAGAATTAGCTTCTGTATCACACCCCAACACATGTCATGATTACCGTGTATCTGAAATAAACAATCAGATATCTCCAATGTGATTAACAGGCTTAACCCTTTGAGCGTTTCTCAAAGCCATCACCAATCTGATATACCTTTTACCACTATCACCCCAACACACTCGCTCAGAATATATACCGTGTGAATGCCCATACTAATGTGGTACATGCATCTGAGGTCGGGCATATTCTTGATATTACGTGCAAGCCATCAAGAATAATTTAACATATATTTAAGAACATAAATATATAACATCTCGTGCATAACTTCGAACCCTTGCTAGAACTGCTTCTACATGAGACCTCACGACCCCATCCTTTCTTCAAACTTTGTTACCCATTCTTTATGGTGTATGGTCACTAACACCCTTCAAGAAGTATATACGTATTCCACCCCCTTCATTCTTATTTTATACCCCCATACTACATCATGAAAACCAAACAAAGAACATAGACTTCTACCAAGTTGAACCTCCGATTCACAAATCACATCACAAATCCATCTTTGTGTAAGCACCGTTTGAAACATTATCTTCAAACTTATTTCTCCACCCGAAAAATAAACTATCATTCAATATTAGGTTCAATCACACTAGCCCTTCCTTGGCTATGATACCAATTGTTGGGGAAATTGGCACGCCGAGCGCAGTGAAACACATGATCACAAAGGGAAATCGGTGATTTGAACCAAATAGGAAGAAATAATAAGAGAGACAGAAGATAAACAAGCACAAAACCACAACACAAGATATACGTGGTTCACCTTTACAGGCTACATCCACGGCCAACACAATAATTTTTTTTTATTACAATCAAAGACCATTACATGCTCTTTCCATAACTCACAGAAGAAAACTCAAACATAAAGAATTAACAAGACATACCTGAGAACACCATTGAAGAAACCTTAGAAATCAACTCTATAGATCATTTTTTATGCCAGCCTCATGTCTTCTCTTCTACACCTTCTTCACAGTTGCCAGTAACATAGGAGAAACATGGAAACAAAATAGAAACTTGGTTTATGGCAAAGCCCTAAACCCTAAACACTAGAGCACAAAAATCCTCTCCTAACAAGTTTTTCTCTCACACCGATATTGACCCCTATGGTAGCACTCGACCCTTCCCGTCAAAGAGACCAAAAACCTAAGCACAAGGTTTTACCACTCTTCTAAAAGCAAATACCAATCAGAGAAGAATATAAATCACATAGTAATATAGGATCTTGGATTTATCTATTTCCGAACAATGACTCTTGTTGGACCACACAAAGGGATTCCCTAAAAACCGCCCCCTCACATGGGGGTGGGATCCTCCCACCTGTGATTAAAAGGGGGTCACTTTTGGGCCCCATCATTTAAAAAAAATGAGGGGGCGGTTTTTAGGGAGTCCCTTTGTCCGGTCCATAATTTTTTTTTGATTTCTCGGAATCACTAAATTCTCTTTTACTTTCTTTATAGAAAATCAGATCAAATAAAATCATGTCTGCTCCTTTATCATTTGTTTGATAACCTACAAATGACATTGCAAACCCTACAAAATAAAATAAAGAAACAATAGATGATTCACAAAAGTTAACTTTAATCCCTACGAATTGACGTTATTATTCATAACATTCCTCGTGAACAATAGATGGTTACCAGGTCAGGTTCATAACCTTAGTTGAGCTAAAGATATATCTAGATGGTTATTGAAATGGATACTCCTTTAATACCAACTAGTATGTAACCCGTGATGCGCACCAGGACCGATGGATTGGTCGATTTGGTGTGCTGGGCTTCACCCCACCTGTTACCCAGATGCATTTGAATATCCTTAAAAAATTCTTGTACATGGCGAATTTAAATGATGGGGCCCAAAAGTTAATGGATAGACTCTTGTACATGGCGAAAATATGAATAAAATTTTAAGTTACCTACTGAAGAAAATTTTGTTAGAAATGCTAAAATAAAAATGAAATATTAATTTTATGTGTGACTCTATAATATTGCCAAAATTTTGTTTGTAACGTTGCCAAGCTGATAGACACAATTTTGTATCTAAATTGTTCTCAAATCATTATATTGTTAATGCTCGATTGGTACTTATTGTGTGATTTTATGTGTTTGTAGGTTGTTTTTAGAAAATAATTTTTTGTGGAAAAATCGGCTCAAAAGTGACAAAGGCACCCGGAAAAATAAATAAAGGCAACCAGGCAAGATGCTAAAGTCACCCAATTTTTGGATAGGGTGCACCCGCTTTAGATTTCAAAAATTCGAAAAAGGTGGGAAAAGATTTTCTTTACGCGAGAGTTAGCTGTGATTTTCAAAAGCGATTTTTGGGGGATTTTAAAGAGTTTAAACCTTGTCAACATAAAACAACAATCATTAGAGGATAAAACACGTAAAATTAAAGGGTTTCTCGCCGTGAAACACGGATGGAAAATCCATGTTTTGGTCAGAAAAAAATAAACACCCCTGATTTGGATTACACGAGTTTGATTCGGTTTTGGAGAGTTATTTGAGTCCTAATCTATTAAGGAATAATAGGGATACTATCTAAGACATATATAAAGGCAAAATTTATCAAAAAAAAAGTTGGAGAAGCTCGGGAACTATTTTCCCTGCTGCTGTTGTGTTCATCGGGAGGAAAAAGAAGATCAAAATAAAAGGCTGAAAAAGTCCATCGCATAATTGTTGCCTTTTCCTTCAAACGGAAACAACTGCAGAGAGGGGTCGCAAAGGAGAAACAATCACTATTTATCTTTAGCAACTGGAACAATTAATCTGTAACGCCCAGAAAACATCGCAGATTCCCTGTTTTATTATTGTTTTTGATTCTTTTCTTCTTCTCAAGCACTTTTGAGCCATGTTTCTATCTTTTGAGGGCGTTTTGAGCAAGATGAGCTAAACCCAACCACTGGGACAATGGTGGAAGCCATATTTCATGAATGAATGGTAACCATTTTTTATTCTTAATGACTTTTGCATTGATTTTTAATTGATTTATGATTTTTCTTAATTAGTTGTGATTTTTTTTGATGCTGTATGCTGAGACTTAAGAGCTTTTGATGCGTCATGCTTGTGATTTACAGCTAATGTTTTAGAAATCTAGTTTTGTCAAAGAAACAAAGTCAATAAAAGGAGCTATAATTGTTAAAAAATCATGGTAGAAATCATTCAGAAGTGATTTTGGTGGAATCCTGAGTTCCAGTTCTTCCCAATATTGTTAAAATCTTTATTTTCTAGTTTAAATCAAAATTAGGTCTAAAACGAATCTTCACAAGTCTCAGCGAACAAACTAATTTTACCACTTTTCTGAAACGATCAAGTTTTTGACGTCGTTGCCGGGGACTTGTTTTTAGATTTTTTTTTAATTTTTTTTTAGTTTAGTTAGTTTAATTAGATATTTAATTTTATTTGTTCTATGATACGTTTTTTGGTATTTTTTCTTTGTATTACAAGTTTTGGATCAAAAAGAAATTGGAGCCAAAGATTATATTAATCGATTAAAGACTTGGAGTCAAAGATAAATCTAAAAGAACGGAAAAAGAAGACAATAATTTATTTTTTTAGTTAATTTTTTTTAGGGTTTTATTTATTTTTCTTTTCAGAAAATTGTATTAGATTTTTTTTTATTATTATTGAAATTTTTTCTTTATTTTTGGACTTTTTCTTTGGACTTTTGGATATTATTATCTTTTAAGCCATACAGAAGGGTATTATAAATATAAACTGCAATAGGGAAGGACGACAATTACGATATTATCTTAGCCCCTCGGGTTCGTACACCGACATAGGAGTCGGTGGCCTGAGTCGACTCCAATGGTTTATCGCATGTCTAGAACGGGAGGTAAGAATCTAACAACCCACGAATCCCCTGTCATTGGGTTTTCTGGACTCCTTCGTGTGCATATATGTTGAGGACCTATATATGGATTTACTTTTCTAGTAAAGGGCAAGGACTAGTCATACAAGATAAGGACTCAGATTTCATCACAGTTTCCTTCTGGCCCGCTTTAGGAACATGTTACCAAACATGAACCTTACAATTTAACTAGAAAGAGACCGATAGGGTAACGATCTTATTGGAAAATCATTCGAAAGGATTGTAGTGGTTACTCTGTTATCCTAACTCAAAGTTCAGGAAGATTATTTTAAGTAGATTCAAACCGCCTTGTAACCCAAGGAAACGTTGCCAAACAGGCAGGGTTATCAAAGCTCCTTGGAGCTTATCCTGTTTCTATTCGACTTAATCTAATTCAGATCGTTATAAGAGATTTGCTAAAACTGTAACTAGTTGCCTTTTGGAAGAATATAAGCTGGTCTAGAAACAATCTAAGTGGAAACATCATGCTTTTTTTTTCTCTAGATTTAGTAGGTTTGATTTGGTTGAGTCGTCCTTGTTTGTGTATGTTTAGAACCCCCTTCCTGTTAGGATTTATTTTCTTAGATTTTTTGAAAATATATTAGGAAGTTTTTGTCAGAAAATGTCGAACTGGTATTATGAGGACCAATACAATGAATATCCGACTGAATTTCAAAATATACATTATTCGTACTATCAACATGGTGTAGATAGTAGTCGGGACCACCACCAACCTTTTGGAGGTTATTGCTCATACCAGGGTGATCCCAAATACTATTCATATACACACCCGTCATATGAACATGAAAATGAGCAAAATTCGAGTTCTTTGTCTTTGAGGGATGCCTTAAAGCATGTGCAATCTAGTACTTATAATGAACCTATTATGCCTTTAGAAGAATCATTGAAGCAGTTGCGATCTAGTACTCATCATGAACCTATTATGCCTCTAGAAGAATCACTCAAGAAGTTATCTGAGATGACACATAGTTTTGAATTAAGTGTGAGAGGAACAAATAGAAGTCCAACTCTTTCTATGAAGAATCACACGAGCAGTTGTGATCTAGTACTCTTTATGATCCATTTGTTTCTCTAGAGGATTCCCTCAAGAAGTTGACTTAGAATACAAATAGGTTCGTATTAAGTATGAACGAAAGTCTTGCAAAGAATAATATTGCTCAAAATGATCTTAATTGCCAATGTAGTGCTACCCTTGATAATTATTCACCTATTCAAGAGGACGAGGATATAATTGGTAACACTACTTATTTAGATGAGGTTCAAACATCTTCATATTATTATGATGATGAGGATAGTATTGACGAAGAACTTGAAATATACAAGCAGAGTGATAAGAAAATTGTCACTCCAATTGTGCTTCATGATGATAGTGTTATTTATGGTTCAAGTCCAAATAATTTTAATGATTATTCACCTATTCAAAAGGAAGAGAATTTGACTAGAAATACCACTGTTTTAGACGATGTAGAATTTTCTTGTTTTGAAGCCGATAATGGTTTAGAGGAACGAGTTTATCCTGAGAATACATTTTTAGAGTCCAGCGATTCAGAAACAATAGTCTTAGATAAAAAAGATAGACCCGTAGAGATTTTAAATATGAGTGAAGATGCACCACCTGATTATAACCTAGAAGAAGCAATTGACCATTTTCAAGAATCTGACGATCCAGAGATTAGGAAAATTATGACTAGTCTATCTAAAGACACTGAAAACTCTAAGTTTGGGGGTGACTATCATTCTCCATGTGCTTTATCTTTGACTCTTAAAAATTTTACTCACTTGTGGATTGATATTTACACCTCTATCATTTTTCAAGATCATCTTCAAACTAGATTCCATGAGCCTGTTGATGTCCAGAAAGAAGTTAAGTTTTTAGAAATCCATCCTCTGGTCGATGTGGTTTACTTAGGAAATAATACCAAGATTGACTTTGTTTTCCCACCAAAATATTTTCTTCCATATGTGGGAATGTATGAATTTCAAATGTGTCAGTTAATGACTACCACTTTCATTGTAGTCAACTATGTGAGTAAAATATGATTGACTTTGAGGATCCACAATTATTCAGGTTATTATTATGTGCTTCTAAGTTCTTAGTTGAGTTTTTCCAAACTCCACAACCTGATCTTCTGGATCCTGCCTACGAGGAAATCCAGCCTAAAGAGATTTATCTAGACCATTTTATAGAGCCTTAACCTGAACCACAACTTGATATAGTTGTCTTAAACAAAACATAGATAAGGTTATTCTTTCTTTATTCACTTTTTGGGCCTGCTGCAGTTTTCTTCTATTTTGGATAGCATTATTTTATTCAGATGACCCACAATTGTTCCGACTATTGCTATATGATTCTATGAGGTGAATAATTCTTTCTTACTCTGGCCGAAGACTTTAAACTTAGCACTTATTGGGAGGTAACCCATGCTCATATGACATGGTAATATCTTTCCTTAAATCCTTTCCTTCGATTGGTAACGGTTTCTCCTTGTTTATGTATTTAATCATTCATCTTTAGAACATTGAGTCAATTTTAGATTTAAGTTTGAGGGTAAGAGATAAACTTTTAAGTTGAAATATGAAACTCCAAAATTTAGAAACTTGTAAACAATTCATGATGACACTAACCATTCTAGGTAGATGGAAACTTAGCTCTTTTTCTATAAGAATTGGTGTGCGCAGTTAAACGGTCTATTCATAAAAGGACAGAGCTCAGGTGTTAGAAATAACATGATAGTCGTCACCATATCTCGGAGTCTATCTGGATCATATCACCTTATGTTTTTATTTTTTTTATAATTTTTTGTGTTTCTCTAAGTGATTTGGTGGGGCACCAATATCGAACTATTATTGCCGCCAGGAGGGAGTAGAGTGTTTGAGATCAAGCCCCATTATTGTTTTTTATTTAGACCATTATTTTTCTAAAAAAAATAAAAAATAAAAATCGAGTATTGACACTTTGATAGCAATATGTGTGTCTTCTCCCTATCTCCGTCGCCTAAGCAAGCGTGGTATGCAGGATCCATAAAAACTATCATGTAAGATGCTGATAAGGAGCATGCGCTTGGATTCAAATCGATCCAATCATGTTGTCAGTACATTTAATAATATAAAGATAATTGTTTTATTTTCAATAAATCGATTGTTGGGACCCTTGTATATACCAGCTAAGTCGATATTAGTATAAAAAGTAAGACTAGTGGGAGCGTATCTCAATCCATTATGAGTCATCCTGGCACTGACCTTCAGACATATATGGGAAACACCGTTCACCTTAGTCAACATGCGCAAACTTAATTATCTCCATATCCATCTTCTAAATCTTTTCATGTAATTGAACTTTGATAGATTCTGAGTAACATGGTTGAACGACTATCTAAGTAGAGCTTTATTTTCTTATATATGAATTTTAGTATGTTGAGTGCAAACTCGTGTACAACAATTGGACTCATATAGGGTAATGATTCCCATAGTCGAAGAATTTAGTATGCCAACTAAATAGCTTGTTTAGTGTCTACCCTCAATCGTTCACAGGTAGCTAGGGTTTGGAGTAAAGGTTTTGTGGGTACACCTCTCGTAAACCCTCACGAGACTAAAACTTGTCCGATAGGGACACCTATGGGTTTAAAGGCTTATTGTACACGCTAAGTGCAATCGCGATGCCTGCGAAAGTGAGTTAGGATTGTTATTTTATTTTTAGATTAGATTTGCTCGAGGACTAGCAAATAATAAGTTTGAGGTATTTGATAGACACAATTTTGTGTCTAAATTGTTCTCAAATCTCTATATTGTTAATGCTTAATTAGTACTTATTGTGTGATTTTATGTGTTTATAGGTTATTTTTGGAAAATAAATATTTGTTGAAAAATTGGCTCAAAAAGTGATAAAGGCACTCAAAAAATTGATAAAGGCACTCATGCAAGATGCTAAAGGCACCCCATTTTTGGATAAGGGGAACCCCTTTCAATTTCAAAAATTCGAAAAAGGCGGAAAAAGATTTTCTTTACGCGAGAGTTGGCTGTGATTTTCAAAAGCGATTTTTGGGGGATTTTAAAGAGTTTAAACCTTATCAACATAAAACAACAATCATTAGAGGATGAAACACGTAAATTAAAGGGTTTCTCGCCGTGAAACATGGCTGGAAAATCCATGTTTTGGCCGGAAAAAAAATAAACACCCCTGATTTGGATTTACACGAGTTTGATTCGGTTTTGGAGAGTTATTTGAGTCCTAATCTATTAAGGAATAATAGGGATACTATCTAAGACCTATATAGAGGCAAAAAAGATCGATTTTTTTTTTGGAGAAGCTCGAGAACTATTTTCTCTGCTGCTGTTGTGTTCATCGGGAGGAAGAAGAAGATCAAGAACAAAATGCTAAAAAAGTCTGTCGCAGAGATAGTCATGGAATTGATGCCTTTTCCTCAAACGGAAACAGCTGCAGAGAGGGGTCGCAAAGGAGAAATAATCACTATTGATCTTTAGCAACTAGAACAGTTAATCTGTAACGCCTAGAAAACGTTGCAGATTCCCTGTTTTTTTTTTGATTCCTTTCTTCTTCTCAAGCACTTTTGAGCCATGTTTCTATCTTTTGAGGGTGTTTTGAGCAAGATGAGCTAAACCCATCCACTAGGACAATGAAGGAAACCATATTTCATTAATGAATGGTAACTATATTTTATTCTTAATGACTTTTGCATTGATTTATGATTTTTCTTAATTAGTTGTGATTTTTTTTGATGGTGTATGCTGGGACTTAAGAGCTTTTGATGCGCCATGCTTGTGATTTACAACAAATGTTTTAGAAATCTACTTTTGGCAAAGAAACAGAGTCAATAAAAGAGCTATAATTGTTAAAGAATCATTATAGAAATCATTCAGAAGTGATTTTGGTGGAATCCTGAGTTCCTGTTCTTCCCAATATTGTTAAAATCTTTTACTTGTTTTCTAGTTTAAATCAAAATTTGGTCTAAAACGAATCTTCATAAGTCTCATCGAACGAACTATTTTTACCACTTTTTTGAACGATCACAAACTAGAAAAAAAATTCAAATGGCACGGGAAAAAAATATTATCAAACTCAAAGATGAGCTATCTTTTTTTGTGAAATAAATTTTTTTACTTAGACTCAAAGATAGGATATTTTTTCTGTGAAATAGAATTCTGCCGCCTTACAACTTGATTATTAAGACTTAAGATAATTCACCTCCTTAGTTTATAAGAGTTTCTCCAGCGGAATGCGTGTGAAATAGATGTTATTAATCCACATAAGATACACAACTATATTTATAAAAAAATCATCTCCAACCCATCTATGTGAGGATGACGTGGAAAAAAAGAGAGTTAGACATTCTCTATGTGAACTTCTAGTTTTAGACATTAACCTAGAGGATGTCTTCACACTTTTATTAATAAAAATTATTTAAAAACAAAAATGAAAATAATTTTAACCAATTGTATATCTACAAATAAGTAAAAGAAGGATATAAAACTATATGGTTTATAGATAGAACTTTTTTCCCTTAATATTTAGGATTTTATACCTAGAGGATGCATTGGAAATGATACCACATATGAAACCTCCATATTCACCAGGATAAAGCTAACATCTCACTAAGAAACTTTATTAACTACATAAGTTATTATGTTCTCAAAAAGATCAACTTTCTATAGGTGCACCAAGCGGTTCTCCAGATTAAAGTTTTATGTATTCTCTGTGACATGTGATATAATCTTGAAGCACATATAATACAATTTTATGTATGCTAGCGAGTGAGAAAGATTATATGTTCCTTGTTTCCTCAAATATTCTATCATAGTAATTGCTGTGAAAGCTTTATAAAAATTGAATCCAAATATACAGGAAAACAGGTGTACACGCATCGTTGCGGCTGTCACCCAACCTTTTAAGGATATACAACACTTTCTTCTCACTTTTTCGTGGATGGTGGTGCTGCTTGCAATACACCCTAGATCTCAGCTAAGTGTAGAAGGTGAATCAATTCATGAATCCTAAAGAAGGTTAAAGAAATCACCTACCAAAAAATAAGGTGGTAATATATATCTTAAAATGTTATCTGCAAAGGTGTGGACAACACAGAAGGGCATCCAGGAATCACAAACATGGATCAAAATCCAAATAAACCTAACATTTATATAACCTTTAGTTAAATATAAAAAACAGTAAACATAAACCAAAGAGAGAGAAAATTTCCACAAACGAAAACAAATCTAATTAGATGAAGAAAATAAGACACATCCTTCGAATTAAGCCCTTTTCACCTATAAAACCAAAACAAAAATAAATCATTAGAAAATATATATTGTATTTGTGTCATCAAAGAGTATTGTAAGTCGTTGAAATTCAAATTCCATGACATACAATTTTCACCTTCCGAAAAACTCACACGTCTCCACCTCGATCTGGTTCAGCAAGCTCTTTCTTACTATCACTACAAAACAGTCAAGAAATCAATTCAAATAAATAAGAAATATATATATATATATATATATATATATATATAAAAGGACCTAGATGATTAGAAACAAATCTTTAGTATCTTAGGTTATCTCATAACCAACCGAATTTCTTAATCTCTTTATGTTCAAAAAGCTTTGCAGTTTCAACGTTCTAATCATTAATCTAATTAATCCTTTGTACTTTTTATTTATCTCATTGTGGGTTTCATTACTTTAAAACAATAACAATAGGGTAATTTATGAAAATTACATTACATCGTATACATGTCGACCGTGCATAACACCATTTTAGTAATATGACCCGTGCTATTATATAACACCAAATAAGTTGGAATCTATGGTTCGGCTACAACAACTAAACTTATGATTTTACGTTTCATACAGAGGAGGAATAGAAAATATAACTGACCGTTTAATTTATTAAATATGATGAGATACCCATCCAATAGAAGAGGCATCAGAATGGTTATTCTAAAACTGGAAGAACGGTCGTTGTTTACCTTCCATCTGAAAATTAATTACATGGAGAGGAATAACTAAATTTGCCAAAATCTCACATATTTTTAACGAGCAAAAGAGATAATAACAAAAAATAACAAAATAAATTTTATGTGAGATAAAATTTTAAACTTACATAAGGCACAAAGTATGATCGGGAGGTGCGACTCCAATAAAACATAGAGATGGGTGGTTAAGCCTAAGATGAGCTTTACCACATTGAGTGGGGTTAAGGATGATGAATGTAATCATAAATGACAACCATAGTTTTTTCTAGACTGCAATAAAGTGCGATGAAGAATGTTGTTACCTCCTTGCATAAATTATTGTAAGAAAATTTATAAACGTTGCATAACAGAGGAATTTCGGACTTAATAATAATCACCTAACGAACAAAATACTTAATCCACGAGGTAAAGGGTCCAAATGGAAGAAGGGCAAAAGCAATGGATTTTTCAATAAACCTAGTAATATTTGATCTTATAAGGATGTATACGGGATATCGATCAACTTACTATAAACTTTTGTTTCCAAGCTCCCTACTGCATCAAATGCCTAGAATTCAGCTGCTTATATAAAAACAAATAAAATATACTTAGAACTCTATTCAGATTCTTGTAACACCAACTGGAAATGGATCAAGCAGATTGGAAAATGACAATAAAGAACCAAATCCATTCGATGTAAATTATTTTTTCTAAAGGGTAATATTACAGATCAAAACTTGCAAAGGGAACGTACTATGACTCATCAACCGTACAATATTAAATTTATGGGTAACCTTTCAAGTATCAACTAATAATTCAGGTTAGTTAATTTGAGGTAAATACAAATAATAATAGAGAATAATGGTTTAATTTATAATATGCTTACCGTTTCTAGCACTTGCAACAATCTGTTGGGCCTCTTGTTCTGCACTTATTAACATCTATATAACACCTTGTCCTTTAAATATATCCATTGCTACTTAGTGATATAATTTTTCTTGAACAACATAAGTATATAAACCAGAGGGAATGCAATCTCATACATAAATACTTCTGAATTAAACTGCGCATATTGGGATAAAAATCCCAGCTTGATATCAACCCCAAAAAAATTGAAAGTAAGAAAGTTTTACATGAACCTCTAATATATGCTTTTTTCTCCTCAAATTTTACATGTAGCCAATGAAATTGATGTTTATTTAGACATGGTATTTTGAGACTCAGAGAATAGATAATGAAATTGATGTTTCTGTAAAAGAGAGAAACGTCGTTGAATTAATTGGTTTAAAATATTTGTCTTTTCTTGAATGTTGTATATATATTGAGAGAGACACCAACAATATGTAACCTGCCCTTATCCTTTCCAGATATTCTATTTTCTCCAATTTACTAATCTTGATTTGGATACGTCAATATCACCGTTCCTTTCTTTCCAAAGCCTCAAATTGCAAATTCTTCTTGTGGAACCAACTCGAGGCATCATGTGATTCTACAAAAACTACCATGACTTAAAATACAGAGAGATATTTGGGACGAAGTAATCCACGGTCTCTCCAATTCGATGGCCAACCATCACACTCCATCATGCAGCTTTAGAGTCAACTAATGCTCTAACTGATTTAGTACCGTGCCTTTCACATCTCAAGGAACCATGAAAAACAGATAATTAATACAGAGGAGTTACAAATAATGTTGTTAAGGGACATAAAGTATTTGTGAAGTGAAACGATATGGATATTTCTATAGTAATCTCTTACACAACGTATAAGGATGCACCAAAGTGAGATTGATCAAAGTCGCAAAAGTGGGGCACTAAAACCAAAAAAAACATAAACTCAACATATAAAATCATATGTCAAATCAAATAGAGGTACATCAAAAACATATATAGCAGACAAATGTTCTGATAGTTTGAATTAAACAGAAATACACAAAACAAAATTATAATCTACTTAAAAATAATTAAATAAAATAGATTGATAATCAAAAAATATAGTTGCTTTAAACAAAAGTTAAACCAAAACATTAAATAAAATTCACCCAAGTCTGAACATGGTCTTGAGACTCTTCACTTCCACCTTGAAAATGGATAACTTTATATGATGTCGGTGGGTCAAGGATCTGCAACCAAGATACACAAATGCAAGCTAATAAAACACATCCATCGAATCCATGATACATTTCACAAAAGAATGACAACTTATTCAACTTTATACATAACCTTTTTTTTAGCTTATAAACATCTATATCCAAACACAAAATTGGAAAAACAACAATTTTAAACAATAACTAATCCTTAATAGTATAACACACCAAAAAAAAAAAATCCACTAACACCTTAAAAAAACACAATATCTGGAATATTTAGAGCTTTGTGAAAGTTGTCAACAAACTTGTAG
This sequence comes from Papaver californicum, assembly GCA_023531435.1. Lineage (NCBI taxonomy): Eukaryota > Viridiplantae > Streptophyta > Magnoliopsida > Ranunculales > Papaveraceae > Papaver > Papaver californicum. The sequence continues at coordinate 2,034,790 of JAJJMC010026829.1, forward strand.
TTGCATTGATCCCAGAAAGAAGATTAAAAAATGCATGGATCCAAGAAAAATAGTAAAACTGAACTTGCCCAACATTGTAAAATTGTGATCCCGAGTAATTATTTTGTGAGCGTCGACATAAAACAGGAAATCCAAAATAATACTTGACATGCTTACCAACAACAATTAGATCACCCTCCAACAAAACCTGCTGAAAAAATTTAAACAAAATCTAAAATCGAAATAAAAATTAGAACATAAGAGAATATTTATGATTGAAACCAAGTACATATCAATGATAGTGTCCAACAATATCCAACACAATAGTAATTTCACCAATGTCGCAGTATTTAGGTAATGTATCTGGTGAAGGCATGATCGCAATATAATGAAGAAAATGTTTGTACTGACACCCTAATTAGTGTCTTTATACATGTATTAATAGTGATTTCAGCAATCTCTAGGTATTTATTAAACATCAACGCAGAACAATAATGATATTAAATATAACCTTTTTTTTCTTAAAAAGTCCATATTGTGTTCGAATACCTATACAATTTTTTATATCAAAGCTACCTGTACATAGCATCAAAAAAAGAAAACAAATCAACCTCAAAATGATACATACCCCGAAAATAATCAATTCATATTTAAGTAATGGTATTTACATTGGAGTGAGAAGTGGTGGTAGTCATACATCCAATTCCACATTCATATAAACTTGATATACGGAGAATCATAATTTCAGTCATTTAAAGGAATCCTAGCTCCCGAAGCATCGAATGTAAAAAAGAATAGTGTTATAAATTACTTGAGGGATATTCATAGTAGATTCCTTGACAAAGATAAAAGCCAATACCTTCAATATATGGGAATCTTTCTGCACCATAGGTTTTAAGGCTTGAACCTGGATGAAAAAGATATCACATTCTGAGATTTGATGCATGCTCGATCTTTTGGTACTCCAAACATAACATTATCATCATGAATAGTCTTTCTTTACAAGAATAAATTAAGTATGTTGACTGAAAAATAAAAATTATGTCGTGACCTTAAATGCAGACAACCAAAATTATTGTTGCCATCCTTGACCAAGTTGCATCATCTTCTTCCATTGGACCTTGTCAACAAACTTTCAGTTCCAAGGTCTACAAAACATGTACAATTCATGACAGTGCAAATAACAAATAGTTAGAAGGAAAAAAATGGTAAACCGTAAATAAATTGAACTAATAGTTTCAAGTTGATATATGCTATAAACATGCTGAGAATGGTAAGAAGAGTACAAACTCCTAGGTTCCTGATTATTAACAAAGAACAAACAATACCCAGAGCATATTAAAGAATAAACGAGACAGCGGAGCACACCTCTCTTTATATCCTAGCCACTTTGTTCTGCTTTGATCGGTTGTTGAACAATATCTTGGCTTTTCTTAAGTAACTGTGATGGGAAATAATACAAAGTAGATCATGCATAGATTAGTCAATAAGCTCCCATGGGCCTAACTATCCTAAAAAACCGGATTGCAAGGATAGGGTTGCCTAAGGCTCTTAAACTTCACAAATACTGAGGATCTAGGTGACGTGGGACTATTTCTAACACTCCCCCTCAAACTCGACATGGGTCGAGTTTGAATACGTGATTGACACTAAACTCTGAACACAGATAATTGAACATAGCACACGGATTGCGGTATTCCTACACTGCTGCACGCAGATTCTGGCCTACGGATTACGGCCCATACACATGGAAACACTGAAACACGGAGTCCACACACCAGCCAAACCTAGCTATGATACCATCTTAGAAACCCATGGGTCTAACTATCCTCAAAAACCGGCTTGCAAGGATAGGGTTGCCTAAGGCTCTTAAACTTCACAAATTCTGAGGATCTAGGTGATGTGGGACTATTTCTAGCACTCCCACGTCAAGCTGATATATGTTACAAACATGCCAAAAACAGTGAGTATAATACTTACCTTGGCACCATCATCTTGGCTTCCCTCGTCTACCAATGATGAACATGAACATAAATTTAGTGAATAAGCTCTCGCTTCAAGTTCATATATGATGTAACCATGCTGAAAAGAATATTTACCTTGACAGACCGAGTTCATATCAGCATGTTTGCAAATTAAGAGTAGTGAATTTAAAAATATGCGAGCAAAATTATCCTCTTTTGCCAACCTGGGAAACAACTCTAACGTAAAAAAGGGAAAAAATCATCCAAACTCAATCTCTGATGTCTGTTGAAAATTACTACAAATATTAATCGAAATGAATCTAAGGTTTCTAATAAATATTTTCAAACAGTAAAACAAACAAAAATTAGCTTGGGTTTACGTTTATACCAGGATTGTGTAATATAAGTTTTATCATGAAATTCAGCCGGCAAAATAGGTTTCTTAGATCCAAAAATGCCTGCAAAAATTATAAAACATCACCCAAAAAAAGAGAGTTAATAATTAAAATAATGGAAACCGAAAACTTAAAATAAAATTAAGTTCAACCCTAAAAAACTTTAAGAAAAGGTTTTGTGAGGGCCATAACTTTACTATGAGATTGTAAACATGAACCCATCTAATTCAACATTTGCTTGGCTTACCCTAGTATGGGAATACATGAAAGTAGTGTTCACGAAGACCTCATACTTTTTCTCAAGTGAAGTGGTTACTGAGGTTAATTTTCAAGAAATATTCATCTAAAATACTATAATTGTACAAGACAGGTTATATTCTAATGGCATTTAACTGAAATTGAAAATACTAACTTTGTAGAATTCAAACCAAAACAACTTAGGAAATAATCCAGGCCCATGGCTCTTTTTAAATTCACCTCTAAGTTTTCCCACTTTGACAATTTAATTATCATTCCAGAAAAATTCTTTAACGCCAATGAATACATGTGATACTTTCTTAATACCCAAAATTTTGTAGTATAGCAAGAGCAAAATTATCACCATAAGACCGAAAAGGTCCAAGTCAATTCAAAACCACTTCTCAAACTCTCATAATAACAATGACCATCTTCCATCGACATTTAAACATGACCCCTAAAATAACTAATCAATGCAGTCCCTAATCACTGTTTCTTAGTCCAACATTTGTAACTTTCCATAAATATCATCTACTTTATATTATATTCTACCAATGCACTAACAAAGATAAACCAATGTTGTATACTATTTAGAGATGACTTCATTCACAACAAAAAAATAGTATGGTCACTTACTTGGACCAACCACGGCCAGAGAACTCTTACCAGCAAAAGGTGTTTAAACGAACTGCCACTTATGACGTGCAAGGACATTCTTTGTGGATAGAAAATCCACTGTACTATAAATATACTGCAAATATAATTCTTGGTACCATCTATCTGTCTAACAAAATATACGTGTTAAAACAAATTAGAAATATAAAAAATGTTCCATGGAGATTAAAATAATAATCATAGTTGTTATATATACTCACGGTTGATATCAAATACTTTAGATAATAAACAATTAAGTTTGGCATTCAATTTTTGGTTAGAATTTAATAAATGAAACCAAATTTTAAGTATAAAATTTAGTAAGTAAAAAAATATATAGAAGAAATTTAGTTTCTCAATAACATCAAAGAAATTTTACCTCTTAATTGTGATTTTGTTTTTTACTTTTTCCATCTCTTGTTATTTTGAAGATTTTAAATGGAGATGAAGAAATCTTTCACTTCTTCAGGCGTACAGGAACCAACCACTAAGCAGTAATATACTGATCGATGATTTTGATAATTCATGTGGTCACATGAACTCATTAAGTGAAAATTTCCACAAAACCCAATGTCTAAAAATTAAGTATAGGATACTTGATGTCTTGATTCGGATTTCGTCATCAATGTTATGAAAGTTGGAAGCGCGGACGCCTTACACTTTTGCGTCTGCCCAATTTACAACAAAGCTTCCAATGCTGCAAAACATATCAAGTATGTTCCTCAACTTATAAGTTAGTCAATCAATACTAATAAAACGATTATCAAAGATTTGTGACCCGTATGTCATGTATATTTAAAGATTGAATTTCTTTCAAGGTGTGTGACACATGTTTGAAAATAATGAAATTATTTAAGCATACCCATTACAGAAATTAACTAGAAAGGCTTCACTTGCATCCTTATTAGACACATGCATCATTATATCCATTAAAACCTCATCCTCCTTTTTGTCTAGGAAGGATTTTAAGCCTCCCTTGTCTATCCTTGTTGGGTTTTTATTAATCTCAAAAAAATATTTTCATATGCACCATGATGCATCGAGATTGTCACGATGAAAAACATGTTAGAATTCTATTAGGTTCCATTCAACTGTGAAAACAAAGTGATTTTGGAATTTCGTATTACCAGCAACGTCCACAGCTCAAAGAAGACGAACCACACTACCCAGTTCTGACAAAAAAAATTAAACAGGGGCTTTATCCACCAATGCTCAAATTGGTACCATGATCATCAACTCAAATAGAAGGCCCATTAGCATGGAAACTACAATGATCTGAAACTAAAAGACGAATACTTAAAACTTAGAGACGGATCTTAAATAAATTTACTAAGAAAAAAAAGTCTGATCATCAATCACATACCCATATTGGTAATAGAAAAACACTTGCATATACACACATTAATATTATTAGTTGGGTACCACCAAAGTTGGCATCATGACTGGGTAATAGGTCTCAATGAGTTTAGACATTTCCAAGATGGCATAAAGCAGACTAAACAAAACGGAACATGAAAGAGTAATTACAACACCTACATAAACGAAACTACTTATCTCAGGCCTAAATTTCAGTTAACCGGTAAACATCAACACAATTAGATTCCCATTCTTCCCAAATAAAACCAGACTTCTCATATCTTTTCTCTTAATTATTTCAACTTTTTCTCTCTTTGCAATTTTTTCGATTTTCATAACGATGTTTTCAGGTGCCTCAGACGATATAAATCGTTCACCAACCGATTCGTTTCTATTATTATAAACGAATAAGCCCGACAAATCACACCCTGAAGACAATGATATAAGATCAAACGTATTCAAGAAAACGTTATCTTTGTCTTCTTCTTCTACTTTCTCGGAGATAACAGTTTTATTCAAACCGAAAAACTATGTTTCATTAAATTGATGATGTTCTTATTATTTTATCTTGTTTCTTTACTGCCAAAAGAGTAACTTGATCGAATGAATTCCAGGATATAGATATACAAAAAATAAACTTGATCCTTATTAATCTATATAATTCGCCAAATTTTTGAACAAATGGAATTGTGTACGTTGTCATTGTATATGTGCCAAAAAAATTTGATTCAAAATGTCAAATATAGAAGATTACAATAAAACAATATGGAATTTAGCCCGACAAAGATGAGGATAACCTACGCAGAAGAAAATAATAAATTTTGCAAAGAAGCACAAAGAGTTTATAGTACGTCTTTTCCTCTCATATATCTCAGATAAGAACTAAGATATTACAAAGTAAGAACACCCTTGTAAAGTTTGTAAACGAAAATTATGAGCAGTTGTAATAGCTCAATCGCATTTTAAGATGATGCATCTATTGTCAAGTTAGAGTACCAACACCATTTTCATGTATAATATAACTGAAATAGATTTTGGGTCATCATGATTACAACCAAGCACTCCCTAGATTTGATTTTCTTCCAATTGATATAAGCTCTCATGTATATGAACTAACTTAAAGTCTATAATGACATCTCCAAGGATTTTTTCCATTAAGTTATCTTTAAGCTTTTCAACTAACTCAGTGAATCTCAAAGAATTATGTATGTCTGAGGAGCAATGTTTATGCTCTATCTTGCCACTACTATTATCATTTATCTGTCCATTCCATGTAATTCTATCTTTGTCTTGTGAATCAATTAATCTAGCAAGGAATGCTCTAGTTTTAACTCTAAAAATATCTTTCCTTTCTAGAAAGCATTAAAGAATCTAAAACACTGCAAACTTTTTAACACTTATTGCAATTTGTTCAATGGCACTTCAAGTACAATTTGCTCAATGACACTTCAAATATAAAGTATAACCTTTTCCATCATCGTGCTTCTAAAAGATACAAAATATGAGATTTCAATCGAATTTCATTGCCTTGGGAAAGCAATGCAAGAGAACTGTGCCCTTTAAATTATAGAGTTTATATATCCACCTTAAGTTCTTAACAAAGGGCATAATTGTAAAGTAAAGATAAAATAGACTGGAATGTTTGGTATTTTGCTTCACCTGATATCAAAGGTTTTTTTTTTCAAGAGCCTTTGATATTCTTTCCCACTTGAAAGACTTGAAACACAATATGCGTAATTTCCAAATCCAACCGAAATCAGAGGGTCTTTAGGTTTGATCATAAAAATTAACAGTCATTTTTTTTTGTATTCTTTTTGAAAAAAGATTGGAAAATGCCATTTCTTCGTTGAATATCATAGAAACTTACCACCTAGAAGTTAGAACTACCAACAGTCAGTAGTACCATTTTTAAGTGCATCAATTTAAGAATAAGTTCTCTATATCATTGCAAGGAATAACAAATCTAGAACACTACAGACCTTTTAATACTCATTGCAAGATCAGTGTCAGAGGAGACGCTGATCCATATCGTATAAGGAAATGATAACTATTAGCAAACATTGGTAATCATCTATTATTAAGATAAGGAAGCTTCGATTCTTCAATCAGCTTTGAAATCATTGGAAATTTTACAACCAATGTCCTCAACCTACCATCAAGCCGATGATCATTTTTCGATATGTAAACAGTTCCTGCGCTTTGGAACAATTTATTTTTAACAGCAATCTTCTCTTCTTCTACGTCAATATCTACCAGCCTCTCTCGAACCTCTACATCATTAACAACTTCTTCCTCTAGTCTGTCTCTCTAAGACAACCTCCACCGAGTCTTCTCTTCAAGAGAAATTTATTATTCGTTCATTGGTCTCTTCCCTTTCTTATGGTCTGCACCTTCTCCCAGTCCCTTACCCATCTATCAAGTATTAAAGAAAGCAAAACATGAACACTCGTAATAAAATTTACAAAAAAATAACAATAACCGCTACCGCTACCGCCGTCTTAACTTAGTTTACATACCCTGACAACTTAATTTTATCTCACTCAAAAGTAAAAAGCAAAGATAAGGTTTCCTTTAGTTCACACAAAAAGATAATTTCAAATTTAACTGCCTGAAACTACAGGAGACAATCTCACATGATTAAGCTTAGATTATTCATAACTACCTTTATAACCATAAAATGCAAATCTTATTGCGACAAACTAAGTCAACTGATTTCGACCATAGCAGAAAAAACTCAACTAATCATGCTCAGCATATCCATGACTATCTTAACAACCACAACTTAGCTCATCAAAGACTAAAGAGAAAGAAAAAGGTTTCCCTTGTCGCACTCAAAAACCTCAGTTTAAATGCTTCAACCATAGCAAATAAATTCAATTGAACACGCTTAGCTCATCCACAACTACTTCAAGTGTAATTAATCAAAACTAAAGGTATTAATCATTCAAAACTAAAGAAAACAAGAGAAAAAATGTGTATTCAAACCTGAAGGAAAGTAGGAGAAAAAATATGGTTGAATGTAAGAAACTGTGACAAAATCATGCAGATCATTTAACTAAAAATGGACAATTTCTATGAACAGTCTAAGTGAAATTTTAACAAAGTCGCGCACAACAACAACAAAAAATCTTGTTGGTGAAAATATATCCATGAATGCAACCAACTGTGAAATATACAACAAAAAATTTCATCCATAGTTCACACGTGTTGGTGTAGGTATCCAAATCCATACGTATCGAATAAATAGTTACATAAGTAAGTAGATGCTCAAGCGGAGAAAAACAATCCTTTACAAAGGGGCCATTACGATTTTATTGGATGATAATAGCAAATCACAAAATGTTGCCTATTCTTTGCTACATATATAGATGATATGAATAAATGTGAATAATAGTAATTCATGCATGAAGAGGAGAAAAGTAACAATTTGCAAAGGGTCCATCTTCATTCACTTGATGGGAGTAGCAGCAATCACAACCTATTTTACCGATATTTTTCTTTTAAGAAATAAACAAAACACCATCATGTATCATCATGGCACAAAACTTGGATCTTGGTTCTCTGTAGTTAATCATGGAATTTCAATCAAAAAACAATAATTATTAATAGTGTCGATGTCTCGAGATAATCTGTTACGGATCTCTTGCATTTTGATTTAATTATTTCTACATCAACAATAAAAAATAAATTTAGAGGATTAAAAACAAAAAAAAAAACGCTACAAAAAGAAAAGACTAAATTTAATCGACTGCAAAACAATACAAAAGATTGATTCAATATTGTATACCTTATGTGAGTTTATTATCACCGCCACAAAGATCCAAAAGAACCAACATCAACATCAAGCGATGGCCCAAAATAATCACTCATTCGACGGTACATGAAACAACAACAACAAAAGATTATGCAACAAAATCCTAGACAACTAGAAACAGGAGTAACAAAAATCAAAACCCTAACAATGGCAAAAGAAAAAGCAAGGTGAAAAGGATGAGGTATGGTTTTGTGCGACTGCTTTAAATAGAGAGCAACTGCTGAGAAATTCCACGAAAAAAGAATTCAGTTTAGGAAACAAATACTAATCAACATCCTAAAAGTTATGCAATTTTTATAACTTTTGGAATAAATGCTATATTTTTGGGTAGCCAATAATATTTTTTTGTGCAAAAAATGTGGAACATATCCTATACGTCTAGTCTAGGAACATAAATCTTCTTTTTTTATTTTTTTATTTTTTTCTCTTAAAGGGAATGAACAAAAAAAAATTAAATAAAAAAATCATGTTTATTTTATTTTTAAATTTAACAAATTATTTCCTAATACAAAATTCTATGTAGACACACAATATTAAAGGAATATCTATCTCTCATTCCAATTAGACTATCACTGCAATCATACATAACAAATATGGCTATATGATTAATCGGGTATTTTTTAAAATTATTTATTTGGCAAATATAGGATTAAATATTTTAAATAAACGAACTGTGAAGCTATTCTTAGGTGTGTATTAATTAATGGAACCTTATATATTTTAGATATACAAAGAGAGATTTCTAAAACGGTATTAAAGGAATTTTTTTTCCTACAATCACAATTTTAGGGAAATTTAAGAGAAATCATTAATATTAAAATATTTTCTACCTTATTAATATAATTTATTTATTTTTACCTATTTTACCTGTGCTACAGAATAAGATTGTTTACGTAAAAATCACCAAAACTACCTGAAAAACAAATCCATTCCGTCAAAAAAAACATCTTGGTCATTTTTAATTTTTCTTTACATATTTGTCGACCTTAAACATCTATTTTAAGTAGTCCAAACGATGTAAATCCGACGGTCTATATTTTAAACGTGGTGTGAGAATATTGATAAATATTTAACCAATCAGGAGCAAGTGTTTCACCGACCCACCAACATAAAAGAAGGGTGATCACTACCATCCAACGTGAAGCATGAGATCGATCTAACTTAAAAAAAATGAATGACCAGAAAATATAAGGAGGATAATTTATTTTTAACCAATTAGAGAACGGAGTTTCGTTGACTAATTAGTGGGAGAAGAGGTGAGGCGTATCCTTCAAGATGGTGTAAGAGATGAGATAGAGTTTCTAGATTGTTAATTTACAATTTTCTCTTGATGGGACATCAGGGTGTCTTTGCAGGGAATCTTAGTCTCTGAATTCATTGGAGTGCTTGAATTATTAGAATGTTGTCCGACAGAGATATTTTTGTCTTGTAGATCTAACACTATCTCGATAAGTGTCGGAGTAATATTTTTGTCCGACAGAATTTTACACTTTATATTATTGGGTTCAGTTTAAAATTTGCCTTCATTCATTGTGCTTGAAAACAAAGCCATATTTAGTTGTGTTTTTTTTTTCTTTTTTTTTGTATTTCGTGTGGATATTGTAATGAAAGAAGAAGGTCTTTAAGAAAAAGGTGCATTCATCAAAATGTAAATGTTCATTGATATTTTGTTATTTTTTTAAAAACTGATTCCCCTTTAGCCTAGTGGATAACGGTGTGCCCTAGTGGATAACGGAGTGCTTATTTTTGATGTAAGTCTTGGTGTAGAGAGGAGAGAGTCAGAGTCATATCTGTGAATCGAGTGAATTTCTAAGTCGACTCAGTTTTCTTCCTGATTATGATTTTCACGATTCATCATTCTTAATCTTTTGCATATATAGTTTCAGTTCGTTAGTATATCTGCTTATCATTTCTGGTCTAGTTATGTTCAAGCATTGCACTTTCATTCAATTAAATTATTTTTTATTTTATTTTTAATTATTTTTCATGTAAATCTCATGCTTCCCATATGAATACAATTATCAGATCCCTTAGGTTCATATCAAGTCATTTATTCTTCTTCTTCATGTCATTTTCTTTTCTATTTAAGTTTTTCTCCGCTATTTTTTGATTCGTTTCCTTATGGAGAACTAACTCTTTTCTAGGTTTCCCCATCTTATCTTTCGTTTCTGGTTCATCGGTTAAGCCTTATTCAGTGGTGTTTTTGGGCGCTTGCATTACTCATTATTGTTCAAGCATCATGTGCACTCTAGGATCAATGGTGAAATCTGGTTCATAACCTCTCTTCTCCGTACCCTTAACCGTGATTTTCGCATTTTTGGAAATTCAAATTCAAATTAAAAAGATGGTTACCATATTTCTCAAGTGATAACTGCCTTGCTAGGCCTGACTTTGACCAATTTTCACATTCCCTGCATTCAAGCACAAAATTCATCCAGGATCAATATTTCAGACCATAACAAAATTTCATACTGTAACAATATTTCGATCATTAAGCATGATAATCCTCAAAATCTTCTATGTATAAATCTCCTCAGTAACCCTAAACCTCTCTAGAAAACTATAAATCATCACCCAAACAGTATTCATATATCCTCCCTAAACAAGACCCTTCTCATAACAAAATGGTTTGAGACTCCTCCAATGAAGTTATAGACTTATCTTCAAAGTTAGAATTAGCAACTCTAGAGCCTGGTGAATCTTCTAATGGAACTATGAATCACCCTTATCTGCTATTGAAGAAGCTGCATCCCAATAAGACATCTACTTAATTGGGAAAATTATCAATTAGGAAAGGGTGACTCAAAATAATGTGGAAAGACTTGTGAAGTTCGCTTGGAGATCCATTAAAAATGAAGAAGTTCTGATTTATGAAATGCATCCCAATATTATGATTTTTAAATTTGAAAAATGAGATACTTTGAAGTTTGAATAATGTATTGAATAGAAGACCTTGGAGCATTGGTGGTAACTTGGTGATTCTTTATGAATATTTTCCATCAGTGGTATTCCAAGAACTAGATTGGTGCTTCTGGAAGGAACTAAAGTTAATGCTGCCAAAGTACACGCATGCATCTGTTGTGAAAGAAATCGGTACTATTATTGGAACAGTAATCAAGATATACAAAACCTGGAGAAGCAATCAAAGTGTGCATGAAGATTAATATCAATGATCCACTAAGAAAAGAAATCACTGGTGTATCTGCTGCTGGATTCACTACATGGGTGAGGTTCTTATAATGAAAAAACAACCTCATAATATATTGTTGGAGAAAAATTATTCCTGTAACAAAGAAACAAACCAAAACA
>JAJJMC010026829.1:2046507-2083043 GCA_023531435.1 Papaver californicum
AAATATTTTTTTGTAAATAAGCAATAAATTCATTTTTAATTCTAACATATATGCCAGGAGTATTTTGTGACAAATCATACGAGGGAGGATTTCAAAACCAGGGCTATTTCTCTGGAAGCAGTCCACAAGAAGCTTCACTATTTAGAAAGTATAAAAGATTATAATAGAAATCCTGATCCAAGACCACAAGGAAGTATTATATTACCTCCGTTTCATGAAAAGAATTACTATCACTTTTTCATTTTAACCTATTTTTAGGTTAAAATAAAAAAATGATAGTAATTCTTTTCCTGAAACGGAGGGAGTATCTCATAAAAATATTTTCAGGAAATTTGTTGTTGTTACTCCTTTTCAACCTTCAAAAGATAGCCTTCTTATCCCTGAATATAGGAAATGTCATATATAGCTAGAGATACAAATGTTATTACTAAAGATTTGTTGACTGATAAATGAAGGTTAGGTAAGAGATAGAGACAGATCCCACCCTCAATTACTAATAACCATGGAACTTGAAAAACTATTTACCGCTTGAGCATTGAAGGTACTTCTTAAGATGATGAAGTAAGCCTTAAAAACAACATGGGGTTGAAGAAAACGCCTGAGAATGTCATACAAACTAAGAATAATGATGGGAAGAAACTGGTAATCTTTCGACACTCTTCTCTCTCTCATTTATCTTATATTTTTTATATTAAGTGCAGTTCCATTATATTTCCTTCAGTAAAAGTATTCTTGATATTACCATCATAAAAATCCTAACATGGTATATTTGTTTCCAAAAATATATGTAGCTTTGGCAACAAACATACCAGGATGCATCTAAGAGAACTTATAAAATCTCACAATGTTGATATAATTTTTCTCACTGAAAACCAAAAACTTGGCTACCAAAATAAAGAACTATATCTCATATATTAAATATCCTAATGCTTGTTTCTATGATCTTGTTGGTCTCTCTTGTGGGATGTGTTTGCTTTGGAAGGATGGTATTGACATGCATATCATTGATTGTAATTTTGACACTTTCAACCGTATTATTAAAATTCATGCTAGAACTAACTATTTTCTCTTTACTTTTGTGTATGATGCTCTTTATGTGAATAAAAGGCAGTCTTAGTGGAATTATTTAGGAGATTTGGCTAATTATAATAGATATCCTTGGCTATTAATTGGAGATTTGAACTTTATTATAAGTTAACATGAAAAAGAGGGAGGAAATATAGCTACACAGTCTGGTTTGGATGTTGCTAAGGACATTTTAGAGAATGTAAGTTTTCAAAGTTTGTCCTATGTAGACTTGATATATATGCTACTAATATTGTTTAGCAAACAAATTATCCTAATGCATATGTCTATCACTTAGGTCATATGGATAATGATTATTGTCTAATTCTTATGACTACTGCTAGAAATGAGTCTCATACCCCAAAACCATTCGGATTCAATAGTTTTTTGTTTAGAGATGCAACTTGTAAGTACATTATATATAAGAGTTGGACTAATGATTTGAGAGGATATCCTGCTTATAAAATCTCTAAAACCCTCTTTTATTCTAAACACGAACTTACAAAAACAAATTACTTTCATGTTTGAATTATCTCATCTCAGATAGCTAAACTGGAATCTCATAGGATAATTTACTTGATTCTAATCATTCTATAAACTTCAGTAGTGTTTGTGAATGTGCAAAACTGGTTGAAATATTGGTATGATGTGGACGAAGATTTATGGAGACAAAGGGGTAAAAATGAGGCCTTTAAATTTGGTGAAAGGAATACAACTTACTATCACAATAAAACCAAATTTAGAAGGAAGAGAACTCATATTGGCAGTTTTCAAAATGAGGAGAACCACTAGGCCTCTTGAGTCCTGATGCCCACTTGAACACATAGTTCCATGTATCACTGAAGAAGACAAAAAATTTCTGACTGGAACACCTACTCATTAAGAAGTTAAAAACATAATTTTCAGTATGCATCCTTGGACAACACTATGCCCTAATAACTTTCCTCATAGTTTTTATATGGAAATGTGGTCTACATTTGGAAAGGACACAATAAGTATGGTTAAGTTTTTTTTTCTGCAACAGACACATTCTTAAGAAATTAAATCATAATTTTACTAGTCTGATACCTAAGACTGATAATCTAAAAAATGATGCTATTTTTATGTGTAATGTTGCTTACAAAATAATATCTAAATTCTTAGCTTCTAGGCTAAGACTTTACTAGTTAATATGTTTTTCTCTCAGGAAGATTGATTATTGATAACATAGTCATAGCTCATGAGATTGTGGACTCCATGAGAAAATCCAAGTCTAAGACCTTTGATAGGATATAATGGAATTTTCTGCTTGCCACTTTGAAAATATTAGGTTTCAATGATGTTCGATGTTGCATGATTAACCAATATTTTCCAACATTGACAAATTCTACTATGTTTTATTGTTCTCCTGGCTAGGATTACTCGATACCCTCTGAGAGGTTTAAGTCAAGGGGATCCTATATCCACATACCTTTTTATTTTATGTATGGAGTCATTCTTTAAAACTCTCATTGCAGTTGAAAATGCTCAGAACAGAAATAGTATGAAGGCAAACACATTATCTTATGATATTTATCACCTAATTTTTACATATGAGTTCTTAATTTTTACTAGAGCTAATGCCAAAGAAGCTAGGAATTTGACATCTATCATTGAATAATTTGTTTTCTACTTTGGCAAATCTGTCAATTTTGACAAGTTTGGTATGGATTTTATCCCAGAAGTTCCTGATAATGTAAAAAATGATATTTCTAATATTCTTAGAATCAAAATAATAGTTTTTAATGATAAATATCTGGGTGTATATCTCTGCCCGCAAACCAATGAAATGTAGTCCTTCACTGGCCTTATTGATAATTTCAAGGGACATTAGTAACCTAGGAATCAAAATTCTTGAATCAAGCTAAGAGGGCCATCTTAACCCAATTTGTCCTTAGTTCTCTGACTAATCATCAGATAGTTATTTTCCCAATGCTTAAAAAACTTATTGTAACACCCGTATTTTTTGTATGACGCTTACTTCAGGATGCACCATTGTATGCGATGAAGCTTCATCTCAAGCTTGTAAAGCTTACTCAGGGATGCATCGCTTGGCTTGGTTGCAAAATCATCTTGGAAATACGATGCTAGGATTGTCTCTTGCTCAGAGATGTAATATTTTTCAATGTTGTTTGCTAGTGGAAGCATTATGATGCTACGACATCATTACGCTTGGCCTTTACCAATGGATGCAACATTAACGAATGTTGTTTACCCGAGAACGTATTATAGTGCTAAGGCACTATTATGCCGTGATGCTTACTCGAGGAAGCATCACAGACACTATGTTGCTTACCGAGAGGAAGCATCACTTCCCCAATGTTGCTCACCCGAGAACGCATTATAGTGCTAAGGCACTATTATACCCTGATGCTTACTCGAGGAAGCAATCACTGCCCATATGTTGATTACCCGAGAACTCATTATAGTGCTAATACACTATTATGTCGTGATGCTTACTCAAGGAAGCATCACTGCCCCTATGTTGCTTCGAGAATGCATCATAATGCTAAAGCAC
This sequence comes from Papaver californicum, assembly GCA_023531435.1. Taxonomy (NCBI): domain Eukaryota; kingdom Viridiplantae; phylum Streptophyta; class Magnoliopsida; order Ranunculales; family Papaveraceae; genus Papaver; species Papaver californicum. Next base: position 2,050,109 of record JAJJMC010026829.1, read on the forward strand.
TATTATACCGTGATGCATACTCGAGGATGCATCACTGGTAGCAGCAGGCGATGGATGCCTTTACCCTTATTTTCCTTACTTGTAGAAATATCGGTAAGACATATATAGGGAGGAGGTGTTGGTTGGAAATTCATGATGCCTACTCAAGGAAGTATCATTGATGCTATGAAGCTTACCCAAGGATGCTTACCCAAGGAAGCATCCTATTGTTGTGAAGCTTACCTTGGGGAAGATTGAATGATGCTTTTGCATCATTCATCTGTGTTTCGTACTCGAGAATGTATATTTTCATATTAAGTGACATTATTTATGCACAATCTTGTGTATGTATCGTGAAAGTCAGCTTATACGGATTAGGATTTGCTTGGCTTTTGGCCTTGCTACACCATTTTGGAAATTGTTGGTGACGTGGATTTTATATGCCTATGCATATACTTTCGAAACGATTGACCCTTAGCATCGATGTTGGCTTTGCCTTAATAGGCTTAAGTTGCTTGTGTTATTCGAAATGACCCTTCAGATGAACTACGGTCATGCTTGATCGCTCCATGGTACGGGTTGGGTATGTAGGTAGCCGTAATACAATGCATTTGTAGTCCAACATCTTGTTACTCATATCATCTAACTAAGAGATGATTACAACATCTTGGTAACTCGTATCTTTCGTCTTGGCAGTTCTTGGAAAGAGATGATTGTTGTCATACTCGATAAGGTAATTACATTTTATTCGATGGATGTTCATATTTTCTATCAAGCGATATGGAATGGATGGCATGCGCCTGGATGATGCACCATTTGTAAAAGAAAGATCAGTGCACACATCCAGCGTATGTTCAAAGCAGAGTCAAGTAAACAAGAAATTAGGTCATGATATGGCCTAGATGCTAGTCCAAGCCATGAGTTAGGCCGGGGCAATGTTCGTAAGTAAGTGATGTGTGCCAAAGGCATTATCATGGGTTATTATATCCATTTTCCCTTTGCAGAACAAGGTTAAGTTGGAATGGTGTGGAGATTCGTATGAAAACTACGTTTTGAGTACCATGCTTGCAAAATATGCTTGGAAAGGCAAATCGTCGTGCATTTTCCTAGCGAGAAGTGGAGCTTTAAAGCCCGAAAACTGTCATATGTGAAGCGCATTGAAAAGTTCTAGCATGCACAAGGCATAATGCTGGGAGCGGAACTTTCCGCCTCACACTTACTGGCAAGATGGATTCTATTCACATGAGAATTTGGTGGAATAAACAACAAGATAAGAAGGGATTTACTTCAGAAAATGGAAAATGATTGCTCAATCAAAATTTGTAGGAGGTATAGGCATCAAACAATGTGATATTCTAAATCACTCCTTGTTGGCTACGCTAGCTTGAAGAATGGTAACATATCATAATGCATTATGGGTTCAACTTCTAAAAAGTAAGTATTTTCCTAATACTGGTCTTTTGCATGTTGATACTAATGTTTCTGGTTCTTGGGTATGGAAGGGTATTGCTAAGGGTCTGCATTTGATTAAAGCGAATAAATGCTGGAAAATTGGTGATGATAAGAATATCTCTATTTGGAAAGATATGTACATACCCGCTCAGATTACTACCATTAGTAATATATTCTACTCAGTGAATATGCAGTATATTTATTAGTTGATTGACCATGACACTAAACAATGGAATCTTCACACTTTACCTACATTCTTGATTCCCAGATTGTTTATGATATTGTTAGAATTAGGATTCCTTTCTACGGTTCTGGCAGAATTAAATGGAAACCTACTCAATATGGAACTTTAGTGTTAAATTTGCTAACAAGCTGATATGTGACTCTAACAGTGATGTTTACAATAACAATCTGAATTGGAGAAAATTCTGGAAGAATAATTCCCACATAGAGTTATACATTCTCTTTAGAAATGTATTACAAATTGTACCCACACTAGGGATAAATTTGCTAGATTTATTCATAACTGTAAATTGTTTGTCCTCTATGCTTGTCTGCCACCAAATCCTTACAACACCTTTTGTGTGATTGTCATGTTGATAAAAATATGGGGATGTCACTGACAGTATCTTGGCTCAGTCTTTGGATGGTACTGTTCTGATTAATTGGTTAACTGATAATTTATTGAGTAATCTGGAAATATCAGCAACAATCAGGTAAGTATTTAAAAAGTTACGGTAATTATTTGGGCATTTATGGAAAGCTCGTTTCCCTCTAATCTTTTATAATACGCAGGTTAATGTGAATGTTATAACAAAAAATATTGATTGTCTCTTTGATTACTAGTAGGATTCCTTATTTAATTCCAGCAATAATAAAGTAGTAGTGAATGCTACGAATGCCACTTGTAAGGGTTCTGGTGTGGAAACTCTGAAAATAAACTTTGATGCCTCATATTACAAGGAATCTGCTATAGCAAGAATTGAACTAATATGTCGCGACTTTGTAGGTACAAGCCAAGAAGGTAGATACATCCCTATTACAGCAGTAGATACAAGCAAGCTGAAAAAAGGGCCATGTTTGAAACAGTCAGGGCGAGAAAAATGGGGATTAGAAGAACTCACTTGGGAGGAGACTGTTTAAATATGGTGCAAGCTGTCGATGGTAGAAGAAATGCAGTTAACTGGATTCATAACAACTTATATGGAGACACTATTCATTTACTTCAAACTTTTAAAGCCTGGGCATGTACTTATACCCCACGGGATGCAAATAATGTGGCATATGTTATGGCCAAACATTCTTCTAGTTTAATTTGTAAAAAAAAATTCGAATGCAACTATGCCACAATGGATAGAAGAGTACATACAATCATACTTCATAGCTTTTTAAATCAATTAATTTCAATTTTATATTAAAAAAATAAAAAATGAGAAAGTCAGAGAAAAATTGAGGTATCCTAAATTAACTCTCCTTTTATCATCACCCATAAATTTTTATATTGGTTAGACTGTCACTTCATTGACAATACTGTTCAAGATTATGAAACAAAATTGAAGATTAAAAAAAAGAATGGGAGTACGAGACAACAGTAAATTGATGACTATACCACATGCCAACTGAAGAAGTTTGTAATTATAGACGTATTTGACAATGTAGACCAGACGATTGTACAAGGCCAAAGCTAGCCTATAGCAAGGTAGGTAAATACCTATCCTGATGAGCTGGCTCCCAAACCATTTTTACATAATTAAGCTTTTTAAAATTAACTATCCAAAATCAAAATTACCTTATTATTTACCCTAAAAAATTTTGCATCCCCATAAAAGTTTACTAGATCCGCCCATGCTAGTGCATTTTGGTATATGCAGTTTTGATGGTCTCTTTCAACAATTCCTCGCCCTCACGATAAAGTTATAAAGATAACCACTGAAGAAAAAAAAACATATCAAGTAATCAAATAAGATAATTTATCCAGCTTTTAACCATATCCAACCCTGACCACAAGAAAAGCAAAGGTGTATCCACCTCATCCACAAACCAATAGGCAATATAGAATGAAGAGGTAGGTCTAAATTGCCATATGTCATCTGCATATATGAAAATCCAAGTCATCCCTTTAATTTTTATTAGTTAATGGTTACTTCTTTTCTTTTTTTTGAAACATAGCTAATGGTTACTTCACGAAGTGGAGAAACACTTTACTGAGATAAAGGAGTTTGTGGCCGATGCATGATGCAACCCATCTTATACATAACCAGTTAACCTTTTCTTCCACAACTTGATATGTAAATCAAAAGCTCCTATCATAGACAAATAAGATAAGGAGATAGATAAGTTTCTTTTCCTCTCATATAACCCACCATTTGATTACTTCACTACTTATCATTTTCTTGAAGAGATTTTTTTATAATTGGGAGAAACCAATTAAAAAAGAAAAAAAAAGTAAAAAGAATGGATTTTCTCCTGTAAGCATTTTGCGAAATATTTCCTAAAGCACGAGGGAAGAAAGCATGAAGGATCTGTCCAAAGTTTTTAAGTAACTGCCACAAACATTTGTAACCAACATCGATTCTCTTTATTACAGGTCAAATCATGCTTATTTCCTTTCTATTGCCCCACTAATGACTCATAGATGACTCAAAATTACAAATGATGACTCATGGATGACTCTGCAAGACCTTCTATAGTGAAACATAAAAATGAAATGAAATCCATTAATCGAAAAAAAAGATTTCTCTTCGTTACAGAAAAATAAAAAAAGTAAAGCTGGTGTATCAACCGAGAACAACAGAAACAATATAAAGGGAAATGGACAAGGATAACGTACACTAACAACCTGTCTAATGGCTAACATACACTAGGACCAATAACAAGCTAGTGTAAGAAAACTAAAAGCTAAACAATAATCTGATTAACTGTTATTATCCCCCCTCAAGGTGATGTGTATGCTGACAAAGGAAGCACTTGCAACTTGTTTATAAGAAGAGCAAATCTTGGACCTGTCAAGCCTTTTGTAAAGATGTCTGAAGTCTGATCAAGAGTGGAAATATAAGAGATCTTCAGTTCTTTTGCCTGCACTAATTCCATGACAAAATGATAATCAATAGCAAGATGTTTCATCCTAGAATGAAACACTGGATTTGATGAATAAGAAATATCACTTATGTTGTCACAGAGAAGAGAATGAGCAATGGGTAGGAAAATATGTAAATCTTGAAGAAGCTTGCAAACCCATAAGACTTCAGCAGCAAAATTAGCCAAACTCCTAAATTCAGCTTCAGTTGAAGATCTTGCAACATTGGGGCCTCTTGCTAGACCAGGAAATAAGACTAGAACCAAAAAAGATATAATAGCCACCAGTACTCCTTGTAGATTCAGGATCCCCAGTCCAATCAACATCACTGAACCCATGAATAGCAGTCAGTCCCTTTTTGAATAAAACTCCATACTCAATTGTACCTTTTATGTATCTAAGAATTCTCTTAGCTGCAATGAGATGATCATCAGATGGAGATTGCATAAATTGATAAACTCGATTAACATCATCACTTATTTCAGGTCTAGTCCAAGTGAGATATTGTAATGTACCCAACAATGATTTGTAAGAAGAAGTAACAACAAGCAATTTCCCTGAAGTAGAAATCAGTTTGGAATGAGGGACCACTGGAGAGGAGCAAGGTTTAGCATCAACCATGTCAAATTTATCTAACAAATCAAGTGCATACTTGGTTTGAGACATAAAAATGCCACTGTCATTTCTTCTAACTTCAAGACCCAAAAAATAATGCAATGCTCCTAAGTCCTTAATAGGAAAATATTGTTAAATAGAACTAATTAGATATGCACAATAAGACCTTGAAATTTCAGTGAGAAGTTGTCATCTACATAAAAAAGAAGAATAGTGATCCTAGAACCAGACTTTTGAACAAAAGAGATGAATCTGCAGTGGATGGCTTGAAATCATAAGAAAGAAGAACAATGAGTATCTTATCATACCGAGCTCTAGGAGCCTGCTTCAACCCATATAGAGATTTATGAAGCTTGCAAACATAAATAGGGTGATTAGGATCAATAAAACCTGGAGGTTGAGTCATGTACACCTCCACAGCCAAGTCACCATGCAAAAATGCATTACTAACATCTAGTTGAGTAACTAAACAGTTGAAGTTAACAGCAAGAGATAAAATTAGTCTGATGGTGGTTGGCTTAGCCAATGGACTAAAAGTTTTTGAATAATCCAGGCCTTCATGCTGATGAAAGCCCTTTGCAACTAGTCTGGCCTTGTATTTATCAATAGATCCATCTGGATTATGCTTAATCCTGAAGACCCACTTGAAACCCACCATATTCCGAGATGGATGAGGAGGAATTATAGACCAAGTCCCTGCTGATTGCAAAGCATTATACTCATTGTCCAAGGCAGGTCTCCATTCAGGAAATTTTAATGCTTGAGCAACACAGGTTGGCAAAAAAGGACTCTTAATCTTAAGTAAAGAAGCAGACAAAGTATACTTAGTATAGTATTTTTTTTGGTCTGAAGATGCCAGTTTTACCCCTTGTAAGCATAGTATGATTATTGGCCACTACATGATAAGAGTCAGGAGCAACAGAAGTAGAGACAATTTCATATTCAAGTGCATTAGTGATAATGTCAGATACAGGTGTGCTATCAGATGCAGCAGTAGAAGAAACTAGGACAAAAGTAGATTGTGCATTTGTAGGCTGAGCAGAAGTAAACATGTCAGAAGAAATCACAGGTGATGAAACCGAACTTGTTGGAAGTCTAAGTGGATAAATATTTTCTTGGAAGACAACATGTCTAGAAATATAAACTTTACCAGTAGTAACATCTAGGCACCTGTAACCATTATGATTATTAGCATAACCAATAAAAATGCAAGAAATGCTTCTAGGAGGTAGCTTGTCAGAGGTATAAGGTCTCAACCATGGAAAACACAAACACCCAAAAGATCTACAAAAGGTGTAGTCAGGTGGTCTGTGAAACAGAACCTCATAAAGTGATTTAGAACCCAAAGATCTCACGGGAAGCCTGTTGATAATGTAATTTGCAGTGGTAAAGGCTTCAACCCAAAAATTGTGAGAAATACCAGACTGAATAAGAAAGGTTTTGCCTATATCCACTAAGTGCCTAAGCTTTGACTCTGCAACACCATTCTTCTCAGGTGTATGTGGACAAGTTATTTCATGCACAATCCCATGAGTAGAAAGAAAGGTGGATAACTTCTTGTTAACAAATTCACCACCACCATCTGTCCTTATAGTTTTTACAAAAAATTGTAATTGTTTCTCTACTTGAGCTTGAAATTGAAACAAAACCTTCTAAAAATCAGACTTATCAAACAATAGAAATATCCAGTAGAACTTAGAGAAATCATCAATGATGTTAACATAGTATTTATAACCAGAGACTGGGGTTACATGACAAGTACCCCACAAATCAAGATGTAAAATCTCTAAAGGTTGAGAACTACGATGACTTGAAACAGCAAAAGTAAGTTTATGACTTCTTCCTAATTGACAATCATTACAAAATAGAGGTTTTCTTATTACAGAAGGTAATAATAAGACCTTACAGATATGCTGAAAAGTTTGAAAAGATGGGTGAGCCATTCTCTTGTGCCAAACCTCGTCAGAGATAGGAGTTGTGACACACCAGAGAGAGCCTTATTGGTTGAATTGTGAATGAAGTGAAGTGGGTACAAAACATTATGATGTGATCCTTGTAAAATTATCTTCCCATTGGAAAGGTCCTTCACAGAGAAACCAGAAGAATCAAATGTTATAGAACAATGATTATCTGATGTAACTTTGTGTGCATAAAACAAGTTTTGAGAGGATTTTGCTACTAAAATAACATTGTTGAGATGAAAAGTATGATTAGGAGATGATTTTAAATGAAAACCAAGATAAGTAGTTGGCATACCTTCATCATCAGATACTTGTATTTCCTCAATTCCTTTATAAGTAGATATAGTTTGTAGCTTAGAAGCATCAGATGTAATGTGATTATTAGCACCAATATCAGCATACTAAGGATTTTCTCCAAAGATATTAGCAGAAGCTAACATGGCAGTGAGATGTTGTGGTGTGTGCACATTATGATAAGCAAAGTTTAGCCTGTTGTTACATTCTAGAGCACCATGACCAGCTTTACTACAAATTTGACATACAAGAGTAGGTACAGTAGAGGAAGGAGTGACAGAATGAGATCGAAGAGATGGTCTCATATTAGTAGGTAAAAAATAAGATCCTCTACCATAAAAATTAGAGCCTCTGACAGAAGGACAACCTTGCCTACCAAATCCTCTTGCCAAATTAGGAATATTACCTCCAAATCTACCACCATAATCTCTACCAAAAGATCTAGAAGGATTCATGTGAGCATCAAAAGCTTTGTTGGTGGATTCAGTAAGTAAATGATTATTTCTATCAATAATAACTACGTTTTCACTAAGAATATTGTTATGAAGTTCATTACAAGTAACATGAGCATATCTATGGCGCATAGAAGTAGCAAAAGGTATGTAATTGGAATTAAAAGCACCTAACAACCACAAACTTTTTATCATAAATCATTTCACCAGTAGTTGCTAATTGATTAGATAAAGATTTAATTTAATTTATAAGAGTATGGATTGATTTATCACCTTGTTTGAGTGCAAGAAGTTTAGTATGCAACTGAATTGAATAAGTAGATGATGATTTTATAAATCTTTCTTCGATACTGGACCAAAGATGATGAGAAGTTGTGAATCTAGAGAAATTAGCAATCACATAATCCGATAAGGTAGAATGGATCCACATGATTATTGAGGCATCTTCATCCATCCAGTCATTATAAAAAAGACTCTCAACTCCATTGGCTTGATTGCGAGGATTGGTGAATTGAGGAGGAATTCAGAAGAACCATGAAGATAACCTTGAATCTTGAATTTTCGAATTACAAGAAACATCAAATTCTTCTAGGTAATGTAGTTATCTTCTTTGAGTTTGATATGAACAAAACTAGTAAGTTGATTTAAAGGTACCTTTGAAATCTATAGGGAAGTAGGATTCTCCATTGTTGGAGTTGAAGGAAACTCTCGAATCATGAACAAATTTCATTTTGAAAGAAAATATTAATGAAATTGAATCTGTAAAAGAATAGCGGAAGAAAATAAGGATCAAGAAACCTGAGAGATGTAAGAATATCTTTAAGTCTGATACCATAGTGAAATATAGAAATGAACTGAAATCCATTAATGGAGAAAATAGATTTTTCTTTGTTACAGAAAAATGAAAAAACTAAAGTTGTTGTATCAACCGACAACTACAGAAACAATATAAAGGGAAATGGACAAGGCTAACGTACACTGACAGTCTGTCCAATGGCTAACCTACGCAAAGACCAATAACAAACTAGTGTAAATAAAGTGTAAGAAAACTAAAGACTAAACATTTATCTGATTAGTTGTTATTACTCTGAATATTCAATTAGAAAATGATTTATGGATCCCACAGGTGATCCTGCTGAAAAGTTGAACCTCAAATTTGTGTTCCCTGTATATAAATACACATTACTTCATTGTTTCATTCACAATTCAAACCCATAGTATCTCTTCTCAACATTCACAAACAATTCAGAGACCTCAGATAATGAAAGTAAAGACTAGTAATACACTTCTGAAGCAACTATGATGAAAGACAGAATTCTAGACAGCGTTCTCGAAATTAAAACAAGGTTAGGAGGAGGTGGGATGCGAAAAATATTCCAACAGACATTCAACGTCGAACAAGGAGAAAAGTCTATATGTCATTTATCAACCACAACTGGTCCAATTACAGGTTTACTTTTTGTATCAACCCACAAAATTACATTCTGTAGTGAAAAATCTCTCACCATCTCTTCAACAGACGAAGGATTTATTAGAACACCTTACAAGGTAGTGATACCAATAGAGAACATAAAGAGAGTAGAAGACAGTCAGAATGTCGATAAACCCAAACAAAAGTACATAGAGATAGTCATAGTTGATAATTTCGATTTCTGGATTATGGGTTTTTTTTAACTACGATAAAGCTTTCAGATCTCTTCAAAAATCAATCAACATCTCTCAACAAGAATCTCTGTGAAGTATGAAATTCTCTTCCCAAGGGTGTTATACATATATAGTAGTATGAGTTTCAGTAGTGGAAATTACAGTTACCAAGCAGTACAAATAATCTATATTGTACTCTGTATATCTCTTTCTGTAATGAAAAAAAAAATTATTATGAAAATGATCAAAATTAGAACAATTATTTATTAATTCTCAACCATATTCTTCTTTATCTTGTGTTTGTTAGTATATTTGATTTTTTACCTAAAAAAAGATATCATTTAATTTTGATTTTTTTTTTAAATTTGTAAAATATGAGTAAATTAGAAAACAAGAGACTAAGAACGGAGAATCCATATCCAATGACAAAAGATAGATCAAACAAAGACTTTCCAACGTTTAGGTACTTTATTAAAATTTGGCAACTCTGACAAGAATTCTCTACAAAGGTCCAATAAAAATTCTCTCATTTGCTAAAAAGATTAAGTTCCAACGAAATTTTAGTTCGATTCTAGGAATTAAAGTAAGTAGTTGCTCTTGTAACTAAAGTCTGTAGGCTGGTATATGCTTAGCCCCTTTTGGTAATGGAGCTAAGCTTTTCGTTACCCAAATGTGACACCCAGAAAAGCAGTGGACAATTCAAATAAGCCCTTGGTTTATATTTTGGTGATGAGTTGGGATACACTAATCAAACACATCACCTCCTCCCACCTTATCATATCACTTCAAAGAAAGTTGGAAACAATATAAAATGATGTTCTTTTGTGAGACAATATTTGACTATCTACACTGTTTATCTCTTATCTCAAAGAAAGAACTTTCCAAAAGATAAGAAAAGAGAAGGTTGGTTTTTTGCTGCATTTTGCAAAAAGGAAAAAGAAAAAAAAAGGTGATGTATTATGTATATGTACTCTGCATCTCCCCTGTTCAACAACACTATCCGAACACCCCACTACAAAGAAAGAGGGAAAATGCTAACCACGAAACTAAACAAGTCAGCTGCATATACATGTTTGTGTCTAGTTGAAGGCTGGCTGTTGGTCCTATTCCTACTCAAAAAAAGAACCCTACTGGATCAAATACATCATAGCCAAAAAATGTCCGCCCCTATTACAAATTTCAAACAGTGACGGACCTGTGAGAAGACTAACCGAAGCTAAAGCCAGATCAAGTCCTTAAATCCAGAACCCAAATTTTATATTTTAAGTTTTTGTTTTTTTTCCTTTAAAGCCTTAGTCCAGGTTAAATTTTGATTTTAAAGCCCATCTAAATCCGTGTCTGACTTCAAGAATATCCCGGTAATAAGTAATCATCAAATACAGTGATTCCCTAAATGTATTTGAATACTAATCAACCTAAATCTATTAAAAGAGAATAATTCATCCAAGGATTGCTTGGCATTATTTTCTAAGCTTTCTTCAGAAAATACTAATAATCTAGAACCCACCAAACTTTTGTAACCAATACTGATTCTGGTTATGATTTTCTTGTCAATAAATTAATCTCATCATGTTGTGTTGGTTCACTTTATGCCCTGGTAATGACTCATGAATGACGCTTCAAATCCCTTAGAATCAAAGTTGGTGGTTCACTAAACCAACTTTAGGGTCCGGTGTCCCTATAAATACAACTTTCTCATTCAGTTGTTGATGTAGTTTTTAATAGTGATAAAATAGGTTCGATTCTCGAACTTGTGAAGATTTATTTTCTAGACCTAATTTTTAATAACAAAAATAAAGAGAATTAAAACAATTTGATTTTAAAATGGATGAAGAAAAATTAAGGCTTAAGATTCCACCATTAACTAATACTTAAGTGATAACATCTAACAATTCTTATATTCAATTTAATCTAAATATGCCAAAGATAGGTTTTTGAAAGAATAATTATTAATCAAGAGCATGAGACATCAAGAGTTTAAAAACCAAGTATGACCCATCAGAAGAAAACACAATTATTTGAGAAAAACCATTTTTGCAATTTTAATTCAAGCAATTAATAATAAAAGAATTGTAGAATAAATATAATTAAAATAGAAGTTACCAAAATTATTGGATGTACGGCTTCCTCCACTCGCCCCAGTGATGGTGATTAGCTCATTGTAATGGAAACACACTAAAAATAGACTTTCATTGCTCAAAAGGTGCTTACAACGGTGAAAAAGGAGTAACACAGAAGAACAGAGACGTTTATAAGCGTTACAGAGAAGTGTTCTCTGCGTTACAGAAGAAGGAAAAGGAAACAGGAATAAAGAACGGACTTCAGGTGCTTCAGAAATATGACTGCTTGAGGGACTGTGTTAGCGACAGTATCAGCGACAGTTCCCTGGAGACTTATGTTCTTCACCTTCTTCTCCACCAGCAGCAGAAGTATTTTCTCCTGGAATTTTTTCGGTGGCTCTGGCCCCTTTGTTTCTCGTTTCTCTTGGCTATATATAGGATTAGTGAACCCTAGAAACCCTAGAGAATCGATAAGGACTCCGAAACAACTCCCAATCAAACTCGAATTACGTGTAAATCCTAAACAAGGTCGAAGTCCTTTTTCCGACTTGATTCACTTCTGCAGCCATTTTTTTCCGGGTGAAACATGTTTTGTGACGTGTGTATATGCTATTATAGATTGTGTCTTGATTCTGGTAACTTGAAACCACCTAAAATTCCCTTAAAACTCGGTTGCAAATCAACACAGAAGTTTCTCACGTGAAGAAGGTTTCTTCCCTCCATTTTCGGTTTCAAAATTCAAAAGGGAGGTGCCCCTAATCCAAGATTTGGATGCCTTTATCAATCCTCCACGGGTGCCTTTATCACTTTTCGAGCCGATTTTCTCCAAATTATTTATTTCTCAAAAATACCTACAAAGACATAAAAAGCCATAATAAGTACAAAATCGAACACTATCAAAATAGATAATCGAGCGCAATTTAGACACAAAAATGTGTCTATCAAATACCCCCAAACTTACTATTTGCTAGTCCTCGAGAAAATCGAATCTAGAAAATAAAATTCTAACTCACTTTCGCATGAATCGCGACTACATTTAGCATATGTAATAAGCCGTTAAACCCCTAGGTGTCCCTAGTGGACGAGTTTTGTCTCGTGAGGGTTTACAAGAGGTATACCCATAAAACCTTTACTCCAAATTTTAGCTACTCGTGAACGATTGAGGATAGACACTAAACAAGCTATTTAGTTGGCATACTAAATTTCTTCGGGCTATGGGAATCATTACCCTATATGAGTCCAATTGCTGTACACGAGTGTTTTGCTCAAGCATACTAAAATTCATATAAGAAAACAAAGCTCTACTCAGATAGTCGTTCAACCACAATACTCAGAATCTATCAAAGTTCAATCACATAAAAAGATTTAGAAGATGAAAATAGACAAAATGAAGTTTGCGCGTGTTGACTAAGGTGAACGGTGTTTCCCATATCTTTCTGAAGGTCAGTACCAGGATGAATCCTAATGGATTGAGATACATGGTCTTAATCGTAATACTAATATCGATTCAACTGGAATATACAAGGGTCTGAGCGATCGATTTATTGAAAATAAAAATTTTATAAATGTACTGACAACATGATTGGATCAAATTGAATCCAAGCGCATGGTCCTTATCAACATCTTACATGATAGTTCCCATGGATCCTGCGTTCCACGCTTGCTTAGGCGACGGAGACAGGGAGAACACACACATATTGCTATCAAAGTGTCAATACTCGAATTTTTTTTCTGTTTTTTTTTTTTAAATAAGAATTAAAAATGGGGCTTGATCTCAACACTTTATTTCATTCTGGCGGCGATAACAATTCGATACTAGGCCCCACCAAATCACTTAAAGAAACAGAAATTGCAAATATAAAAATAGAAGGTGATATGGTTGAGATAGACTCCGAGATATGGTGACAACTATCATGTTATTTTTAACACCTGAACTATGTCCTTTTATGAATAGACCATTTAACTGGGCACACCAATTCCTATAGAAAAAGAGCTAAGTTTCTATCTACCTAGAATGGTTAGTGTCATCCTGAATTTTTCACAAGCTTCTAGACTTTGGAGTTTTTATTATTGCACTAAAAAGTTTCTCGCTTACCCCCAAACTTAAATCAAACAGTGTCCTCAATGTTTCTAAAGATGAATGATTAAAAGCATGAACAAGGAGAAACTGTTACCAATCGAGGGAATGAGTTAAGGAAAGATATTACCGTATCACATGATCATGGGTTACCTCCCAAGAAGTGCTAAGTTTAAAGTCTTCAGCCATACTAAGGAAGAATTAGTCACCTCATGAAATCATATAGCAATAGTCGGAACAACTGTGGGTCATCTGAAACAAATAATGCTATCACAAAGAGAAAACTACAACAGGCCAAGAAAATGAACAAAACGAGCACACCCTTATCTAGTTTTCTGTTTAAAACAACTACTTCTAGCTGTGGTTCAGGTTCAGGGTCTAGATAAAATATTTTCATGGGTTGGATTTCCTCATAGGCAGGATCAATAGGATCAGGTTGTAAAGTCTGGAAAAACTCAACTAAGAACTTAGAAGCAAATAATAATAACCTGAAAAATTGTGGATCCTCAAAGTCAATCAGATTCGAACCACACAGTTGACTACTATGAAGGTGGTCATTCTTAAGCAAATGTGTCGATTCCTTAAAGTAATTAGGTTTAGTCTTAAAATTTAATAACTGGCACATTTAAAATTCTAACGTTCCCACATATGGAATAAAATATTTTTTGGTGGGAAAACAAAGTCAATCTTGGTATTATTGCCTAGGTAAACCACATCGACAGGAGGATGGGTTTCCAACAACTGAGCTTCTTTCTGGACATGATTAGGCTCGGGAAACAGTTCTTGAAGATAATTTCTTAATATGGTAGAGGCACAAACATCAAGTCCCAAGTGAGGGACTTCTACAAGAGTCAAAGGTAAAGCACAAGGAGAATGATAATCACCCCCAAACTTAGAATTTTGGGTGTCTCTAGATAGACTAGTCATAATTTCCCTAATTTCTAGATCATCAGATTCCTGAAAATGGTCAATTGCTTCTTCTAAGTTATAATCAAGTGGTGCATCCTCACTCATATTTAAAATCTCTACGGTTCTATCTTGGTTATCTAAGACTATTGTTTCTAAATCGTTGGACTCTAAAACAGTATTCCCAGGATAAACCCGTTCCTCTAAACCATTATCGGCTTCAAAACAAGAAAGTTCTACATCGTCTAAAACAGTGGTATCTCTAGTCAAATCATCTTCCTTTTGAATAGGTGAATAATCATTAAAATTATTTGGATTTGAACCAAAAATAACATTATCATTATGAAGCACAATTGGAGTGACAATTTCCTGATCACTTTGTCTGTATATTTCAAGTTCTTCACCAATATTATCCTCATCATCATAAAAACATGAAGATGTTTGAACCTCGTCTAAATAAATAGTGTTACCAATTCTGTCCTCGTCATCTTGACTAGGTGAATAATTATCAAGGGTAGCATTATATTGGTAATTAAGATCATTTTGAGCACTATTATTCTTTGCAGAAATTTCATTCACACTTAATCCAAACCTTTTTGTACTCTCAGTCAACTCCCTGAAGAATTCTTTTTGAAAATCAGATGGATCATAAGGGGTACTGGTTTGCAACTGCTCATGTGATTCTTCTAGAGGCATACTAGGTTCATGGGGAGTACTAGATTGCATCTGCTTTAGGGAATCCCTCCAAGACAAAGAACTCAAATCATCATGGGGAGTACTAGATTGCATTTGTTTTAGGGAATCCCTCCAAGGCAAAGAACTAGAATTTTGCTCACTTTCATGTTCATAAGACGGGTGTATGTACGAATAGTAATTAAGATCACCCTGGTATGAGTAATAACCTCCAAAAGGTTGGTGGTGATCCCGACTACTACCTACACAATGTTGATAGTATGGATAATGTCTATTTTGAAATTCAGTCAGATATCATTGTGTTGGTCCTCACAATACCAGTTCGACATTTTCTAAAAAAAATTCTAATATATTAAAAAAATTCTAAGAAAATAAATCCTAACATGAAGGGGGTTCTAAACATTCACAAACAAGGCCGCCTCAACCAAATCAAACCTATTGAATCTAGCAAACAAAAAGCATGATGGCTCCACTTAGATTGTTTCTAGACCAGCTTCTATTCTTTCGAAAGGCAACTAGTTACAGTTTTAGCAAACCTCTTATAACGATCCAAATTAGATTAAGTCGAAGAGAAACAGGATAAGCTCTATGGAGCTTTGATAACCCTGTCTCTTTGGCACTTTTCCTTGGGTTACAAGGCGGCTCTAATCAACTTAAAATAATCTTTCTGAACTTCGAGTTAGGCTAACAAAGCAACCGATACAGTCCTTTTGAAAGATTTTCCAATAAACTCGATACCTTATAGATCTCTTTCTAGTCAAATTTTAGGATTAGGTTCACGTAGGTAATGTGTTCTTAAGTCGGGCAGAAAGGATACGGTGATGAAATTCGAACCCTTATCTTATATGGCCAGTTTCTGCCTTTTACTAGAACAGTAAATTCTGTATTCAAGTCCACAACATATATGCATTACGAAGGAATACAGAAAACCCACTGACAGGGGATTCGTGGGTTGATCGAGTCTTACCTCCCGTACCAAACGGGGGATGAATTGGTTGTAGTCGACTCGGGCCACCGACTCATGTGTAAGTGTACGAACGCAAGGGGCCGAGATAATATCATAATTGTCGTCCTTCCCTGTAATAGTTTTATTTAAATTACCCTTCCGTAGGGTTTAAAATAATAAAATGTCCAAAGTCCCAAAAATATTGTCCAAAAAGTGTCCAAAAATAAAAGAAAAATTACAGAAATAATAAAAATTCCTTATACAAATTTCTAAACAAATTAAATCTAAAAAAAAAAAAGTCTCTGTCTTCTTCTCCGTTCTTTAAGATTTAACTTTTAACTCCAATTCCTTAACTTTAACTTCAAGTCTTTAATCACCAAAGTCTTCGGATTTATTTCCTTTCAATCCAATATCCAAACCTGTAGCAAAAAGAGAAATAAACAAAGAAACGTAAAATAGAACAAAATAAAAAATAATACTAAAAATAAAAATAAAAACCTAAAAATAAATCTAAAACTCTAAACCTAAAAGCAAGTCCCCGGCAGCGGCGCAAAAAATTGATGTAGATTTTAATAATGGTAAAATAGGTTCGATTCTCGGAATTGTGAAGATTTAATTTCTAGACCTAATTTTTAATAACAGAAAATAAAGAGAATTAAAACAATTTGATTTTAAAATGGATGAAGAAAAACTAGGGCTTAAGATTCCACCATTAACCAATACTTAAGTGATAACATCTAACAATTCTTATATTCAATTTAATCTAAATATGCCAAAGATAGGTTTTTGAAAGAATAATTGTTAATCAAGAGCATGAGACATCAAGAGTTTAAAAACCAAGTATGACCCATCAAAAGAAAACACAACTATTTGAGAAAAACCATTTTTTTAATTTTAATTCAAGCAACTAATAATAAAAGAATTGTAGAATAAATATACTGGATGAACGACTTCCTCCACTCGCCCCAGTGATGGTGATTAGCTCATTGTAATGGAAACACACTAAAAATTGACTTTCATTGCTCAAAAGGTGCTTACAATGGTGAAAAATGAGTAACACAGAAGAAGAGAGACGCTTATAAGTGTTACAGAGAAGTGTTCTCTGCGTTACAGAAGAAGGAAAAGGAACCAGGAATAAAGAACGGACTTCATGTGCTTCAGAAATATGACTGCTTGAGGGACTGTGTTAGCGACAGTATCAGCGACAGTTCCCTAGAGACTTATGTTCTTCACCTTCTTCTCCACCAACAGCAGAAGTATTTTCGCCTGGAATTTTTTCGGTGGCTCTGGCCCCTTTGTTTCTCGTTTCTCTTGGCTATATATAGTATTAGTGAACCCTAGAAACCCTAGAGAATCGATAAGGACTCCGAAACAACTCCCAATCAAACTCAAATTACGTGTAAATCCTAAACAAGGTCGAAGTCCTTTTTCCGGCTTGATTCACTTCTGCAGCCATTTTTTTCAGGGTGAAACATGTTTTGTGATGTGTGTATATGCTATTATAGATTGTGTCTTGATTCTGGTAACTAGAAACCACCTAAAATTCCCTTAAAACTCGGTTGCAAATCAACACAGAAGTTTCTCACGTGAAGAAGGTTTCTTCCCGCCATTTTCGGTATCAAAATTCAAAAGGGAGGTGCCCCTAATCCAAGAGTTGGGTGCCTTTATCAATTCTCTCCAGGTGTCTTTATCACTTTTCGAGCCGATTTTCCCCAAATTATTTATTTCTCAAAAATACCTACAAAGACATAAAAAGCCATAATAAGTACAAAATCAAACACTATCAAAATAGATAATCGAGCGCAATTTAGACACAAGAATGTGTCTATCAGTTATTTTTTTCACAATTGAAAATTTCGAACCCATTCTCCTATATTTTACTGCAATTCAGAAACTTTCATATGCATATTAGTCCGAGTACATAATGATGAAGAGAATTCCAGACAGTGTTATCGAAATGAAGTTGAGGTTAGGTGGAGGTGGAATGCAAAAGATCTTCAAGCAAACATTTACAGTCCAAGAGGGTGAAAGATTACTTAAGGCATCTCGATGTTATTTATCCACCACCACTAGTCCAATTGCAGGTCTACTCTTCGTATCAACCCAAAAAATTGCATTTTGCAGCGAAAAGTCTCTCACAATCTCTTCATTAAATGGAGGAATTATTAAAACACCTTATAAAAATTAGTGATACCAATTGAAAAGATAAAGAGGGTAGAAGAAAGCCAGAATATCAATAAACCAAAACATAAGTACATAGAAATAGTCACAGTTGATCAGTTTGATTTCTGGTTTATGGGTTTTGTTAACTACAACAAAGCTTTCAAGACTCTTCAAAAATCCATCAACATTTCTCAACAGCGGTCTCAATGAGAAATATTTATGTTTTTGTACATATTTCATGACGGGTTTGATTAAGTAGTGTAACATATACTCCTTCCGTTTCAAGAAAAGTGTTACTATCATTTTTCCTATTTAGCCTATTTTTAGATTAAAATGAAAAAAATGATAGTAACACTTTTGTAGATACAGAGGGAGTACTATACTAGCAATTCGTTTCTTGTGTAAGCACAAATAGTCCTTACTGTACTTTTCATTTCTTTATAATGGAAACATTGTTACCGAAATCAATGATAGTATTTGCGGATAGTTCTTTTCTTAAAATGAATGTTATCCTTGTTTTTCAATATGAACAAACAGGGGACCAAGATACGTAACTCAGAAACAAAGTATTATAAACATATACAGGATGACTAGCTACAAAGATTGATTAGCATTCCTCTCACACTCACTGCTAATAGGACTGAAGATGTAGTCCTTGGACTTGTTAAGCTATTAATCTACCTAATCTCTTTGCGAATTCTTATATCATTGACACACATTTTAACCGGGTTTTGGGAAGATTTACAGTCAGTGTGGATTCTTAATTTAATCTAGAGTTCAAACAGATCTTTCCGACAAGATTTGGGTTTATTAGCCACAGCTTATAGGCGCATAGATGTATCATTATCTAGTAGCTCCAACATCCGCGCGCGTCGAGTCGGTGTAATCTAGTATAGTTTGTTAAGAAAAAGAAAAAACACCAAAAAGAGGCGCACATGATCCCATTTCTGACCCTTCCAGAAATGGAGCTGATTTCTCTAAAAACTGGATAATGCGCTTTTTTTGTCACCCAATTGCCATCACCAATGAAAAAGCATATGATCACAGGTCACACGTTGGGCAATCCAAGTCAGACACTAGTTTCTACTGGTCTCCTTTTTCTATTGCCAGTATTTGATTCTTTAGCCTGTTCTTTTTTTTCTCAAGCAACTTGAATAGCGTTGAACAATCCTTATATTTGGTTTAGAAGTACTCTTGTATGTAGCATGTACTTTGTTATCTTCTCTGTTTTTTGCAGAACCAATGCACCCTACAAATATCCTAGTAGATAAAGAAAATGCATCTTAGATGTTAAAAGCTATTCAGAAGAAAAATAATATCCTAGTAGATAAAGAAAATGCATCTTAGATGTTAGAGGCTATTTAGAAGAAAAATATTCCATCCCATTTTCAAACTTGGCTAGTTTGGGTTTACGGAAATTATTTTAGTCCTACCATTAAAAGTTAAAATAGGATCGTTATGAAGTAATTGTCAAAACTCCTTATCCAACTATCTATGTCAATGTCTAATTTACCTCATGATTAATTAGGTCAATTAGTAATTGTTTAATCGTGTTAATTGTGAAATCAATTAGTGTTAAGTAATCATCAAACCTTACAAAAATCTCATTAATTTTGATTTGTTTTTAAGTTAATCAACCCAGAATCGGTGGATACGATGGACAACGTATGCCGATTCTGGGTTGGTGTTTTTCATGATTGAAGAACACCAGAATCGGTAGATATGACCATTAACAAAAAGATGATTCTTAGAATCGTTAAATGTAGGTGTTATTATGAAACGATTTCGGGACACTTTCATAAATGACAAATTTCATTCATAGTTTAAGAAATTAGCGCATTGCATTACATAGTTTAGGATATTAGCATATTGCAGTACATGATCTAGTACGCGTATTATTAAAGCTCGCATATTAATACATCATTAATGAACCTCCGAACACGTTGGTTCAACACGACGTATTCCCTCCCGTGCATGAACATTCTTTCCCCTTTTTGAATTCGCCATAGGCAATGAAATCGTTTGAACTGAAATTAAATCGATTACACGCTAGTATGCGAACATCAAGTGATAAGAGAGGGATAAACATGTCGAACTACTCACTTTCTCGCTATTAGAAGCTTGAGGATGGTGCTCGTGAACCATTATTCTAATTTTACGAAACTCTCGCATTTCGTTTTTGATGATGTAGAATCTAAACGCTATGTCTCTCCATTTGCGATGGTTAGGTTCCCGGCGTGGTCATAGAAGAATTCTTTGACTCTCTTCCAAAACATCGAATAAATTTCATACAGACGTTCACGGAAGACGGGAATGAACGACTTGACGAGCTCCAAATCTTCTTTCGGTTCTCATTCCATTTCCCCGGCTCTATCTGAGTAGTGGATGAAGTGTGAGTGAGCATAAGGTGTAAGTTTGGGGCAACTTGTGGCAGGGATAGAGGTCCTTGTTATATAGAGGAAGTCCCAACGACTATTTTTTTTGAAAAACTCAAAATTTGGGTGAAATATTCTGCAAGAATCGTTCGTTATGTAAGTACACATTGAACGATTCTAGGTTATCGAAAATGTCAAAATCTAGGCTTGCTGGAATCGTTATATACATAGCTCCATATCGAACGATTCTAAGCTAAAAACAACAACAAAAATTAGCATTTTCTCTGCTTAGAATCGTTCGATAAGGTTGTCCACATCGAACGATTCTATCGTCAAAAAGCAACAGAAAATTGGGTTTTTTCTCCGCCTAGAATCGTTCTTTATGGATGCCCACATCGAATGATTCTAGGTGAAAAAAACAATAGAAAATTTTGTTTTTTCTCCGCCTAGAATCGTTCTTTATGGATTCCCACATCGAACGATTCTAGTTTAAAGAACCAACAAAAAATTTGGTTTTTTCTTTGCCTAGAATCGTTATATGTGGTTGCCCACATAAAACGATTCTAATTTTTCTTTTTCAAGAATCGTTTGTTATGTATGACCACATCCAACGATCCTACCTTCAAAAACCAACAGAAAATTGGCCTTTTTAAAGTCAATATAATCGTTCTATATAAACATTTAACATCAACCGATTCTGGAAACAACAAAAAAATTCTGCATTTTCTGTTCAGAGTTGTTTGATATATTTATCCACGTCGAACGATTCTGGCAGTAAAAAAAGGCAGAGTTCCAATGATAAATTGATCCAAATTGTATTACTTTTGTAGTGTCTTAGCCAACACAACAATTTTAAAACCAACTAAATTTGTTCCTTCATAAACTAATAAAACTAGTTATCCATATGTTTAAATCCGAACGGAAAACATAAATTAAAGACATAATTATCCAAAGTGAAAGATATAAGTTTGAAAAACAAGAAAATATTCATTCAACCACACCACCTCCTTCCTCACGACCACGACCACCTCGACCTCGTTTGGAAGGTCCTTGTTGGTCATCTATGTCTTGTCCACTGCTTGATTCACCCCGAGCAGCATTTCTCACTCTTGGTCTTCTTGTTGGCACCGGCTTCTCCGTCTCCACAAACCTAGCACCTTCTTGTTCATCTTCCAGAGCCGCGTATTCTTCAATCTTCTCCTGATTCGCCATAACATATTCTCTTCTCCGATGCACATTTTTTCTTTATTGATCATATACGTGATTCGTCTTCTCTGTTTTCATTTCACAAACAAGTTACAACTCATTCTAAACCCTCTTAACATACCATAAGAGACCACAACACGTACTAGAACATCGAGAGCTCTATCTCGGTCCTTGATGAAGGGCCTATTGTCTATTCGTATCACACGAGTGTGAAAAACGTTGAGGTACTACGACATATACGCCGAGATGTGTTCAACATCAAAGTCAACATGCCTACCTATTCCGCATACGTTAGCCGACCTATTCTCCCAAATAGTTTGAGTTGGTAAAGGACTGTGGAAAACCTCAGTATTGTTCTCAAGGGAACTACATTTCTCCATGTTAAATTTGAATTTGACTGCATCGGGGATCTTCTGCACAACACCATATTGCCTCGCAACTCTTGTCGGGTTATATATTAAATAGCTTATGGGTTAAAAAGTGGTTCATGGTAAAGTTGTTACCCAACCATTTTTCCTTTCGCAAAAGCTTGCTTGTAAGGGTTAAAGACAGGATCCGTCGTCGTCAAGTTGTCTAGTCACCGCCTCAGCTCAAGGAGGTCCTTCTCTTGATTCTTCTTCTTTTCGTTAAAGGAGTATTTGCTTCCAAAAAATTCTTTGTCCCAGCTCCCTTGCTCATTGTCCCTCTTAGCAAACTCTGGGAAGTGCAAGAATATCCACACCTGCATCAACGTAGGAATATAGGTGAGAATAGGAATAATAAGACAAACAAAGATCCATAACTACACCCCTTGAATTACCTGAAGAAGGGCCACATTCCCTGTGACTTGGGTTTTGTTTACCCTAGTATATTTTCTCATCTCATGCAACAAGTATGCAAGGCAAGCAGTTCCCCAAGGGTACCCGCTGACTTTACCAATGGTTCTACTAACTAGATGTAGTTGGCGTTCACCCGAGAACCGGAAACATCAGAGAAGATAACTGATCCCAGGATGTATAGAATATATGCGATGATGGTAGAAGTGATACGATGTCTCAGATCACCTCTTGCATCAGATCCTTTTTTCCCGAGAACTCTTCCCTGAGGCGGCTGAGATGGAATATTCTCTGTTTTTTATCTTTCATCACTGTCATCTCCATCGTGGTCTTGTCGGCATTCCAACCAAACACCTTAGAGGTGAACTCGTAGATATCCTTCTAATCTACCTCATTTTGGTAGTTGGGCCCTCTCACGGCTTTACCTCCAACGCTGAGACCCGTGATCAACTGCACATCGTTTGGGGTTATTGTCATTCCCCAAACGGAAGATGAAATATCTCTTGAGGTTATTGTATCCGTCTCTGCGTAATATCTCTTGAGGAAGGTAGAAACAAGGGGCTTGTCATACCAAACCTTGGAGTTCTCACTCCATATATTAACCCCGTCTCTTCACTGATCCGTTTGACTTCGGGTGCATCTACATCCAGTGGCCATAACTCCATTTTTCTGAATGACGATTGGTATTTTGGAAGGCGCACGATATCGGTCTGATCCTAAATGACATATCACGGAAAATTAGAAAATGCATTAAGGTTAAATAAAGGTATACGATATATATAATAAGATTGAGATACTTACCATGGTTGCACAAATCTTAGCATCTCAAATATGATCGTATCCCTATAACAACTGTCATATGTCACCTGGTAATCCATGAATAGGGATCATCAGGACCGTGACTTAACAACATCGAAGCCGATGGAAAGTATGCTCCCTTCTTATTCCTTCCTGGCGCTGCATCTTTATCTCCTTGTTGTTCTTGTGGTGGTTCTTATGGTTGTCGTCCACCTCCTTGTTCTTTTCCGTCATGGCTCTCGCTATCTTCCTTATCACTTTCCTATTCACGTGGAACTCTATCATAATTTGTACCAGAAGAAGAAGAAGAGTTTTCTCTTTGGTGCTCTACTTCAGTTGGTTCATTGACGAATACCGCTTTAGCTTTGCCACCGAACCCCTATCGTGTCTAGCCGTCAAGTTCTTACTATGCTTTCGACGAGGACCAAGCCCTCAGGAGAAGCAAGATCATGTTTTTTCTTAGCTTTTTTGTTCCCCTTTGGTAGCCTTTCCCTTATCCATAAAGAGTACGACAACATACAATAAGCAACAATCAAATTCAAGGGGATTTAGAAATTCCAAAAATGGAATCGGCGAGCACATGATACACACATATCCAACGATTCCTAACATTATGCATTCCAGAATCGTTCTATTTGGTGTTCATATCCAACAATTCTAGGCTAGAAAACCAACAGAAACAACTGGAGTTTTCTTGACAAAGAATCGTTCGATAGGGATGTCCACAACCTACGATTCTGATAAAAGTTTAGCTTCTCCTCGACCCATAATCGTTCGATGTTCATGTACACATCCAAACGATTCTGGCTCGATGTTTCCTGACTTTTCAGTTGCACTGGAATCGATCGACGGGGGCATGAACATCAAACGATTCAAATTAGAATCGTTTGATGTGGACATGAACATCGAATGATTCTGGTTTCCAAAAAAAAAAACAGAAATCAAAAATTTTAAATTTTGAGTGTTGGCATGTGACTGAAACCTAATTTAGAGTGATAGGATGATAGAAAAGTACCTGATTCGAGTCATTGTGTGTGTGGGAGTTTCAATTTCTTTGTCTTCCTCCTCCGTAACCGTTTTCTTCTTCAGTTTATGTTTACTTGCTTCTGCAATTCCTGGATTGCTTCCACTAGGTAGAGTTGCTCCTTTAGTGTGATGCTTTATTCGTCTTGCTATTTTCGTTATATAGAAAAATCAAACGATTAATCGTTTTTTGAATTGTCCATTTTTGACGATTGTTTGATTTGAAATGGAGAAGAAAAAGAAGAAGAGAGTAGAAGAGAAGAAGAAAAATCGTTTGATGAAATAGAAATTGAATAATTAGTTTTAGTAATGGATTTACTTTTAATTTGTAATTTTAGGTTTTTATAGAGGGTAATTTAGTATTTTTGTGTAAACTTAGACATTCCTTATCTATTAATATGGATGAACATAAAATTAGATAGGGTTAAAATAATTCTCGTAGATCCCAAACTAACCTGGTTCTCAAAAAAGACAATACCACTTTCCATCGGCCTAGTAAAATAAATAAATAAAATATTAAAATAATACACTTATATGCAAAATTTCAAATTTCCACCAACCAGTAGTCTAAATATGATCAAACTGGATTGGACTGGACTGGACTAATTAATCTCCCTTAGTCCAGAATCAAAATTGCATTTCACGTAGCAAATGCTTGAACATCTCCAAATCTAGATTTTCAAATCCTCGAGGTCATTGGTATTTATATAATCACCCAAAAAGTTTACCATTTTACCACTGGTCCACTGCACTATAGTGACATTCGCGATAAGACATTGTATTTGAACCAAAATACGAAGAATTTAAACAAGAGACTAAGAATCAGACAAAAGATCAGACAAAGACTTCCGATGATTTAGCCTCGCATTGGAATTTGGAAAATCTGACTAGGTCTTGTTATGCAGGTCCGGTAAAAAAACTTGCCCCATTTTCGAAAGAGAATAGAGAATAGAGAATAAGGTGCAAGGCCATGGACAATTCAAGTAAGCCCTTGATTTTCTATTAATTGGTATATAGTTGGATGATGAGTTGATGCACTAAGAAAAAGGAGGTCCAACGCCATGACCAACATATTTTACAAACACCCAATCATACACATCATCTCCCGCTCATCATACACATCATCTCCGACTCATCATATCACTTCCAAGGAAAGTAGGAAATAGGATAAAATGAAAGTAGGAAATAGGATAAAATGAACATAGATGTTACACCTACCGTAATTTCTGCCTATAAATTTTTTGAGAGGGATATTTAACGGTTTTTGGATATTCTTTACCATTGGGATCATAAATAGGTAAAAATAGGGCCAGATAATTGTGAGAATCGGGATTTTTAACGAGATTTTCGTCGGTCAAACTAGCATTTTTATAAAATGAAGTCCATTTCAATAGCCAATATTTGATCATCTACACTACTTCTCTTATCTCAAAGAAAAAACTTTTCCAAGAGATAAAAAAAAGGGAAGGTTAGTTTTGTCGCTGAATTTTGTAAAAAAGGAAAAGAAAAAGGGTGATGTATTATGTATATGTACTCTGCAATCTGCATCTCCTCTGTTCAGCAGCACTATCTAGACACCCATTACAAAGAAAGAGGGAAAATGCTGACCATGAAACTAAACAAGTCAGTTGCATACACATGTTTGTGTCTAGTTGAAGGCTTACAATGGTGTTGGCTTTAGGTCCTACTGAAAATAAATAACCCACCTTATCTATACACTGCCGACCGAATCAACTGTATCAAAACTTATTGAAATAGGATGATTAAATATGTCTGACTCTATTATAAAATCCAGTGGCAAGTTTTTTGATTTTTTTTTAATCAAAAGCAAACTATCATCACCTAAAGACACCACCTTCCATCAATTAAAAAATAAAAATACCACCGATTTATTTACTATTAATCAACTTAGATTTATCAAACAAGGAAAAATATTGATTCTATGTTCGAGTAAAAAGACAATAATTCATTGTAGCCTTGTAGGTTTGCTTGGCATTATTTCCTTAACTTTGCAAAAAGCATATCGAAAATGATAAACAGACCGAGAGAAAAAATATTGATAAAAATCGATTCTCACGAATGTGTAGTTCTTTGTTAAGAGTATTTCCAACGGGTGAAATTGTATATCCTACTTTTAAGACCATGTAGGATTTGTCTAACTTTTTCAACAACTGCATCTCCAATGAGAATTTTAAGAGAGAATATAAGTATTATGTAGCGAACGGTTTGTTTTACATCCTCTAACCCATCCTCTGGTTTTAGAAAATCACTTAGAAGATTTAAACAATCCATGTATTATAAAAAAAAATTCAACCTATAAAGTTTTGACAAATATATTAAAACTTATTAATAAATTTAATCAGTTGGTGATGTTTTTTTTAACTTCTTAAAATTAAAAAAATATTGAGTTTTATTCAAAAGAGGTTGTCTTCCCCTAACATCCACATAGGAAGCATATGGATGTTCCATTGGAGATGCTCTAACCTCGTGAGGTAGGAAGTGGGGTCTACATGGGACCTACTAATGATGTGTGTGAGATAAAATTTGAAATCGTTTTTTTGCAGAAATATCTGAGAAACCCAAGTTTGGTTTCTCTCTCTTCCATAAACCCATCATTATGATGGTTTATATATGTAGTCCAAAATATAAGAATGAATGGTTAAGATTAGTATATTTAGATTGATTATATATTTTCAGATTTTCCTATTGACAAATATGACCTTTATCAAATTCGTATTATTAACAATAAAAAAATAAAAATCTAAATTCATTGTTTGGTCAACAAATCAAGGGCCTGATTATCTTATAATAAGGTGATATATTGTTTCCGTTTTTTAGGATCTTAATTGAATGTTTCACTCTTTCAAATCAAATTTAGATTTCTATAGATACAACACGATAAACAAAAGCAGAGAAAAAACTATTATCAGTAGTTATAACATTTAGTGGTTAAATCGTGAATTCGAATACTCCATGACTATCTAAGTGTTCATATTCCAAGACATGGCAAATTTCATCAATTATTTGAACAATGATCGATCGAAGATTGATGCAGTGAAACCTAACCAAGTGGATCACATATATAACAACATCGTATATGTGATTAAAACCCATTTTTTCACCATTCTTTATGTGAAAATGTCGTTTTTCAACAATGTTTTGAGTGAAAAATCAAATTTTTATCTATATTTTAAGTGAAACTTTATGTTATCATTATATAAATTTCAGAGGGAAAATTTATTTTTTCACTTTTATTTAAATGAAAATTTGTATTTTCACATTTATTTAGAGTGAAAAATTGTGTTTTCATCATAAGCAAAAAATAATTCCTCTAGTTAGAGAGAGAAAATAAATTTCGTTTTGATAAGGGAAAAGAGTAATTTTATGAAAATATTTTAAGAGAATATAAGAGATAATTAAGGAGATTGGGCTAAAAACAAGCAAGAATATTTTTCCACAACTGTTTTTGAATAAATAGATTTCAAATTCCAAAAATTAAATGGTAAGGTTAGTTTTTTAAGAACTCACATTTGGGGGATACTCTAATAAATTGACGGATACTCAAAAAAAAATAAAAATATTATGAAGTAATTTGAAGAACCCCTTATCCAAATAGTTTTGGTAATGGTTAAATTACCTCGCGTTTTTTAGGGCGACCCAAAAAGAATTTGGGGCGACTAATTTAGTCTCATCCAATAAAGGTGGCTATGGGGTATCTTAAAAATAGAAAATGTCCATATTATCCTTTACCTTTACACTAAACTTAAACCTATATCCTTTATTTTCATAGTCATTTTAAAATACTCCTCTTCTCCTTCTCTATATCTACCGATTGAAAAAAAAATTCCATCGTTTTTATTTTGATTGAAATCAAACATCATCGACGAAACAAACTTTAGGATTATTGTTTGAACTTAAAACAAAAATTCATTAACCTTAAAGTTGAAACTTAGAACATCAAAACAAATTCGAGTTAAACAAACAAAACGGAAAAATGATAGTAGTTGTGTCCAAACTTAGATTTTATTGCTTGAAATCAAAAAATTGATCGAAATTTTTCTAGGATTTACAATTGCAGAAACATAATCGGTAGGTAAAGTTGATTTTATCCACCGATTATGGTTGCTGTTCTTAAGAAATGAAGAACATCAACCATAATCGGTAAGTAAAATTGATCGTTATCAACCGATTATTTTTGTGTCAACAAATTCAATTTTTTTGTACTAAATATTAAGCATAATCGGTAGATGACATGAACCCGTGTCTATCTATTGTGAAAGCATAAAAATTCGAAATTTGATAAGTTTTGCAAGAATTGTATTTGGGGCTACTTTCACAATCGGTAGATATTAAACATCACAAAACTACCGATTGTGAAAGTAGAGAATTTCGAAATTTTATTAATTTTGTTAAATTTCAATTTGGGACTATTATCACAATCGGTAGATAATGAAAATCACGAAATAACCGATTGTGAAAGTAAAGAAATTCGAAGTTTAATTAGTTTTGAAAAAAATTAAATTTGGGGCAACTATCATAATCAGTAGACAATGAACATCAGAAAATACCAATTTTGAAAGTAGAGAAATTCGAAGTTTCACTAGTTTAAAAAAAATTGTGGGAAACTATCACAATCGGTAGATAATGAATATCACGAAACTACCGATTTTGAAAGTAGGGAAATTCGAAGTTTTACTAGTTTTGAAAAAAAAAATAAATTGGGGCGACTATCACAATCGGTAGATAATGAACATCGCGAAACTACCGTTTGTGCTTCTATTTTGGAACAAAAGAATATAATCGGCAGATAACGTACTTTATTATCTACTGATTCTGGAACGTTAATGGCGCTGAATGCATTCAATCGTCATCTCTAATCGTTATTGAACCTTCAACATGATATTCTTAATGATGTTTCCCACCTTCTTCTTCGTACTCATCCATTTTTATTATTGATTTTAGGTAAACCTAGTTTTCTCAAACTTCTTCTTCTTTAACACACTCTCTATTTCTTTTTAAAACTATAACTCAAATAATTTTTTCTAACACTAACATAATTAAAGTTAAGTAATTAATTAAAAAGGGATAAATTAACCATTATGAAGAATGTATGGATAAGGGGTGTGTTGATATTATTTCGTAGTGACCCTATTTTATTTTATTTATCGCTCCAAATTCTTTTTGGATCGCTTTAAAAAGTTTAGGTTAAACTATCCTTAAATATTCCAAATATATTAAAATTAAACTTAAATTTTGATTTTATCACCAACCACCTCTCGATCATCATCACGAATCGACAAATCCTTCTTCAAATCTCTTAACGATTCCGCCGCATTTATCAACTCCCCAACCTTTAAATCCTCACTTTTCAATCAAAATAAAACACACCCATTTATTACTTTTTAAGATTCAATATTTTCTACAGTTTCATTATACCCAGCGGATCGTGGATCCCATAAAATTTCTTCAGCAAGAAAAATTAACTCGATTTTATTAATTAATTTAATTAAGCGATAAGAACTGATTTAATTAAAAAGTGATCAGATTAGAATATGTTTCTTTCGTCGTTTCTGTTATTCATTATAAGTTGTGCAACTTGCAACATCACCGTCAAATCTCTTAAACCACTTTCTGATTTTATGGGGAGATCGAGTTTGTAAGCGATCAATGAGAAGATGAAGATCTGGAGCTGAAAGTGGAGATGATTTTTCAATGTCTTGAGTTGATAGAAATATGGATATTTTTTAGACTCTTGTTATTTACAATCCACTATTCTTATTAACCAATGCATATACTTAAACCAATCCAATTTTTTTAACATTTTTTATAAGTACAATCCTATGGATTGGATTTAGTTTTTATAACTTTTAAAAACACACCTAATCTAACTTCTTCATCTTCTCCAACACATATATATGCGAAAGAAGATTTACCTGAATTTGGAGAAAATTGCACCGCTGACCATTTGGTACGCACTCTTATTATCATAGAGATAAAGATTAGTAGAAGTGAAGAAGAACAAGAAAGATATATGATTATGATTTGCAGGGTTTATGAACATGTTAGTTATAGATTAGATATAAGAAACTAGAAATAGAAAAAGAAAAAGGAAAATAGGTTGGATTGGATTCATAAATTTTACTTTGATTTGGTTTCTAAAAAATAGTAGAATTCTATTTAATTTCTTATTGGATTGTATTAATAATAATGGTGGATTGGAAATAGCAGGAGTCTATTTTTATTAGTTTAAAAGAAAGTATGGATATTTTATAGTAAAAAATATCCTTTTAACTAAAATGTAGCCTTTTATACCCCTGAGTATCCCTAATTTATGAAAATATTCTTCAAATATGAATTTTTTTGTAATCAATTTTTAATATAATTAATTTTGGATTTTTGATATACATTATCTGGGTTTTAATATAAAAAATTAAAAAATTGGAGAAGAAAATTTCCCCGTTTTTTTTGGTTGTTTTTGTTGACGTCTGTCTGGATCTATTGTTACAAAAATTAGTACCACCAAACTTTGGTAACCAATACTGATACTGTTTATGATTTTCTTGTCATTAAGTAAATCTGATAATCTTATGTTTGTACACTTTATGCCCTGATGACTCATGAATGACTCTTCAAAACCCAAAGAATTTAATTTTCCAACTTTTAGTGTCCCTATAAATAAAACCTTTCTCATTCAATTGTTTCATTCACAATTCAAGGTTTCAAATTTTCAATCCCATTTTTCCTGTATTCTACTGCAATTTAGAGACTCTCATCTCTTCAGACACTAATATACTAGTTCAACTACATAATGAAGAACAGAATTCCAGACAGTGTTATAGAAATCAAATTGAGGTTAGGTGGTGGTGGTATGCAAAAGATCTTCAAACAAACATTTAGAGTCGAAGAGGGCGAAAAATTACTCAAGGCATCTCGATGTTATTTATCCACCACTGCTGGTCCAATTGCGGGTCTCCTATTTGTGTCGACGGAAAAAGTTGCATTTTGCAGTGAAAAGTCACTCACCATCTCTTCAACAAATGGAGGATTTACTAGAACACCTTACAAAGTAGTGATACCGATTGAAAAGATAAAGAGAATAGAAGAAAGCCAGAATATCAACAAACCAAAGCAGAAGTATATGGAGATAGTCACAGTTGATCATTTTGATTTCTGGTTTATGGGTTTTGTTAACTACGACAAAGCTTTCAAGACTCTTCAAAAATCCATCAACATATCTCAACAGCAATCTCAATGAGGAATATTCATGAATTCGTACATATCAATCAGCATGGGTTTAAGGTTTAAGTAGTGATTAGTAGCATTCTTGTATCAGTACAAATAGTCCTCATTGTACTTTTCATCTATTTGCAATGGAAATTACAATATATGTTTTTTTAACAAGATGCATTAAATCATTTAGATGTTATTTTTCTTTTCAATATAATAAGTATGAACAAACAGGAGACCATGATACATAATGTCTAGCTACAAAGCTTGATTAGCATTCTTCTCACACTAATTGCTATTTTAAGACTGAAAATGAGGTTCTTGGACCTGTCGATCTAGTCCATCTAATTGAGGAGCACTAGCAGCTTGCTGTTCCATTTTCCCTTCGTAGATACTCCTTTGTAATACTTGGACCTGTTACTATTGATCTACTCTACCAGAAGGAGCTTGTTAGTTCCATTCAATTTTCCCTTTGTAAAATCTCACATTAGATTTCAAGCAAATGTAACCCTCTGGCCACATTTTTAGTGCACATATAGAACGGGTTTGGGGGAGATTTACACTTCAGTGTGGATCTTTTAAGACTTTAACATAGAACTCATGCAGATGCTTTCGACATGGTCCAAGTTTATCAGTCCTAGCCTGTAGGCGCTGAGTTGTATTATTCCTTATTTAGTGCTCCAACCTTTGCGTCGAGGCGGTGTAATTTTGTATGCTACTGTTTCTTTAAGGAA
Organism: Papaver californicum; assembly: GCA_023531435.1. Lineage (NCBI taxonomy): Eukaryota > Viridiplantae > Streptophyta > Magnoliopsida > Ranunculales > Papaveraceae > Papaver > Papaver californicum. The sequence continues at coordinate 2,082,605 of JAJJMC010026829.1, forward strand.
TTAAGGAAAAAACACAAGGAAGAGTGATACATGATCCCGTCAAAAGGCATACTTAAGATTTCGGTTACAATATAACTGTCAGAAATGGATCTGGCAGGGTCACCCAATTGTCATCACCAACGAAAAGCATATGATTACCAGTCAAACATTGGCAATCCAAGCCAGACATTGGTCTCCTTAAATTTTGATCTAGAATATATGTACTTTTTTATCTTCTCGGTTCTGCAACAATGTACAACAATCTTAGTAGATAAAAGTAAATGCTGACTCCTATCCTGTTGGAAAAGTACCTTCCTGTAACAGAAAAACACAAACACAGAGAACTTGTAGTATGATTAAGGGAGGGTTAGAATTACACTGCACACACACTCAAACAAGGAGGTGAAGTCGCCTGTTCAACAGACTGCCCTTAACTCAATATTTGCCAGGTACACCTTCA
>JAJJMC010026829.1:2083053-2113174 GCA_023531435.1 Papaver californicum
GATGATTAAGGGAGGGTTAGAATTACACTGCACACACACTCAAACAAGGAGGTGAAGTCGCATGTTCAACAGACTGCCCTTAACTCAATATTTGCCAGGTACACCTTCAAGAAGATGCTGCTATACCCTTTAAGCGACAAACTTGAATTCAGGATAAAATCACCTGATACCAACCCAGCTAGCAAAGCTCGTTGGCCCATTGTGAACTTAACAGTAGATGAAAGTAAAGAAAAGTAAACTAGTGCGCAAATCAAAGCAAGAAGAGGGGAAAAGTCGTCAGGACAGTGGCTGCGACTGGGGTAAAGAAAAACCTTAGACAAGTTGTTCTTTTATAGGAGAAGAAAACCTTTGAGTTTTTAACACGGTGAAAATTTTAATTTCAAATATTAAATCCCCATTAAACCAAACATTATTTATTTTACATTTAATGAAAACGGTAAAATATTTATTTTAAAATTAAAGAAACGTTTTCTCATTGATGGGTACACGTGTGCACTTGCAGACACACGCCAAGCACACCAAGGCTCGCACCGATGGTCACACCGAGGGTCACACCGAGGATCGCGCCAAGGCTCACGCCAAAAGCACACGCAAAAGCACACGCAAAAGCCCGCAAGCTCCGCAAGCCCGCGGCCTGCGGTGCTTCGGTGCGGTGCATGTATGCATTTGCCCACTAGTCCATTTCCCAAGTCCATATCCAATCCACTAGTTCTTTTCCTTATATAGAACATATGTGGTAATATGCATGAACTCCCTCCTTGGTTTGCCCAATGTGGGACAACCAAAGGTTTCTCATTCACTAAGAAGTGAAAATGGATGGCTATAATTCCAACCAAGTTTGGACTAGTGATCCAAGCACCCATCAAGCTAATTATAGTAACAAAAATTAATTTAAATAATAAAACATTAATTTAAGTAATAAAACATTAATTTAAGTAACAAACATTTTTATTCCCCAACATATCCTACACAATGCAGTTACATACACATGACAAGTTCATTTGTGTCGGTTTGAAGGCTGGCAGTGGTTGGCTAGTGCCTAGTGGCTCCACTATTAGATCATCGTCATAGACTCATAGCTAGAAATTAGAACCTATTCATGTTTCATCCCATTTCCAATTATTATTATTTTTGAAACGCATACACAAAACACAAATTGTTAAATTTTCGCAAATCATCCAATATTCTAAATTTGAACAAGCTTGACATCTCATTTTGTATAAAAACATGCCACCTTCCTCTCATAAAGATTGGGTCTTACACTTTTCAAACATTTAGGTAAAAATGAAAAACTAAAAGCCACTTATCTTGGGACAGAGGGGAAAAAGGCCTGTGGCTACATGCACCTAATTCACACATATCACCGTCCATCTCATCAAATTACTTCAAGAAAATAATATAAATGGATATCATTGTTGATGAGACAATATTTAACTACCTCATTGTTTATCTCAGAAGAACTTTCCAAGAGATAAGAAATAAAAGTTATGTAGTCTGCATTTTCCTTCGTTATCCAGCACCACTCAGAATCCAAACACAAATAAAGAAAGAAAGAAATAAAATGCTGACACTTAACGACACAATTCAACTGCATACGCACATGTTTGTGTCTAGTTGAAGGCTAGAAATTGGAAGTTGGCTCATGGCCCCAGTGAACACCAAACCATCCTATTGTTCTTCTCTTACCAAAATAAAACAAACATTATTTTTTTAAGCATAATAAAAACGAAATATTGATTAGGAGTAATGATATTTCTATTTATATTATTATTGTTGTGATTTTATTCTTTGAGTGTCATAGACAGGTTCTACTAGACTATTATCTGTTTGTTCTCAATAATATAAAAAAAGATTGTCATTTGTTTGGGATAGTTCTTCTGAAAATAAATCATTTAGTGTATATTTGGAAAAAGAGTGAGATAATTGATCATTATGATGTGGACTGTTACTGTCTTTGTGAGATTCTGAAGGATGTTTGTGTTCTTAAAGGTATATATGGAGTTTAAAAGCATCTTAAAACCACAAGAACTGATGTTTTTCATGGATTTAGCTACTTCATCGATATTGTGGCTTATTTCCTTATCATCTTAAGACAAATTTATCTGGATTTTTACCTCTATGAGCTTGATGATTCTAGACAAATTAAGTTGGACTTTTATTTGTTCTTTTGTGTTTTGATTGACTGGAATTTGTTGTCCTTTAGGGAGTATGGTTTACATAGTATGTTTTATTTGAAGGAGGAGTCTGCTTGGTGGTGTGATTTCAGGAGTTCGTTTAGTATTTGCTTTAGTAAGGATAGTAATCTACTCTGTTCAGTTCTGCATTTTACTATTTTCTTTAGTTTGGAAATAAATCCTGAAGGAAATGATGTTGTTTCTTCTCGGTAAGTTAGCGGGATTATTTTGCTTAGGTTTGAGGCTGGTCTCTGGATCCCTGCGATAGTCCATTGGTCTTTGTATTTCTATTTCGTGCTGGATGCTTCTAAGGTTTATCCTTTTATTCATCATTTTAATTTGAGCTTTTGGGATCTCATGCTAGATTATGGTTTGCATCCATGTTGGGTATACCTCGTCGTAAGGCCTGTAAGCTAGTTTACAACTTCGGGGGCTTGGGTAGTCAATGTTTATATTTGGTGTGGGTGTAAGGTGCATTCTACTGACGTTCTCGTTTGGTCTGGTTGGGTGTCTAAAGGTTTCTTCATCTCTACTCGGTGGTTTTTTAAGTATCCTTTAACTTCTTTCACTACCTTTGATCAATATTTTATTTTGAACTCTTGGGATGGTTTAATGGGTTCCAATCTGCACTTCTATTGGATATACCTCGACATAAGACCTTTAAGCCAATATACTCCTTCGACGAGGGCTTGGGTAGTAAGTACATATATCTGGTAAGTACAGGATGTATTCTGTTGATGGTCGCAAGGAATCAGTTTGGTTATGGAAAGACTATTTTTTTGAAGATCTTCAGCTGGTTTTCAAGGATGGTATGATGGACTTCGATTTTTACTTCTAGTTTATCAGACCTTCAAGCAAGTCTATTCCTTTGGTAAGGATTTGGACAGTCAGCATATATATCGGGGATAAGTGTGAATCGTTATCTTTTGAATTCAGCAAGTTATATGTTGTGTTTCTTTTTAGAGGAAACTGGTCTTGGTCTTACTGTGTTAGTCATCCTCCTTCTTAAGGGATGAGTGATGCACCCTGTATGTCACGCATGGCTCATTTATGAGAATTAAACGTCAACATACCCATGTCTTAAAAGAGGCTCCAGTAGCAATACTCTGTAATCATGGTCGGAGTGGGGATGGTGATAGCAGTAATGGATGCTACTTCCTTAGTACTTGACAGAGTGAGGATGTCTACTTCACTATCTGGCAGCAACATCTCCTGTCTAGACACATATCTATCTTTTTCTTGTATCTCTATTATAGCTTATTGTAATGACTTTAATTTAGTTTTTTATGTTTGTTTCTGTACTGGAACAGCCTTCAGTTTAGTGTCTACTAACTGTGATGGCTAACCTTCAAGCCTTCGTTTAAAAAAAAAAACAAAACAAAAAAAAAAAAATATTTGATTTTATTTTGATATGAGTCATGCTATCACGCGTGCATCTGCATGATAACAAAAATGAACTCGCATAAAGAAAAGAATAACCCATCATAGGATTGATTGGAATTATTTACAAAGATTTCTCCATACTCCATAGAATTACCAAAACTGAATGTCTTCATCTAATACAAAGTTAGTTCAGAATTTTCAGATCTTTTTAAAGTTTCTTTATTGCAGGTCAAATCATATTTATGGCTTTCTACTCATCTACTGCCCTACTAATGAGTCATGAATCATGGATGACTCAAAATAAAAAAATGATGACTCATCAATGACTCGGCAAAACCCTGAATATTCAATTGAAAAATGATTTATTGATCCCACACGTGATCCTATTTAACAGTTGAATCTCTATTGTGGCCTTCCCTATAAATACCCCCTACTCCCTTGTTTCATTCACCATTCAAACCCATATATTTCTCTTTTTAACATTCTCTAACAATTCAGTAACCTCAGACAGTCAAATTAAAACACTTCTAAAGCAATATTATGATGAATAATAAAATTCCAGACAACGTTCTCGAAATCAAATTAAGGTTAGGAGGAGGTGGGATGAGAAAAATCTTCCAACAGACGTTTAGTGTCGAACAAGGAGAAAAGCTATTAAAAGGGTCTAAATGTTATTTATCAACCACAACCGGTCCAATTGCAGGTTTACTTTTCATATCAACCCACAAAATTGCATTCTGCAGTGAGAAATCTCTCACCATCTCTTCAACAAATGGAGGATTTATTAGAACACCTTACAAAGTAATGATACCAATTGAAAAGATAAAGAGATTAGGAGAAAGCCATAACGTCGATAAACCCAAACAAAAGTACATAGTGATAATTACAATCGATCATTTTGATTTCTGGTTTATGGGTTTCGTCAATTACGAAAAAGCTTTCAAGTCTCTTCAAAAATCAATCAACATCTCTCAGCAAGAATCTATGGGACGTATAAAATTCTCCTCCCAAGCGTGTTGTACATACTCCCTCTGTTTCTAAATGATAGACTTGTTTGGTTTAGCATAAAAAAAATAAGAAATCAATCATTTAAACTATATTTTTATGTTTTTTTCTTATTTCTCCTTGGGAGAATAGTGGTCCCCTTGTGTTTAAATAATGGGGGATTTTGTATCCCCCCCCCCCCAAAAAAAATAGCTATTTCGCATTACCCCCTTTTTAGATCGATAACTAGTGAAACCCCCTTTCCGTCATAAATGTCGTTACTACCCAGTTAATTGTGCAGGTGGAATACACACGTGTATAATAAACAAATAATTATTTAAGAACCGCTTAATGCACCACGTGTTTAAGGTCTAAGTGTATTTATGTCTGATCGGGAGAAATTGTTTTAATTTATACATGCGTGTATTGTACGTGCGCAGTTAACTGGGTGATAACAACAGTTATGACATAAATGGGTTTCACCAATTATCGATTTAAAAAGGGGTAATGTAAAATAGCTATTTTTTTTTTTTTGGTGGGGGGATACTAAATCCCCCTTAAATAACACTCCCTCCGTTTCTAAATGACAGGTTTATTTGTTTTAGCACAAAAAATAAAAAAACCAATCATTTGAACTACTTTTTTTTAATGTTTTTTACTTATTTAATCCCCTATGTTTAGATAATAAAAATAGGAAAGAGAAGTGGTCCACATGAGGCAAACTAGTAATCTTAAAACATATGACTGTCCATTTATATAAACAAGCCTATCTTTTTTATATACCAAAATATAGTAACTTTGGCTATCATTTTGAAACGAAATGAATAAAAATAGGAGAGAAAAGTGGTCCTCATGTGGGTAAAGTAGTAATCTTAGAACATTTGGCTTTCTATTTATAGAAACAAACCTATCTTCTTAACATACATAAATATGATATCCTTGCCTATGATTTTAAAGCGGAGGGAGTATATAGTAGTATGAGTTTAAGCAGTGGAAATTACAATTATCAAACAGTACAAATAATCTATATTTTACTCTATATAAATATCTCTGTAATGAAAAATTTTGTTGTTATGAAAATGATCAAAATTAGTTAATTCTCAACCATTATTCTTTATTTTGTGTTTGTTAGTACATTTGATTTTTTTACTATCAACTTCTATCTAATTTTTTATCAAAAAATAATAATTTAATTTTGATTTTTTTTTATTTATATGAAAATATGAGTAAATTAAAATATAAGAGACTAAGAATGAAGAATCCATATTCAACGACAAAAGATACACAAAGACTTTCCAACGTTTAGGTACTTCATTTAATGCTTCAAAAAAAAGGTATTTCTTTTACATTTGGCAACCCTGAACTAGAATTCTCTACACAGGTCCGGTAAAAGTTGTCCCATTTGCTAAAGAGAATAAGGGTCCAAAAATATTTTTGTTTGATTTTAGGAACGGAGGGAAATAGTTGCTCTTGTAGCTAAGGTCTCTGGGCTGTTGATATACTTAGCCCCTTCTGGTAATGGAGCTAAGCTTTGTTGTGACACCCAGAAAAGCAGTGGAGTGGACAGCACGGGACAATCCATGTAAGCCCTTGATTTTCTATTGGTTTATAGTTTGATGATGAGTGGCTACACAAGACTATTGGATGTGAGTCACCTACATATTTTACAAACAACTAATCACACACATCACCTCCTCCCACCTCATCATAGCACTTCAAAGAAAGTAGGAAACACATTTACTGTTATGGAAATTAGGATATATCTTTCTTAACAAGATGTATTAAATCATTAAAATGTTGGTGTTTTTTTTCCAACATAATGAGTACGAACAAACAGAAGCTAATTGCTATTTTAGGAGTAATGAAACGAAGTTTTTGGACTTGTTAAAACTATTCATCTAGTCCATCTTATTGAGGAGAAGCTTGTTCTTCCATTTTCCCCTTGTAGATACTCATTTTGTAATACATGACCGGTTAAACTATTGATCTAGTCTATCAGGAGGAGCTTGTTGGTTCCATTCAATTTTTCCTTTGAAAAATCTCATATCGTCATATGCATTAGATGCTTATGGTCCGAGTTTATCAGTCCTAGCTACGACTCACCAAACAATGAAAGTGTGAGGAGAGAGAAAGTGTGAGGAAGTTAATCGTAACCGGTTTATTCATCGGATAATGGTTAAATACAGCAGAGTAGTGGATGAGGAGGATTTCATCACAGCAACAAGAAGAAGATCGAGGATAAATGAGTCTGTTTACAAATCAGGTAGAGGATTCAGTGATTTAGAAAGAAAAGGTCAGTTAGGAGGAGGGAGCTCTATAACAGTTGAAAGAAAGAAAATAGGAGGATCAATGGGGAAAAAAGGTTCAAGAGATATTATTCATCTAGCAATTTGGTCAGGGAGAAGAAGGAGATTCTGCTGGATTAGTTACAAGGGGGGTGTCTGGTTATAGCGTCTGTTGAAGGAGGAGGCAGAGGGTTGTGGTAGTAAGCAAAGCATCCGGAAATTTAAAGAACATGAAGATGGATGATAGCTACCCGGAATGAGAATGATTTTGGAGAGTATATCTTCCTACAAGTCTCACACAATAAAGAGTATCCATCTACTCTGTTCTTTCCAGCTGGCAACAAGGGGGAAGGATGGTGGAGAACAGGTAAGTTCCTAGAAGAACTAATGTCTGAAAGTACAATCGGGATAAAGGAGAAGGGATTTTCTTGGGCTGTTTCTGTAGGAAATGACCAGAATTTTGGTAGTCAAAAAGAAATTTGTCATCAGGCTAAGAGTCAACAAACTGCTGGATTGAATTCAACAACTCCCAAACAGGAACTCTCCATCTGTGGCAAAGAACAATGATTATAGAATTATGCTCAAAGGATTTTATCTGGAAAGATGTGGGAGTTTGGATGTTGGATAAATTTGATTGGACATTTGGTTTTGATCTGCAACCGATTGACATTAATAGAGTTGTATTCACCATTAAAACTTATGATGAATTCTCTAGGATCAGGAGAATCAAAAGTTGGAAAGTTGGAGAAACCATTATCAATATTTACCCCTGGTATGCAGTAGTAATAAAATCCACAAACCAACTCCACAAGAAATAAAACAGATATGGATTGGAATTAAGGGAGTATCCTTCGATCTTTGGGACTATAATACATTTAAATCCATAGGTGACATGTTTGGGGGTCTGACAGAAGTGTGCCTGGAGACTTTAATGGCATCGATCTGTCAGAAATAAGATTGAAGGTAAAAGGGCCTGTTAGCAGCGGAATCTGGTGCCAATAGATAGCATTGAAGAATAACAAAATTTAGGGCCAAATTTGAACAATCGGTGAATCCCTGGAAACCCCAAATCCTAAGTTTCAACCAATTTTCATTGAAAGAAATCGGCAGTTCCAAAAAACCAGTAGATTATGACGTCGGAAAAAGAGATCAATAACCGGAGTGGGGTAAGAAGAAGGGAGGCGTGGCACTGTGGGATTGGCAGAAGCAGGAAATTATTTGATTGGTCAACCGCCAGGCCTAGATGGCAGAGAGGGAGTGGTGGTGATAGAAAGGCTGCACACTGGTCAGAATCCGGGTCAACATGGCAGAGAGGCAGTGGGCGCAGCAGGAACACTGAATCATATCTCGACACATAGATCAACTGCACCTGTTCTGGTACGGAACAACTTTAATTCAAATTCAAATTTGGAACCGGTTCACGAAAAAAGGAAGGAGGCGTATCACGTGCGAGAAGCAAATATGGAATCCGTTGCTGGACATGGGCTATTCACGGTGGGCCAGAAGGAAATAGATGTCACATCTCTAGAGAAACTAATGGGTCTTAAGGTTGTCGCTCCTTCAGGCCCGTCTGCTGGCACACATCCGACCTTACTGATAGCAACTATAAACCTAGCTCCATCAGGCCTGTCTATAGGAAGCCATGTATCCAATTCGGATTCATTGGGCAACTCTTCTTTGAGAAGTTTAAGAAAAAGCTAAAGACCAAATTATCCAAAGAAGCCCATCCTATGCATGCTTTGTTGATAAGCACTTAATTGGTACATTTTTACCGCTTTATCTATATTTTCTTATTATCGTTTTGCACTAATTTTAGTATTTTCACATTATTTTAGGTGATATACGTAAAACTCATGGTTACAAATAAATATAATTAAATGGGCTAAATTGTTTAATTTATGAACTTGGTCTCAATGACAAGAGCAGGCGTTGTATGTGATAGAGAAATGGTGGTCGGTTGGCTATTGGGTCAGGTGAACTCAGCGAACAAAAGGCTAGAGAAGAATAGAAGTGTAGGTGTTGAGTTCTCTTGGCAGTGGGTGCGTCAGGTCTGTAAGCCAGTTATGTTTTATGGAAAAGAAGTGAAATGGAGTTGACGTGAGCTTTTGTGGAGCCTATGGTATAGGTGTAAGGTGACATGATGATGTCTGCTAGGTGTTGTGAAAAGAAAACTGAAGAAGGTACAGGACGTTGGCTGATTGATGAAGTTGACCGAGGAAAGAAAATAGTAAAGTAAAAGAAAAGAAAGAGACTGTACGGTGAAGGCATTGATTGGTTTGGAGTTACAGATGCATATACTCTAGTGCTGTTATGGTTTGGAGTTGGGCTAGGTAGGCTGTAGCTAGAGAGGTGAGATAAAAAGAAAATAAGTAGGTATGACTTTTGGGTTATTGCTTCATGTGATAGGAGGAAAGAAAGAAACGAACGTCAGTGAGAAGTGGGTCCAGCCCACACGTGACTGTTAGGTTTTGTTTGAGGCGTGCAGCTAGGTCTGGGCATTGTCAGGATTTGAATTGGTTTTGTTGAAACCTAACTATAAAAGGACGGTTACTTTTGGCTTTCTGGGGGATTCGATTTTCGAAGACGGGAGGTACATGACTTATGATTTTGGAGATATTTTCTCCTGTATAGTTTTGTGCAGACGGACGGAGACAGAGAAGAAAAGAAAAACGGAGAAGATAGTTTGCCAGGTGACGACGGTGACGGTTTAATTTCTTATTCTTTTCTTAATTATTTTTATGGGTTTTAAGAAACCCATCTCTATGTTCTAATTAATTTGTAACTAGGGTTTAATGTTGAAACCACTTTTAGTATAGACCAATTGAATTGATTATTTGGTACAGACTATTATGATTTGAATGGATTAATTTTATGATTTTGTTTATTGATACAGATTTAAATTAGTTGTTGCTTTACCGGTTCTGTACAATACAGTAACCCATGCCCAGAATCAATAGGATAACAAATATGTTTGTCTACTTATTTGATATTCCATGCTTGGGTTAAATCCTTAAATGGGGTATGCTTAGAAGAGCCGGATATTATTTGTGAACCTATAATTAGCTTCGTATTATTTTCTCGCTAACGCAATTAGATGGTGTATGCTTGAGACTAGGGCTTTTGATGCACCATGCTTAGGTCGTCCCAGTGACATTTGCGACTCTAATATATATAATAGGTGATGTCGATAGAACGACCAATAGATGAATATTCATGAGTTATGTTTCACTTCAGTATTAAATAAAAATAGTGGTGGATAATGAAAACCCTGGTTACTGACTCTCTCCATTTTAGTTATTTTATTAGTTTAGTTTGTTTTATTATTTTATCCATAAATATAAAAGTCCCAAAATATTGTCTTTTGTTAGTTATTAAGAATATTGATTGCAGTATTGTCCCCGCTCCCTGTGTGTTCGGCCTGTACTTGTCGTTGTCTACTAGTTAGACGCCGTGCGATTGAGGTTATTTATATAGGGTAATCTGAAAACCCATCATTTGTCTAACTCTTTAAATAAGGAGGTATCAAGCAAAATAGACAATACAGTTATGGAGAGAGCTTCCAACTTCGAGCAAGGCAATTATGGTCGGAATGTAACTTATGAAGAGCACAAGGACTTCTCTCGTGGTAGCATGATGGCGGTGCCGCAAACAAGTGGTGGAAATGAAATATCACGTCACATAGTGGATGACAACTTGGAGATGGAAAATGGAATTCACGAGAAATTCAAGCTCCTCTTTGATAAACTCAAAGAAGCCGGTAAATATTCGGGGATTGAATTCTCCAACAAATAAATTAATTTTGTGTCAAATTCCATTATATCACGTGCGCATGCTTTTAAAGATGATTTGGACACGGGAGATAGCGCTACAAACTAGCACTTGTGGCGTTGGGATTTCTTTTTTTTATTGGGATAATTATTTTTTTGTTATGATGTTTAAGATCATTTCTTGGAATGGATTACCTCTATGTTTCGGTGGCGACTTCACATGGTTATTGGGATGGATTACCTCTATGTTTCGGTGGCGACTTCAACGAGATTAGATTTATGGAGGAGCGAAGAGGTTGTAGTAGAGTCTCAACCTCAATGAGACTTTTCAACGATCTTTGTCTTGTTCTTGATCTTGTGGAATTACCTCTCTCCGATGCAAAGTACACTTGGGGTAGACCGCCTAATAAAAAGAGCAAGTTAGATCGCTTTCTTTTCACTTCGGAATGGGAGGATCTTTTTTCAAATCTTGCTTTCAAGCGACTTGCAAGACCTTTTTCGGACCACTTTCCTATCGAGCTATGCACGTTGGATTCGGATTGGGGCGCTTGTCCCTTTCGGTTCCAATTAGCATGGCTTGAGGGCACTAACCTAACTCCCCTAATGAAAGATTGGTGGGAATCCTTTTCTTTTGTAGGTACGGTCGGTGAATGCTTTGTTAAGAAGCTAAACGCTCTAAATGAGAAGTTGAAAGTGTGGAATAAAGAAGTGTTTGGGTGTATCGATATGGCTTTAGACACGGATCTCACCAAGTTAAAAGAATTATATGATCTTGATGATGGTAGGGGTCTCTCCGTAGAAGAAAAAGACATGATTGTGACGGCAAAAGTGAATTTTGATTTGGCTCATCGTCGGCAAAGTATGATGTTGAGACAAAAATCTAGAATTATATACTTTAGAGACGGAGATCAAAACACCAAACAATTTCATCGTGGGGTAAAGGGTCATAGAGCTCGTAACAACATCAACAACCTTAGAATCAATGGGCATTGGACCGGAAATAAAGAAGCAATTAAGATGAGAATTGCAAATCATTTTGAATCCGCTTTCAAGGAAATCTCAAACAATCGCCCGAGGATCAAAAATATGTGTCTAAAGCGTATTGATGAGAATGCTTGTATTTGGTTGGAGAGAACTTTTAGTGAAGAGGAAGTGAAGAATGCCATTAAAGGGTTTGGAATTGATCGCGCACCGGGACCGGATGGTTACCCCATGAAGTTTTTCATTGTTTGTTGGGACTTCCTTAAAGAAGATTTGATGAATATTTTTAAGGAATTTCATAGCCACAATGTTCTTCATTCGTCTTTGAAAAATAATTTTACTGCCCTCATTCCTAAGAAGCCGGGTGTAGAAGAAGTAAAAGATTTTCGACCAATTAGCCTCATTGGGAGTGTGTACAAAATTGTTTCAAAAGTCTTGGCGGAGCGTCTAAAGGTATTCATTCCTTCTCTAATATCTCCTTCTCAATCAAGTTTTATTAAGGGAAGACAAATTCTTAATGGAGTTTTAATAGCAAATGAATGCGTTGACTCTAGACTTAGTCAAAATATTCCGGGGTTGGTTTGCAAGCTTGATTTTGAGAAGGCTTTTGATAATGTAAATTGGAATTTTTTAAATGAAGTTCTTTTCAAAATGGGGTTTGGAGGTGTTTGGAGAGCTTGGATTAGAAATTGCTTAACTTTCTCAAAGTTCTCGTTTCTTGTTAATGGTTCGTCCCACGGTCATTTTGGTAGTGAAAAGGGGCTTCAACAAGGATATCCAGTATCTCCCTTTATTTTTACAATTGTCGGTGAAGTTTTAAGTTGCATGTTGAGCAAAGCACAAGAACTTGATCAAATATCGGGGTTCTCGGTCAAGGAAGGGGGAACAAAAATAAATCATTTGCAATTTGCCGATGATACTATTATATTCCTAGATGCTAATGATGAACAAGTCGATGCCTTCGTTACCTTCTCCTTTGCTTTGAACTAACTTCGGGCTTGAAGATTAACTTCTCCAAGAGTAGTTTGTACGGGATTGCGGTCATAGAGGGAGCCGAAAATTATGCAAACATGTTGGGGTGCAAATATGCAAACTTCCTTAGTATCTACCTTGGTCTTCCTTTGGGAGATAAGGTAGGAAGCTCCCAAAAGTGGGAAAAAACACTTGAAGCTTGTGCGAAAAGAATTATTTCTTGGAACGGAAAAACAATAGCAAGAGGAGGTAAGTTAACTCTCATTAAAAGCGTCCTAGCGAGTTTACCTATTTACTACCTCTCCCTCTTTCTTGCCCCTTGCTCCATTACCAAGAAACTAGATAAAGTTGTGAGGAATTTTTTGTGGGATGATGATGAAAAGTTCGGTGAAACTTAACCGGTTGGGAAACTCTCCAACCCAAGGGATCCAAATGAGGTAGTCTTTGGTTTAATATCTATAAAGAGCTTGACGATTTCAAAAAAAGTATTAGATTCAAAATTGGCGAGGGAAAGGAAACTAGATTTTGGGAAGACTCTTGTCTTGGCGAAGGAAGGTTATGTGATATGTTTCCTTTGGCTAATGAAGCCTCAAGGACCAAGGAGTTTGTGGTGGCTCGTATGTATGAAGTGGTAGACGATAGTATACGATGGAAGTTTATGTCTCGAAGAAGATACTCTCTTTCCATCTCTCGTGAAGTTTCAACCATTTCTAATCTTCTCACATCCTTTTCTATTCAAGAAGGTGTTTCATAGCCGAATTTGGGTTGGAAATGTGCATGGCCATTATACGGTCAAGGATGGTAATAGGAGTGAAGAAGAGCAAGATGAACCAAATTACTCTCTCGAGATTGTTTGGAGCCGGGACTACCCTTGTAAAATCAATTTCTTTCTTTGGTTACTCTCTCATGATAGGATAATGACAAAGGATAAGCTTCTAAGAAGGGGAATGGAAGTCTCTAGTGTTTGTTGTTTTTGTGATGAAAACGATGAGACTAGCTCACACTTATTCTATGATTGTTGGAGGATACGACGAATATGGGATTACTTTGTAGAAGGGTTTAGGGGACATTGAAATTATACTTCTAATATCACACTAAATGTAAAGTCTTGGAATTCTAATTAGGGAGACGAAAGACTCAATAGAATTTGGAAAAACGTCCCGGTCTTAATTTGGTGGTGTATATGGAAGGAGCGAAACGCAAGGATTTTCCAAAACAAAAAGAAACATTTGGGAAATCTCACTAGAAACGTTAAACTTCAAGCGTTCTTTTGGGCCGAAGCAAATACAAGAATGCTAGGTCTAATGGCAAATATAGTAATAGCCTTATGAGACTCTTTATTTCGTCCTCCTTAATTTTATAGCTAGTCGTTTAAGGTTGCGACTTCTTTTTCGTTTTTTTCCTTTTGTCGACTTCCGGTTGTATTCATTGGGTTGAGGTATCCCTCTTAAGTACCTTCTCTCTTTAATGGAATTCTTCTTGTTCGATCAAATAAAAATAATCAACCCTAGCTTGTAGGTGCCGAGTTGTATTCCTTATCTAGTGGCCCCAACCTTTGGGCGCCGAGGCGGTGTAATTTTGTATGCTAGTTGGTTTAAAGAAATAAAGAAAAAATAAAAAAAGGAGTGGCACATGACCGTCAAAAGGTATATTATAAGAATTTAACCGTGTCAGAAATGTATCTGGAATTGTCATCACCAGTGAAAGCACATGATCACCAATCACACAGTAGGCAATCCAAGTCAGACACTAGTTTCTATTGGTCTCCTTTTTTCCATAAGCCAACATCCGACTACCTGACTGCTTTCTTTTTTATTTTTTGAAGCAACTTGACTGACATTGAAAAAAACTCCTTAAAATTTGATGTAGAGTCTATGTACTTTGTTGACATTGAAATGCTGACTCCTATCCTACCAATGCAGAGACATATAACAAGTTTATCCATACAGACACACATATAAAAAAGAAAGTCTTGACTACATGCACCTAATTCACACACATCACCATCCATCTCATCAAATTACTTCAAGAAAACAATATAAAGGGATATCGTTGTTGATGAGCCAATATTTGACTACCTCGTTACTTATCTCAGAAGAACTTTCCAAGAGATAAGAAATAAAAGTTATGTAGTCTACATTCTCTTTTGTTATCCAGCATAACTCAGAAATCCGAACACAAATAAAGAAAGAAAGAAAAAAAAGAAAATGCTGACATCCTACACAATTCAGCTGCATACGCACATGGTAGTGTCTGGTTGAAGGGTTGCAATTGGAAGTTGGCTCATGGCCCCGGTGAACAACAAACCACCTTATCTGTTCTTTTCTTACCAATTAAAACTAACATTACTTTTTTTGAAGCATAATTAAAACAAACATCTGATTCTATTTTGATATTAGAAATTAAAGAAAAGAAATAACAAGAAAAGAATAACTCATCATAGGATTGCTTGGAATTATTTCCAAAGCTTTCTCCATAAAGTTACCAAAGTATAATATACCACCAAACTTTTGTAACCAATACTGATTCCTTTGTGATTCTCTATTTCACTTTAATTACATCAGATCATGTTATGTTTCTACACTTTATGCCATGTTGATGACTCGTGGATGACTCTTCAAAACACCTAAGAATTGACGTTAGTGCATCACTAATGACTAAACCAAGCTTTAGTGCCCTCTATAAATACACCTTACTCATTCAATCGTTTCATTCACCATCATCTGAAGTTTCAATCCCATTTCTCTGCATAATCTTCCTAATTCTTAACCATCTAATTAGACACTAGTACATATATTTGTCAAAATATACGTCCACACATCAATATGATGAAGATTAACAGAATTCCAGAAAGCGTTATCCGAATTAAATTGAGGTTAGGTGGAGGGGGTATGCAAAAAATCTTCAAACAGACTTTTAGAGCTGAAGAAGGAGAGAAATTGTTGAAGGCGTCTCGATGTTATCTATCGACAACAGCTGGCCCGATTGCAGGTTTACTTTTCGTATCAACTCAAAAAATTGCATTCTGTAGTGAAAAATCTCTCACCATCTCTTTAACAAATGGAGGATTTATTAGAACACCTTACAAAGTAGTGATACCGATTGAAAAGATAAAGAGAATAGAAGAAAGCCAGAATATCGACAAACCAAAGCAGAAGTACATAGAAATAGTCACAGTTGATCATTTTGATTTCTGGTTTATGGGGTTTGTTAACTGCGACAAAGCTTTCAAGACTCTACAAAAATCCATCAACATATCTCAGCAACAGTCACAATGAGGGAGGATTCATGAATTTGTACATATATCGTAATGTCATGTCATGGGTTTAGTTAGGTAGTAAAACATATGTACTAGTTAAGCAATTCCTTGTAACAGTATAAATAGGTCACATAGTACTTTTCATCCCTTTGTAATGGGAACATCTAATATTTTTCTTTTATCATCCTTTTCAGTATAATGAGTTTGAGCAAATGAACAATTATCCACATGGATGATCAAGATTCATTACTCGCAAACAGAAGATTCATCATAGTGTCATAAACATATGAACTCTAGCTAGAGGGGTTGTGTAGTAAACTAGTAATGAGAAATCCTCGTACATTGCTATTAGGACTGTCTGAAAGTCTAGTATCTGGATTTGGAACTTGTGAAACTATTCATCTACTCCATATTGAGGAGGAGTTTGTTGGTTCAATGTTCCCTTGCAAAAATAAATTCTCATATATCGTTCACGCTTTATATTTGCATACACTCGAAGATTGTTATACTCGGTCCTAGACGAACGATGGATTTTTTTGGTTCTAAGGCATATCCAAGAGAAGTTCAAAATCTAGCATTCCTTTCTTTTTAGATGTGCCATACAACGTCTGAATGGCAGCATAAGGAAGCAACTCGGAAATATCTTTACTTATTTATCCCAGTTAGCAAATTTTACAACCAAATTTTGTTAATTAATAGCTAACACAATATTCCATATATCCCATAAAAATGAGTTTTTTTTTTTGTTTTGGTGTTTTCACAATTTTGAAGGAAAACATGAGAGAGAGATTTTTTTAATAATTTTTCCTTATGTGTTAAAATTTCAAAACAACATATCTCACAAGCTAATAAGTGCGTATTTATAAATATTATATTATTAAAAAAATATTTAAATGATCTGCACAACGAGTAAAAACATAACAATTAAATTATTTGTAGTTAAATTTTAACATCTCGACTAACTAGTAAGGATTCATTTGGAAAATGAAAAAGTATCACGTATATTTTAAATAAACCATTAGATGGAAAATAAAAAAGTATCATTTATTTTGGGATAATAATAAAAAGAATTATTTTTTTTTTGTGTATGGTGTGTGTGTGGCTCCGGTGGGTTCTCTTAACCAAACCACTGTCTATGAGTCGCCGACTCATTCTTCAACAGGCACGCGGTCAGAGCCTTGGCTCCTCCCACTGTTTGAGAGCTTACGGTTTCATGTTCTATTTCATTTCCTGATGGAGTTTTTTTCACGCTTCATCAGCTCATGATCTGAAGCGTCTTGAGAATGATTCCTTCATGCCTTCTTCTTTCCATATTTTAAGTAAACCATTAGATTAAATTTATGAAACTCTACTATAGTTGTCCGGCGGAAAAGACTATACAACTGAGCAATAGCCATCAGGAAATCGGTCAAGTGGTTTGACACTCAACTCACAAACTAAAAGTCGATGGTTTAATTCTTATTCTTCCTGATGGTCACTATCACAATAAATATTTACACCGATCATGTATAGATGGGTGGTCCATGGTCTTAATTTGCTCTACAGATTAGTCAGGTGCTTTAAGCGGCTAGGATGCCCTGGCCCATACAAAACAAAATAAAATCAAGTTATTTTCGCAGACAGCACGGAGGACTTTATTGGTAAAGAAAGGGAAAGAATGAAGTTAAGTGGTTTAATTAGGAGTGTCAATGGGTACTCGTTATCCGTAACCGAGTATATAGGATACGGATCCTAAGGTTGGATCCATTAATAATATTGGTACCCGATGGGTAGAATCGTTAGGAATCGATAAGCTTTTGGGTTCTAACGGGTATTATCCGTCTGGTACTCGGATATATGTTGTTTTTGTTGTTAATTTTATTCAAAAAAATTTCTTTTTTCATTTTTTTTCTTACGATTAATTTTTAATTAGAACAATTATATAGATATAACAATAATTTTATACGAAAATTTATTAGATTCAAACCAACATTAAGAATATAAAATAAATCTATCAAGAGATATAACTGATTTTCAAAGAACCCTTAACTACCCGGACCCTACGGGTACCCGGATTTTTTAATGGGTTCGGTTCTAGGTCCAAAAATTTAGGAACCGGGCCCGGAACTGTAAAGAACGGGCCCGACTTTTATAAGTAGGGTCCGGGTCCAGTGGTACCTGGGAGGACCCGGACCCATTGACAACCCTAGTTTAAATGAGAATCTATCAATAGTGATGTTATTTTGGTGCAATTTTTGGATGAGTAATTGTTGTTGTTTTTTTAGTTTGAAGACAATCAATAATGGAGAACAAATTATAATACTGCAAATACAAATTATATTTTCTCTGTTTATTTTAAAGGAAATTATACAGTTAACCCTAGTTAGTTAATTAAACTTGTAATTCTCCATAATCCATCCAAAATTCTAAAAAAAATCAGATAATAAGCAAAAATTAATAAAAAAATACACAAAATAAAGTGGGATTAACGATGAGTAGAATATACACATAATACATATGCTTCTCTACCCTGTGTCGCTCCTAAACGTATAAAATCAACGTTGATAAGGTCACATGACTCAACTCTAAATAGCCTGATTAATTTTAGGCCTATCCGAATTATATCAGTCCTACCCAATTTTGTTTCCCTCCATATTAGTAGATAAAGAGTGTCTAAATTTGTGTGAAAATACTAAATTACCCTTTATAAAAATATAATGTTACAAACTAAAAGTAAAACCAATTACTAAAAATAATTACTCTAATCTATTTTCCATTTCAACTTATCAACCGATTCTTCTTTTTCTCTTCTTCTCCATTTCAAACCAAAACGTCGTCGATAATCGACGATTCAAATAATTGTTTGATTTTTCTATATAACGAAAAATGCCAAAACGAGTAAAGCATTTCAATGGAGAAACTCTACCTAGTGGAAGCAATCCAAAAATTGCACAAGTAATTCGATATAAACAACCGAGGAAGAAAACGGTTATGGAGGAAGACGAAGAAACTCTTAGCTCGATACAAGCACAACAAATGACTCGAATCAGGTACTTTTCTATCATCCCATTAGTCTAAATTAGGTTTCAGTCACATGCCACACTCAAAAATTAAAAATTATGATTTCTGAGTTTTATGTGAAAACCAGAATCGTTCGATGTTCATGTCCATATTGAACGATTCTATTGAGAAACATTCGATGTTCATGCCCCAGTCGACCTATTCTGAAGTAACTAAAAATTCTGGAAGAACATCGACCCAGAGTTGTCCAATGTGGATGTTTGTATCGAACGATTCTGGGTCAAAAAGAAACTGAACGTTTTTCATATTCGTTCGATGTGGACATTCCTATTGAATGATTCTGGGTCGATAAAACGCCCATTTTTCTATTGGGTTTTTAGCCTAGAATCGACATATAACGATTCTGGAATGTTGCTAGGAATTGTTGCATATGGATGTATCGTAATGGCCGATTGTACTCTTGGAATTCCTAATTCACTTGAATTTGATTGTTGATTATCGTATGTTATCGTACTTTTTAGGGATCAGGGAACAACACCGAAAAAGAGGAGCGAAGAAAAACATGATCTTGTTTCTCCCGAGATCTTGGGACATCGTCGAAAGGACGGTAATAAGTTGGCGGATAACCACCGTAGGGGTTCGACGGTCAAAACTAAAGCGGTCTCCATCAATGAACCAATTGAAGTGGAGCACCAAAGAGAAGAAAAATCTTCTTCTTCTGATACAGAATCTGAAAGAGTTTAAAGTGAAGAGGAAAGTGATAAGGAAGATAACGAAATCCATGACGAAAAAGAACGAGGAGGTGGAACACCACCACAACAACCACAAGAACAACAATAAGGAGATAAAGATACAGTGCCATGAAGAAAAAAGAAAGGAGTATACTTGCCAAAACCTGAGATGTTGTTAGGACGCTGCCTCGATGATGTCATTCATGGGTTACCGGGTGACGAAGGAGAATTTCTATGGGGGTATGAGCACAGTTGGGCTGCTAAGATATGTGTAACTATGGTAAGTATCTCATCGTTACTTTTATTTACGGTATCATGCACTTTCTAATTTCTAATGATATGTTATTTAGCATCACACCGATATCGTGCGTCTTCGAAAACACCAATCCTCAGTCAACAAAATGTTGTTATGTCCACTAACTGGAGAAGCACTCGAAGTCGTCCGGATCGTCGAAGAAATGAGGTTGATGTACGGAGTAAATAACTATGTGGTTTGGTATGAAAAACCCCTTGTTTCTTCCTTCCTTGAGAAATATTACGCGGAAACGGATACTCTACATGTTCTGTTTGGGGAAATGACAATAACCTCAAACGATGTGCAGTTGATTACGGGTCTCAGCATTAGAGGTAAAGTCTTGAGGGATCCAAACTACGTGAATGAGGTTAGTTGGGAGAACATCTACAAGTTCATTTCGAAGGTATTTGGTTGGGATACAGAGAAGACCACGGGGGAGATGACTGTGGTGTATGGGAAAAAGCAGAGAATATTCCATCTCAGACACCTAAGGGAAGAGTTCTCGGGAAAAAAGGATCTTCATGAAAGAGGTGTGTTGACCAGGGACTGTATCAATACTACAACCACCACATATATTATCTATATCTTGGGAATTGTTATCTTTTCCTACGTTTCCGGTTCTCGGGTGAACGCCAACTACATCCAGTTAGTGGCACCAGTGGACAAATTCCGAATTACTCTTGGGGAAGTGCTTGCCTTGCGTACTTGTTGAACGAGATGAAAAGTGTATTAGGGTAGACAGGACCCAATTTGGAGGGAATGTTTCTCTTCTCCAGGTAATTCAAAGGTGTAGTTATGGAGCTTTGTATATCTTACTATTCTTATTTTCACCTATATTTCTATGTTGATGCAGGTGTGGATATACTTGCACTTCCAAAAGTTTGATGAGAGGGATAGTGTGAAAGAAAATTAGGACAATGAGTATTTTAAAAATAAATACTCCTTCAACGGCAAGGTCCAGAGTCAGGAGAAGGACCTCCTTGAGTTGAGGCGGTAACTGGACAACTTGACGACAACAGATATTGTCTTTAACCCTTACAAGGAAGCATTTGCGGAAGAAAAGATGGTTTGGTGCCAGAAAAAACGTTACCATGGACATATGTTTCACCCAAGAGGTTATGTTATTTATAACCCAAAAAGAGTGGCGAGGCAATGTGGTGTTGTGCAAAAGATCCCTGATGCAGTCAAATACAAATTTGACATGCCTAAATGTAATTCTCTTGAGAACAATATTGAGTTTGTCCATCATCCTTTACCAACTCGAGATGTTTGGGAGAATAAGGCGGCTAACTTATGCAGAATGGATAGGGCTGCAAACTCAGATGTTGAAGCCATCCCACGGTATATGTCGTGTTACCTCAACGTTTCTCACACTCGTGTGATACAAATAGAAGAGAGTCCCTTGATCAAGGACAGGGATATAGCTATCGATGTTCTGGTACGTTTTATGGTATCTTATGGTATGTTAAGAGGGTTTAACATGAATTATAACTTGTTATTTTTTTGCTTGAAATGAAAACAGAGGCGAATCATGCATATGATCAGTAAAACAAAAATGTGTATCGGGAGAGGAGAACATGTTATGGAGAACCAGGCGAAAATTGAAGAATACTAGGCTCTGGAGGATGAACAAGCTGGTGCTAGGTTTGGGGAGGCGGCGGAGCCGGTACCAACAAGAAAACCAAGAGTGAGAAAGGATGCTCGGGATGAATCAAGTTGTGGACAAGGCAGAGATGACAAACAAGGACATGCCAAACGAGGTCGAGGTGTTCGTGGTCGTGGGGAAGGCGATAATAGGGTTGAATGAATACATTCATGTTTTTCAAACTTATGTCTATCACTTTAGATAATTATATATTTAACTTATGTTTGTCGTTCGAGTTTAAACATATTAGGTTTATTATGTTATGAAAGAATGAATTTAGTTAATTGTTTTTTAAATTTTTGTGTTGGGAATCATTTTTTAAAGCAAGAATCGTTCGATGTGGATTACCCTATCGAACGATTCTGAATTCTGGGAGAAACTAAAAGTTTGAAATAGTTGTAAATGTAAACAATTATCAAACGATTTTGAGCAAAAATACCAAATTTTTGCGAGGGATTCAGAATCGGTGGATGTATACGTTTATATAGAACGATCTAGGGACTTAGGGGAAAGCCAATTTTCTGGTTGGTTTTTAGCCTAGAATCGCTCAGTGAGGATCTATTTATCAAACGATTCTAGGTGCTGAGAAAATCACAATTTTCTGTTGCTTTTTGAGGATAAAATCATTCGATGTGGACATACATATTGAATGATTCTGGGCAGAGAAAAAGCCAATTAGCCTTGTTTTTTTAGCCTTGAATCATTTGATGTGAACATCCATATCAAACGATTATTTGGCCTGAGAAAATCACATTTTTTTGTTGCTTTTTGATGATAAAATCGTTCGATGTGGATCTATGTATCAAACGATTCTTAGCACATAAAATGCCAATTTATCTTGTTTTTAGCCCAGAATCGTTCGGTGTGGATCTATGTATCGAACGTTTCTTGGCACAAAAAATGCCAATTTTTGTTGTTGTTTTTAGCTTGGAATCGTTCGATGTGGACCTATGTAACGAACGATTCTATTAAACCAAGTTTTGATATTTTTGATAACCCAGAATCGTTCGATGTGGTCTTACATATCGAATGATTGTTATAGGATATTTCATCCATATTTTGAGTTTTTCGAAAAAAACTAGTTGTTGGGTCTTCCTCTATATAAGAAGGACCTCTATCTCAGACCCAATTTGCCCCAAACTTATACCTTTTACTCACTCCTACTTCATTCATAACTCAAATAGAGCCGGAAAAATGGATTTGGAACCGGAAGAAGATTTGGAGTTCGTCAAGTCGTTCATTCTCGTCTTCCGCGAACGTCCGTACGAAATTTATTCGATGTTTTGGAAGAGAGTTAAAGAATTCTTCTATGAGCGCACCGGGAATCCTAACCATCAAAAATAGCAAGACCTAGATTTTAGATTCCAATACATCAAAAGAAAAGTGTGAAAGTTTCGTAAAATTAGAAAAATGGTTGTCGAGCATCATACCTAAGCTTGTCCTAGCGAGAAAGTGAGTAGTTCGTCTTGTTTATCCATATCTCATCTTTTGATGCTTGCATACTTATGTGCAATCGATTTAATTTCAGTCGAACGATTTCGTATCCTATGGAGAATATGAAACGAGAAAACAATGTTCATGCACGCGAGGGAATACATCGTGTTGAACAAACGTGCTCGGAGGTTCATTAACGATGTATTAATGTGCGAGCTTCAAGAATACGTGTCCTAGATCATGTAATCATTGCCCTAATATCTTAAATTATGTAATGCAATGCGCTAATTTCCTAAACTATGAATGAAAATTATCTTTTGTGAAAGTGTACCAGAATCGTTACTTAATAACACCCACGCACACTGATTGTGAGAATCGGCGTTTAGATAAAGCAATATCCACCTATTATAGTGTTTTTCGTGATTGAAGAATATCAACCCAGAATCGGCATATGTTGTCTATAGTACCCACCGATTATGGGTTGATTAACTTAAAAAAATCAAAATTCTTGAAATTATTACAACTTTTGATGATTACTAAGAGCAAGGACTATGGGGGTTGAGAATCTTTTTCAAAATGAAAAACTTGATCAAATTGGTTAAATTTGGTCCTACTATGGATAGAAGGAAACTCTCTTTCACCCAAACTCAACTAGACCCTCGTTCAGATGATAGCGGGAGTGAAAGTCTTCACTATACGGCAAACAGTTAATGTTTAAAAAGATAAGAAATAATACGGCAAATTGTTAGCCGTTTGTTGGGAATAAGAATTAATACGGCGGACTCTCAACCGTTTCAAACAAAAGTAAGGTATTTTGGATTTTTTTGTCCGCAAAATAATTTGACAGTAGGTCCCATTTCCTAACTCTAATGTTTTATCAACTAATCATGTCCTTTCATTTTATGATAAATTCAACAAACGTGTATTATTGGTTAATAGAAAGTACTATATTTTAGGATTTCTTTTACATACGGCTCTTAATATGCCGCATAATATTTATACCTCCCCTATCCCAAAGTGGAATTTCCACTCTATCACCTAGTTCTTCGATCATTCCAAAAAGGTAAAGTGTTAAAACACTCTATTTCATAGCCCTTGCTCCAACACTAATTGATATTAAAACTAACACGATTAAATAATAACTAATTAAAGTAATCTAATTATATATAATCTAGTTGATATTAAAACTAACACGATTAAATAATAACTAATTAAAATAATTTAATTATGTATAATTTAGGTATTAACATAGAGATTTTGGTATTTAGTTCAAAAAAAATAATTTGAACTTCTAATGGTAGGTCTGAAATAATTTAGTCAGACTTAAAATTAGTCAGACTAAATAGGTAGTGGATACGAATGACCCTGTACTTGTTACTCAAATGATGTTAGCCAAACGCACCAGCAACATTTATGTTTTAACCGTGGAGGTTAATCGGTTGGTATGGGAGAATAAGCAAATCAGTTTGCAATTTGCCCTACCCCTAGGAGTAACCAATAGTGCATAGATTAAGAGAATATTTTTCCAATATTTCCAAGGACCACGATGATAAAACAAATCTAGATATGAGCATTTTAAAATTTAATCTGAAAAAAAAAAAGAGAATATATTCTATTTAAATCCACATCTTTTTATGTAGAAAGAAAATTCATTAAAACTAACCGGTCAGAGAGCTAATAGTAGAGTTTTGAAACTGAGTTACACGATCAAAGGTATCTATCAACTGAAGTCGCATTTGATTGGTCTACTATCAGGTTGAAAGCAATTAAAGAAGGAAAAGGTGACCGTGTCTAATTTAATTTCGATTTTGGACTCCTTAGCTAAAATGTCTGCACCACTATTTCCAGATCAGTATATAAACTTAAATCCCAAGAAACTTATAGTTAGCCATATCAACATAGTTTTCTTTTTAAAAGCATCCATATCAACATAGTTATATATATTTATATATATATCAACATATCTCAGGCCATATGGTGGCAGTTTAAACTTAAGAGCCCATACCAAATCCGAGCCCTCTCAAAAATATTATTTTGTTTACCATATTATTATCATTCACCCAAATTTGCCGTGCAAAAGAGCGTATTAGACGTTAGCCTAGGCTTTGGTAATGAATCTTCATTCTGGTTACCGTAATCATCAATTTACTGACAAATTCTCATCCTTTCACAATAATTATAAGTCAATAAATATTTATTTATGTATATAAGAAAAACATTCTAGTACTGTTTGCAGCCCCAAATGATTTCCTCACTGCAGCTGAAAGCACACTTGTCTCTTTAATTTCTAATATCTAACTCATTACCTACGGCTCTTGCAAAGTTGCACATTCTTAGTAAGAGCAAGAAATACAAGTTTATAGTTCTTACAACATAGAGAGCAAGTAATTGTTGTGAATGCTGCCTTTTCATCTACCTAAAATCCGACACATGCTGGCATAGGCAATACAACAACAAATAGTGCTACTTTTTCAGATGATAAATAAAAAAACCCTCAACTGAATTAATATAAATGTATTCATGTAGAAATTTAAGGTGGGTTGGGTAAGGCTGCATAAAAAATCGGTAAATCGGTAAAACCGAACCAAACCATATCGTAAAAGATCGAACCGAGCCGAACCGAATATCTAATGGTAATTAATGGTAATGGACTAAAGAAAATCGGTTGATCCCGGTTCGGTTTTGGTCTACCCCTAGAACCGAACCAAACCGGTTCGGTTTAAACCGATTAATCTGTACCGTATGATTAAAGTAATATTATCCATAGATCTCTAACACTAGCTTTTGATAGATCGACCACCACGAACATTAGAGTGTAAATTTTTTCCTTCGCCCTCTCAAGTCTCTTTACTGAAAGCTCAACTTCATTCTTCAGAAGTTCAGATGCAGCCATTACTAATCGTCTAATCCATGATAAGCTTCAACATCTAAAGCCTAAAGGGTTTCTAGAAATGACCTCTTCAAACCCTAATTTCCCCAATTTTGTATCTCCACTGTAACTCATTTTCTCTTCGTCATTATATTCTACAGCAGCAATTGGTTTAGAAATCGATGATTGTGTTTGATTCCTGCAACAGACTCCATTTTCTTCACTGTTTCTGTTGGTTCAGACTCCATTTTCTTCACTAAGAAGAAACCACCTGGTAAAGGCAAGAAGAAATAGAACAATCTGGGGAGAAATACAAATTAGGTTTCTATTTTTATGAGTATTTTGTTCTTCTTGTTTTCTTGGACGATAAAACTTGAATTCATGTTAATTTGATATGTTTGAATTGTTGATATGTTCACAAGTATTACTTCAATTGTTCTCTTTTTGATGAATCAGTTGAACATGTCACTACTAGGGTCAGTTATTTCAATCAGTTGAACATGTCACTACTGGATTACTTTCAGGGCTATCACAACTATACTTCAATTTGCGTGGAAGCTCAATAGCGAGCTCTAAACTCTCATTAGGCAGGTGAACCTCTTTAGTACCAGACCCTGAGTCAGGATTTTGTGGTGGATCAGCAGAGCAATTAAATATTTCAGCAGTTTCTGCATCTGTGACATAGATGAAGATGATCCCAATGCGGCAGGTATGACCTCTTTGTTCTACTTATGTCTTATTAGATGTTTCTTACCTACAAATTTAAACATATTAGTATTGATGTACGATTAGTATGAAGGAGGTAAGATTTTTTTGATGGAGAAACCAAAAGATTACAAGAAGATAAGCCAAGATGGGTGTGAAATGTAACTTCATTTTTACTAAATTCTGTATTGAAATATCTCTGACAACTTCAAATTGTAAACTTATACTGAAGAGTGTTAGAGATATAAAGAGTTATTTATAGTGGATTCTAGTTAGAAAGAGGATTTTGATTATGAATATCACAACTGTCCCTGCGTTATTACATTAAATGTTTAAAACAGATGTAGGTCTTCAGATGACAAAATTTACTATGTACTATAGAGAGTAATAACAAAAAAGGTACTCAATATAAACAGTGATTCTTAGTTGTTTAGGTTAGAAGCTTCTATGTAAATGTTTTCTTGTTTGATTTCAGTGTATATTCATCACTATTCATAAAACCAATATGAAATCCAACAGTTGGTTGATCTACTGTTCTCATAGAAACATCATAATGTTACTTTGTATCTATTTTTCTAACTGCATCATTGCTCATTGAATGGTCAGGTGGAATTGGAAATGCTTTACAAAGGGAATCACTAAGCCTGGAACAAGCCAGTGGGAGCAAGCCATAGTGGAAATGCTTAGATTTATTTTATTTTTTTGTTGTTCCAGTGACATAAAAGTAATGAAACAGACTTTGTTTTGAGTAGCAGAGCTTTGGTTTCCATGGCTAGTACTGTAAACTCTTGCATTTCATTTTTATGTTTAGGCACGCAAGAGAGAAAACTCCTGTATTTCATTTTGAGGTTACTTTCAAGTTACTTGACACTTATAAAAATTTGAAATTCCTAACCGGTTAAAACCGAAACCGAGTCGGTTCAAAACCGAACCGAACCGAAAAGCTTAATGGAAACACTTGGTTTTCAAAACTGAAAAACCGAGACTCCCGGTTTCGGTTATGGTTGGGACAAAAATCGAACCGTACCATGTGCACCCCTAGGGTTGGGAGGTTTCTGAATATAAAAATATAAAAGAAAAAATTATGTACTCACCAAGCATCACATATGCCTATTAATAGGAAGCTCGAAACTTTCAGCAACTGACCCACCTGAGAAGACAAGACAGAAGGAAAAGAACAGAACAAATCAACTTTTGTCAACAAGCTCACTCGGTGCGTATGCACTCTTTTGTCTTCACAACTGATAGCAATTATGTAAACATAAACCAACACGTATACAAGAAATTACTTGTTGGATTTGTCTGGACTAGCAACATTAAGAACTGTTTTGAGTTTCGAAGCGTCGCCATTACTTAGTTTTATCACAGTCAGCTCTATGGGTTTTCCAGTTCTATTCGAGACCATTCTCCAAAATTGTTGTCATAAGAATAAAGATTAACCCATACTTGGTAATGTCCCAGTATTCTAGAGTTGTTAATATAATGTTAAGTGAACTAACAGAAAAGGGGAAATAGAGTAACATGGTATGGTATTGTCATTGGTTAAGAACATATTCTATTAGCGAAGATTACATGAATTACCTCCATAAAGCTATGGACAGAGCTTCCATTGCATTCAAAAATCACATTGTTGGAAAGAGTTCTCGCATTATACGGGGGGTAAAACCTACAGAATAAAAAGTGCATATAGAAATTTGTAAGATTGTCTCGATCTAGATTCAAAAATGTGATGCACATACTCAGTGACAAATCCTAAATAATAATTCAATCAGGGCATGTTTTGTTTTTAAAGATCATAATCAAGAATGTACGTAACCTATAACAAGAGGAGAAAAGATGATTCTGATGTTCAAACTTATTAAAAATATATAACATTTTAAATTTGTGTTTTTTAATATGGTTTATTTAAAAAAAAATTATATATATAAAATTGTCCAAACTCACTCAAAATAACATACGCAAAAAGGATATATTGTATCATATAAGAATATAAATATATGTAGAAAAGAAATCCATTGTGGAATGCTTATATGCAAAAAATAAAATTCATATCATAAGAAATTGTATCCTTAACACATGAAAAATATTTTTATTTTTTACTTAGTATTAATGCACATAATAAACATGTTAAGATAATATAATCACGTTAACATGAAAGAGTTTTTCATGATTTTTTTAAATTTTGTTTTGATAATACTTATCAACAACCTTAATACTCAATACCATCCCTCACTCCAGAATAAAACTAGCACTGGTGGAGCTTACCCTCTTCCACATTGGCTGGTGAGCGTGACCGCGTATTTTCATTGGCTTGGAGGGAAACCATTCGTGGTTGTTGGATGAAATTTGATGTTGTATTGCGCGTTGATGTGGCAACGGGCGGTGCAGATTGGGTGGGTGGTTGATACACACCCGACAAACGACCTTCATTATTTCTTGTCTCTGACTGCTAGATGGTCGAGATACAATTTTGGACGGCTGAGAATTAAGTTGTTATTCTTACACCTGGTTTACAAGTTTTTTTAAAATCTATTACTGTTGAATTTTTAGATTCATTTGGTCGTCGGATCGTCAATACTGTTCTTTCCATATAGTTGAGAAGAAAGATTCTATTATTAGACTGTACAATACACCAGTAAAATCAAAGAAAATATATTTTATTCTATATTTATTTCTAATATCACTACCCAAAAATAACAATATTCAAAATCTATTTTCTAAAATTAATCTCGAGATAAATTTTCTATATCATTCATTCTACATTTATCAAAACAGAAGAAAAAAAACATTATGTAAATATTAAACTATGAAATAGATAACTAAAACTAATAATATTCTAAATATATTCTTCTTAAATTAATCAGAGGAAAAAATAAAACAAAGATAAAGATTTATGATTTTTATTGGTAAATATAAGATATTAATTCCAAAAATAATATTCTCTCTCCCTATATAAAAATTCTTAAGCACAAAACCAAGCCTTTTTTTTTTGTCGCTTCTCTGCTATTTTGTTTTTTTGTTAATGGATGCTTTCGTTGATTATCATTTTCATTCGTTTTGCAGATATAATGAAAAGTTTAGTTGATTGGCATTGCTTCTCTCTTTTGAAGACTGCTCAGGTAATTTTTATTTTCTTGTTTTGAATTCTTCGTTCAAGTCGGCAATTGACCACAAATTGGTTAATTACTTTCGTAAAAATGGAAAACATCCTGAACAACCTGCATAAGTTTCTCCTGATTTATTTCTATTTTATTATGTATGATTTCATAGTAAAGGTTTCAATAGTTGAAACCTGATAATTATAAAAACAGTCGATAGAAATAGTTGTTTTCCTTATTGAAACGTATGAGAATTATTGTGACTTTGTTTAACCTATTCTTTTTGATGAATTTCAAATCCTGATAGACATATTTTTTTGTCTGATTTGTCTCAATTCCTGATATTGATAGTGCTCGATCATATACTAATTTTGGCATTTTATTATGTTTTGGAAGAATAAATAATCTTGGAGAAATCGGCTAAAAAGTGCTAAAAACACCCCATCAAAAGTGTTAAAGGCACCCAAGAAATTGTTAAAAACACCTCCTTGGATTTGATAAAGGCACCCATGCTTCGGTTAAAGGCACCCACTCTCTTG
>JAJJMC010026829.1:2113184-2244968 GCA_023531435.1 Papaver californicum
CCACTCTCTTGTAATTTGAATTCAGTTTTGGCGGGAACTTTTCCCATCCGAGCTGTGAAGATTCTTGTTACGTGATTTGTGGATTTCTTCAAAGGGTTAAGACAAAATTATGTTGTTCCCTTATTGATAGGAAGTTCACGCGTTTTGGAGTTAAGAAAATCATATCATATCTTTAAAATCGGGAAAAAATACTTACGACAGTTCGAAAAAGGTAATTACAAGTTGTTATACAGGGAAGATATCCTTGGATGATATTCTCCAGGATTTGATTCTGCGAATCAAGAGAGAGTTTTATTTAAACAAGGTAACAGCGTGAGAAGAAGAAAGGAGAAAAATATTTTTTTCCCGTGAATATTTCGAGAAGTTATGGTGAAGATTTTTTGGAAGATACTAGAATGATTAGTTGTTCTAGTATAAATAGAAGTGATTTAGAAGAGTCGAGGGGGGGATGGCAGAGGCCATAGAAGAGAAAAGAAAAGTTCAGAAAAATCTGCTGCTGTGAAGGAGATGAAGGAACCGTGGCTATTAACTTTGAATAAACCGTTGTCGTAGCTGTATATTCACGTCGCCTATTCTTTTGAGTTCATCTCTTTTGTAACAGCTAGCAACAATTATCTTTTCTTCTCTGTAACAGTTATATCCGTAGCAATTTCTCTGTGTCAATTATTTTTCTTCTTTTAAACACCTTTTTGAGCCATGAATGAGTATTTTGATAGTGTTTTCAACATGAGGAGCTAAACCCATTTGCTGAGGTGACGGAGGAAGCCATTATTCCAAGAAAAGTGGTGTATTTATGTTTAATTAATTTTTGCAGTTTCTTTTATGATTATTTACCTTGGTTAAAAATTGATTTAATGATTTTTATTAAACAATTGTGATTTCGTTAGATGGTACATGCTTGTCCTAGGTTTTTGATGTTCCATGCTTTTATTATACAATTGTTATTTTGAGAATCTACTTTTGCAATATATTAGAATCACTTTAAATGTAAAGAATTGCATGAATATTGATTAGATCGAATCACTTTAGTTGGTTAATGGTGAAATCCATAACCTCAGTATTTGTGAATATTATTTTCATATTTTGTGTATATTTTAAGTTTAAAATTAATTTATCAAATCTAAGATCAATCTTCACAAGTTCGAGAGTTTGAAACCCTTTCTTACCACTCTTACAAAACCATCAAGTCCATTGGCTAATTTCTGAATTCTGAATTTTAATCTCCTTGTTTAGTGGCGCAACATTTTTTTATTAAGGTTATTGCAAGATTTTCTTTGTAATGTTATTGCAGCAGAAGCTATAAGTAATTTCTCAAGGGAGAACAATAACACAATGGGAGATGTTTCCTTACTAATGTAAGGTTTGGCCAATAATACGGGTTTGGATGAAAGCCATCAGGACCTGGATGTTACAGTTGAAGCTTCACTTCAAGTATTTTGTACATTCATCTCATAATGTTTGATTTTCATATCACATATATTCTACGAGTAATAATGATCATTTCCACCTTGACCTCAATTTTGTTGTTCGGAGGTTAAAGGTCATATATTTGGACATACACCTACATAAGTATTCTTTCATATTTTTTAATTATGTATATGTTTTGTTATAACGAGAGATCAAACGAGAACAATAATAGAGATCGAGACACAGAGATTTACGTGGTTCACTAACTGTTACGTTAGCTACCTCCACGGCAGAGAAACCAGAGTTTTATTGCTGAGCAGAATACCAAAGATACTTTCTCTAGGTACAACGTATGCCTATATATAGGGCAAAGAAAATAAACCCTAATTCGACTAGGAAGCGGAAAACAATCCCAGTCATAATACATTACGTATACCGTTTAGGCAGGGGGCGCTGCCCCCCTAGCCCCCCCAGCCGGGGGCGTCGTCCCTCGGACTCCCCGTTGTATTCCGGCAAACAAATGATTCAAGGCATATCAACATGTTTGTATGTCGTTGGAAGGTGTCGTTTGAATCCCTGTTTGTGACGACTACATAGGTAATTGGTTCTGGACCCAAAGACCACCACTGGCAAGTAAAGAAGTGGTCAAGAAGCTTCCCATGACCACTGTAACAGAGGAAATATTGACGAGCCTGCATAATAACACAAAGTGCTCTGTTTGACAAGAGGAATCGGTTATTGATGACAAGTTGCTGGAGTTATATTGCAAACATTTCTAATTGATATGCAATTCTCACTTTCTTTCTCAATATGTATATTAAGGTAAGCATTCTCTTTATCCCATATTCTTTCATTTTGTTTTGTGATTTCAAGACATGTTGATTATCTGTCATTGTTGTATGAATTGGTAAGGAAAAACCCATTTGTATGTGATTAGAGATTTCTCAACTGATATCTGCTATTGCTCATGAAATCATATTAGACACGCATCACTGAGGGCGGATCATTAGATCTAGAATTACATGGTCAGACACAATGGTTTCATCTAACGGTTTAGACTTCTAAGTAGTAGTTTACATTTCAATCAGTTCGTGTTTTAAACTTCTTGTCAGATTTCGATCAAAATCTGAACTTATTCGTGTAAAAGTATATATAATATTTCAATAATTTTGAAATTTGTTTTTAAAATTTAAACAGGTGTTTACAGTGCCATTCACAGAAGAAACGCGTTAGCCAACTTTGGTTTTGCTTATCTGAAGATGTTGAAGGAATTTAAAAATAATTTTTAATTCTACAATGAGTACGTAAAAAACAGTTTTGGATTCTAGAAAGGAAAATTAGAAATGTTGGTTGAAACAATCAGCAAATTTTAGTAGGAGTTTCTTTACAGATAAGGTAGGAGTTTTTATTTTCCCTTGATTTTGTATCGTACGAGTTGTATTTTTGAATGTATGTGGTTGAAACAAATTTTGGTCAATTTTGGGAGGAGCTCCCTTGCAATATTGTTTACAGTATACCAGTTATCTACTGTCAAAATGTCTAACAAGGTGAACTAGCGTCCATTTAGATCTCCGTATGAAGTTTTATAAGGTATTTGAGTTAGCTTTAAAGAAGGAATTAAGGTTTCTTTCCAATAAGTCCGAGTGACATCTTTACACTTAGAGAAATCAAAGTTTATAAGAAGAAATGGGAGTCGAGGAGGAAGTACCGATGATTGTATCAATGTTCGTTTGATCCAATTTCCTATGTTAGTACCGATGATTGGATAGATGTTCGTTTGATCCAATTTCCTAGGTTAGGGTTATTTTATTCATGATTTTAATGACCCAGAGCCTAATTGTGCTTCTTCTTTTTTTCTGTTTTTTGGACTGGTAGAAATTGGTGTTGCATTTAACGTGAAATCAATGGGTCTTCTTCTTCAAACAGTGAATTTAACTTATATGGTTTTAGACTTTAGGTTTGAGTTTTTTTAGTTTGTCTTACACCTTTTTTTTTGGTCAACTGAATTTGTAATCCCAAATTTTGATCCATATTATTTTTGGTGTTATATCAACCCTGACATAGGGATGGTGTTCACAGATGATGCCATTTCAATAGCCTGAAGTGGAGCAGATTTGAGGCTTTATTGATGTCGCACCTAGGTTTGTTTCGTTAACTCTATTTGATGATTGTGCTCCCTAATTCGGCCTAATAACATGCTTGCGTAAAAAAGAATATCTCAATACCCATCATCAATTAGCACTCAATTATTCTCACTAAACCTCCTACACTTCCAGCAACACCCAAAATACTATAAAGCAACTACCGAAACTAATGGAAAAAAAAACTTTAGTGAACTGATCAGTCACAACAACAATGCACCAAATATCCGTTGTTTATACTGTTAAAATGATAATTGTTTTGTTTAATACAAATGGAATTCTTATTAGATGTATTATAATTCCTTCTCTTTGATATGTATTCCTTGTGCCGACTTTGGTTCATGGATGGATGTATTTCTTTGGTACATATGCCAAGCTTATTTGTATTTTGGTCTCATTACAGACTTGGATTGCAGATGATTGGTTTGATCTATCAAGTTTCACCTGCCAAGATTAGTACATTCCAAAATGTTGGTGGCTCAAAGGTGTGTAAGATGCGCAGTAGATATTTGATGATATATTTGCATTCATATATTTTAGCGACGAGTGGGGTGCTGAAGATGCCATCTGGAGCCATAATAATACCTGTCTTAGTTAAGAGTAAGCGACTAAGTGTGCTCTACAAGAAAAGCCGGTTTAAGCGACCAAAATCTTAGCAAGAGCTCATAATTTTAGTCGCTTTAAGAGTTTAAGCATCCAAAATTGCAACTGCCAGAAATTTTGGCGGCTATAAACATGTGTCCACTTATTATTAGCCACGAAAAAATGTCTTTAATCGCTAGATCCTTTGTTCAAGTAATTTATAGCAGTTAAAAAAGTGATCATGTAGCTTTACTTTGAGGCACAGACTCGTCGCAACAGAAAATGAATTGGTTGCTCAAACCTCTCTCAACAACTAAGTTTAAGCTACCACCACATGTTCAAAAGAGAATTCAGTTTTTGAAGTAGACATTTGAGATCTTAATATTAATCCAACAGTCTTAATAAGATCTACTTAATGGCAACATGAAAACTTATTCAAATGTTTTCATTCACTATGATCAAATGTCTAGACACACAGCTTGAAAAAAAAACTGAACATGAATCCACTAAATTGATATATAATTTGAACCGAACTCTTCTACAAATACAACGACCCATATCACTCCAGTCAAAATCTGAAAATTTTAACACTAAGATTCAACAATTTCAAAAATAAAACCCAAGTTCTGCCTTATCCTTGCCTTCTCCAATGTTGGCAACTGACCCTTCCAACGGTTAAAAAGCTAATTGTTCAACAACATTTTTCAAGAATTACAACAATTTGCATATAGATTCTTGTACAAAAATATTACCCCAAAAAAGGGGTGATCACGAGCAGTTCAATAACTGTTCTTTTTTATTTATAAACTCCAATGTTGGATTCTACAGATGTATGCACTTTGAGGTAGTTTAGAATTCTATGTTTTTGGTTATCACAGAACACTTTAAGCAAATCCTGCGTGAAGATTGGATTCTGCTGAAAGGGGGGAAATACATAATTTCAACTTGCTTGAGACTCTTAGAGAGGCCTTCACTGCATACTTTGTCGGTAGTGGTAGATAAATTAGAAATGTAGAGTTTCGTCGACACCATTCTGCTAGCGTCATGTCGCCAACCTGTGAAAAGAATCATGCTTTGTTAAGCCGCTTAAATTACTGACTAAACTGGTTATGCGCAACAAAAAACAAGAACTGGTCACCTTCCACTTATGATTCTCAACAGCCCACCTCCAATGCATGAATGCTAGCCATTATTTTAAGTATAAAATTAGTAGCTACATGCAGACCCACCTGATTCTGCAACAACAATTTCACCCAGATGGTTTCTAGCCACAAACCTATAACCTGCTAAATCTGGATTACCCCTAGAGGCACCATCACAGCACAAAAGAACAACAGGGTCTTCAGGAAGTTGAAAAGTGCATTACACCACTGCTAAATCCAAGATGTTCCCCATCGGCTTGCGCATATAAACTACCACTCCCAGTAATTTCCTCGACTTCGACGGACTGCACACTGCAAAACAGAAAAACGGCCACGACTCCCATGTGCTGTGTCTCTATGAATTCGTCAACTAGAAAGCAAGGAGGAGTTATTGAAGCGAGAATATATTTGAGTATAAACATAGCCCAACTGAAAGGGTTGCTCATTTTCAATTGAACTCCTCGACAGTAGATCTTACTATGGGAGGACCGGTGTCTATCGGTAAAACCTAACTTCACAAAAAGAGTAGTCTTAAGTAACAACTTACTGTCTAGTTTGACCAGCAACGATGAAGTTGTCGTGGGTTATCTGAAGGTCAAGACTGCCAGACATTCATGTTTACAAAAATAATCGTTACCACAGCACAAATATAGGAATCAATAATTTGCTTGGAATCAACAGAAAAGATCAGATGCCAAAGAAAAGGCCATAAGATAATAGAAACATATGCACCTTCTAGAAGAAACATTTTGCACTGATAGGTGTGTCCCGTTGTATAGCTTATGCATCCTAAAGATGAAATCATACCATTTGAAGTTCTGAAGGATTACAACCTGGAAGATAAAGTATAAAGCAAAATTGAAACACATAGGGATGGCAAGTATTTCATACAGCAGCAGAAAACACATAGGGATGGCAAGTAGAAAGTTCAAAGCATTAAATGCATTTGATAAAATCCTAAAATCAAAACAATGGCACACAGAAAACTCTCTGTCACATTATATATTTAATAACTGAGAAAATCAATTCAAGGAAGTGTCTTATTTGAGTTAATTAAACCAGCTCGTTATCTTCAAATTATTAAATGAGTTTCTTATCAGGTACAAATAATTATTACCTGTGCATTTGTGTAATCTCCATCAGAGACATCAATTGCTGATTTAAGTGCTCACTCATGTTGGCAAACCAGTGAAGCCCATCTAGTGCCTTTTCTTGTTCTGTAACCTGCAACAGAAATATTTGGGCACGTTAATGCTAGCCTCTGAAACTCCTGCACATATTTGATCAGAAAAACCGCCAAGCATTATCAAAATTATTAAAAACATGGCATGAGAAGCATATTTAGATTAAAAAAATTTCACTTAAAAAAAAATTCTTTCATGA
The DNA here is from genome assembly GCA_023531435.1 of Papaver californicum. Taxonomy (NCBI): domain Eukaryota; kingdom Viridiplantae; phylum Streptophyta; class Magnoliopsida; order Ranunculales; family Papaveraceae; genus Papaver; species Papaver californicum. The sequence continues at coordinate 2,119,840 of JAJJMC010026829.1, forward strand.
AACATAGTTACTACTTCTTTCTTTTTCTTTTTTGCTAGATCAAATACGAATGAATTAGTAGCGCAAAATATATCCATTTGTGAAGTTTGTAGCTATACCGAGATTTGTTGTAGGCATAAAGTGAACACCCTGCTTGCAGAACCCTCACCAACCCTAACACGTTACCGATATCGGTGATGGTAGAGCGTATCTGTTCCAAAAGCCGTAACTCCTCATCCACAAATGGCAACTTCATAGCCACACCATACCTCTCCCCTTGAACTGAAGGATAACCATCTGTAGTTTCTTTACTGATCTACAATATGAAAAAACATCACTCAAATTGTTATTGCACAACGATTTATACAGTAAATCACAGACGATTACATGCAGAAATGTGACCAACAACATGAAGAGTTACCATACGTTTGACAACCATGTATTTATGTATAAATAAGTTGGCTAACAAAGACAACATTGGGTAGTTATTGAAGAGACAACATTGTCTGTGCCAAAAAAACTGGAGGCTTTTCGACCATGACTGCTACTGCAAAGACAACAAATGTATTGTTGTTCAAAAGAATAGGAAGGCCATTGACGGTGCTTTTCTTGGCATCATTGTAGTTACCACCGGGCACAGTACAAGCTGCAGCAAATGCTACTGTAGAGATAAGGGTTGCTACTAACATACATGAATGTGAGGTAGCTCTCATCCATTTTTCTCCCTTTATCACTAAATCTCTGTGTTTTTCTGTAAATATATATTGCGCAGTCAGTCCAACTTTGTTTTTCAGTAGCCTGCATCTCTCTAGTAAAATAGATTCCACCCCCTGATTGAAACGATAGAGATAAAAAAATAAGGAGAAATCATATCAATGGACTTAAGTAATAAGACTAAGTTAGAAAGGGCCGATACCTTAAACCACTGTGCTTCTCGTTGCATCTGGAGAGGTGCGCTAGAGACTGAATTTAGTTGGTGAGAAGGTGCAATATCAGCAGCATAATGCAAGATAGTGTTTCATCTATCATCAGCTCTGGAATTCAATTCATCCATGTCTTCCTCACTCTTTTTGCATAAGAATTTTTATATCTTATCATTTCTTTCTGCAATGGCAATTTGTACCATTGTTTGTCCCTCCATTTCGGACCAGAGGAGGTAAGGAAATTTGTCAAGACACTGCACAATGACTTCTGTTGTGCCATATGTTATTGTTGTCTTCATAAGGCTAGATTTTTCGAAAAACTCTTTAACATCTGACTTGTTCATAGTATCATTTATTTGATTTAACATATTAGATACCAGTTTAGAGGCTTGTTCGTTTATCAACTTTTGGTCGCACATACTCTTGATAAAAGAAACTGTAATAAGAAATAAACCAAGTCAACAATAAATTAGATTCCTGCATTTTGGGGGAAAAAGTAGCTAATAATGAAGTATCACTTTAATAGACCTTGAGTTAAGTAGTTGATGAGGTAAACTGGGATGAGATATATTTTCCCACAGAACAATAACAAAACGAATTTGTTTACCTCTTCTGGAAAACAGTCTAGAGTTCGCATCAATTGAACCAGAGTTCGGACCATTTAACAAGCAGAACTCCTGCGAAAACCAAGTAAAAAGTGTTTAAACATAGCCAGTAAAGTAATCCACTGGATTCGAAACCATAAAGAGCAAAAAACATAATCAAAATCTAACAACCTTAGAATAACTAGCTTGTTCAACTGAATCAAATGTGTAAATAATCATGATTTGAAAAAAGAACCCAAACTGTATGACATTTCATCGAACAAATTTAATGAGCAACTAGCTACTGAAAAAATTAAATGAGTAGTTGAATTTGAAAGATTAGAACTTTGCTTTTACAGAAGGTAAAAAACGAAAAAGAAAACAGGAAATCTGTTTCATTTGGTACCACAGGTTAACATGGATTTTAGTACCTGCTAATGATTTCATTTTGAACGCCTTTTGGTGACGATGATGGATGTTTTACTTCCTTAGAGATGATTCAAGGAGAATCAAACCTCAAGATTTCCCAAATTTGAAACTTTGACAACAACGCCCATACAACCATAAACAAAAAAATTACACCTCTATTGACAAGCAAGAGAGAAATTAAAAAGCCCTAATTTCTTTTCTTTTTGGATCTTCACTATTGAATCAAAATTGAGTGAAAAATATCACCTCTATTGACTGGTTGGTAATGCTTTTGCAAGAGATATAGAGGGGGGGCATGAAGAAAAATCAGAAATAAGAGAGGCCGATACCATCAGAGAGTTGGAAAAGGAGAATAGAGAGAAAGCGACGGAATAAGGGTTTGAGCGTAGAGAAACCAGTCTATGCCAAGATGCGGCTAGGGCTTCACGTGGAGGGAAAAGAAAGTTCGATGGAATTCTTGGTGGGAAACTTTGCGCCAAAACTTACTTTTTCCCGCTAATCAATCTAGCAGATATTTCGTGTGGAGGGAAGACAAGGTGGCAATTCGTGTTTCACTTTGTGTTTGCATATATTCGTGGATTAGATATCCTTGATTTTCTATTGGCCAAATAAAAATTATATGGATCATCAAAATGATGGTTACTAGGTGGGGGAAGTTTAGAAGATCCAACAGTCTGGATTTTAGATGATCTGGTAAGATGACGGATAACATGTGAAATCAAGTGAAGTTGATGAAACTTCCGTTTGAATTGATAGATAACCATAAATCCATGGAATCCATGAGAAATTTAGTGAGGTCGAGCGGTATTGGATAAGATTGATAGATAACGGGTAAAATTGACTAAAAACGATGGACATTCATAGACAAAATGAAATTGGAATCTTTCATACACATCCATGGTGGCATCAACATCGAGGGATATTATGTGAATCGATTTATAACATATAAAATTGAGTTAGGTCGAAGGATAACAAGTGAAATTAAATGATATCCGTAAATTTGATGGATATTGTCTGAAATTGAGTAAGACCGGGTGAGACAAATGAATATCAGGTGAAATCCGCTTTGTTCCATGTTTGGTTGATCGGAATGTATACCGGAGGTCAATATCTAGTTGTGTGAACCAAAATATGCCTTTTTCGATCTAATAGTCTGAATATCTATACCATAACTCTAAACCTAGCAATGAAACCGTGAGAGAAATTAAGTGAGGCCAATCGAAATTCCCAAGGTCGACGGGCACTAGGTTAAAATGATGGATAATGGGAGAAACCGATAGAAAAATTGAGTAAGGTCGACTGACATAGGGTAAGATTGACGGATAACAAGCGAAATTAAGTGAACCAGATGGAAATTCGATTTGAATTAACCGGAAACTATATAAACCCATGGAATCCAGGAAAAATCGATTAAGTGAAGTTAATGGAAATTTGGCTTGAATTAATATGTAACCATATAATTAAACTCATGGAGTTCAACAGAAGTTGAGTGACATCGAGCGACATTAGATAAAATTAATATATCACGTGTGAAATTGTCTAAGCTCGATCAACATTCGTTTAAAAGGGTAGATAATATGAGAAATTGATAAGTATATCTCATCAATACGAGGAATCCCCATCGGATCTCTAAATATATCATTTCTTGTTATATTATGCTTCATAATAAGTCAGAATCTTCACCGGAACTCCAAAGATACCATTTCTTATCATATTCTGCTTAAAAGTAAGTCAAAGTCCGCACCAGAACTCTAAAGATACCACGTTTTGTCATATCCTGCTTCAAAATAAGTAGGCCTCTTCACCGAAAATCTAAAGATATTGTTCTTGTCATCTTATGATTAACAACTTTTTCCACTAAGTTGGAATCTTTATAGGAACTCCAAACCTACGGATGTTCGTCATATTATCATAAATGACCTCTTCGTCTAGGTCACATCAAGACTATGGAACAATAAAATCGAATATCACGTAGGGTAATTCCAACTGGAAAATGCTAATCTTCTTCCAATTGTGATCAAAGGGTATCTTTTATAATAGACTTTGTTGATTGCCATTCTTACCAAACTCAACTTGCTCTAGATAAGAATCGTTTAGAATAAGTTGGAGTGTACACTTGAACTTTAAAAATACCACTTCCTTTCATATTCAGATTAATGACCTCTTCCACTAAGTTGGGATCTTCATTAAAACTACGGATGTTCATCATATTATCCTTAATGACCTCTTCGTGTAAATCGAAATCTTTCCCGGAAACTTAAACCTACCGATGTTCGTCATGTTATCCTTAATGACCTCTTATCCAAATTAAGAATCTCCACCGAAATCTATAATCTACGTTCATCAGACTTCAAAACTTTGTCTAGTGGAAAATCAATGACAGTTATCGAATTCATTTCTTATTTTTTTGATTCATTCTTACATATTCAAAATCAAATTTTTTGTATAATCGAAGGTCGATAAAAATGTCCAAATTATTATAATTTTTACTATTTTTTGGATTTTTTTCATATTGAAGGTTGATAAATAAACTGAATGCACAAGTTAGTTTTAACACAAAAAAAACACACATACTACTCACACACTTTTCTCAATCCATATGAGAGTCCCAAACATAATCTTCACTGTCAAAAAAATGTTACAATACGTATGACTTACTTTATCCACCGTTCAAAATATCTTTACAAAAGCTTACAATTATTTTTTCATTTTACTTTCCCATTTTCCCTTTCTATTTCTCTTTTTTTGTTCATCCCTCTAACCCTCAATCACCACCCCTGAATCACTTTATCTATCTCTATCTTTTTTTCCAGAAGCTTCTATGAGTAGCGAGTACTCAACTCATCAATGCAGTTTCTGTTTTTATGTATTTCGACTACCACCAACAACTTTGAAAATGGAAATCCATTTAACAACTAGAACAACATATGTTTAAGTTCAGATCTTCCTTCATTAGATGGTGTTTTGCAAAACTTATAGTTCTAGATCTAGGGCTTGTAATAAACCTAAATTTTTCTTTGTTCTTCTTCTAGTTGCAGTGGCGTACTTCATCTTTGTACCACCATCGGCATAAAAAAAAACCAAATCCCTTTAACAACCACTAAATCATCGATTAGTTTTCATATTTTCCTTCATTAAACAGAGTATTGTAACCTTGGAGTTTTAGATTTAGGTTTTTTAATGGGTCAAGTTAGGGTTTAATACTGAGAATTACTTGCTCGAACTAACCTTGCTTAAAGTCGGGATAAGAAACACCACTGAAGTTCAAGTTAAGGTACGATTTCTGAACTTTTACACTTTGGGGTATTCTAGTATCTTAATTCAAAGATATTGGGTTGAATTTTTAGGATTTGTTTCAGAATATGATTCTGGTATTTTAACACTGTACTAGAATACTTAGAAACTTCGTTTATATAATGAGTCAGAAAAATCACAATTCGATTTGCAGCTGAATGATATAAACGAGGCCTGGCTAGAAATTTCGCTCATATCATGAGTCAGAAAAATCAAAATTCAACGCATTTTCTATACTTAGACATGTCTGTAATCCAATAGGAACAGTGATTTCGGAAGAACCTTAACCTCAAGCCCAAAACACTTGTGGGTACAACCAGAAACAAAACACGTGTTCAGTTTGGACCGTTAATGACAATGTAAGTCAGTCAGAATTGATATTCTTCAGTTGATGATATAAAGCAGCATAGATTTTAGGTTGAATTTAGTTTACTCAAGAGAAGATCAGAGCTACAATGGCTACCTACAAGGTTGTTAATTCTGTTTCAATCTATTTTTTAATTTTTCCTTTGCTTCTGGTTTGGTTTATGATTTGTTTTATGATCTATGTGTTGGTTGAAACTGAAGTGAAAAAACAAGAACAGTTGAAGTATCTATGGTTTGTTAAAATTGCTGCTATTCATGGCTTGATTTGTTTATGGAATTTCTATGAATATGGAAAGCAGAATACTTTTGGGTCATTGAGATCTACAATTGGAAAAATGGAGGGTACTATCACTAGTGTTTTCAGTCCTGTGTGTCACAAGTTTAACAATGTACCCTATGATCTTCTATGCTTCTTTGATATCAAGGTACATTTTTATTCATTTCTTAACTATCTTTTGTGTTACACTAAAAAATTTCGTTGTTGTTTTTCTTGATCATTGATTACATTTATGTAGTTCGAATTTGGATTAAATAAAGCATGACTTTTATTTTGATGTGGTGTCATCTTAGTGTGCTCAGACTTTTTTTTATTTCATGATTATGAAGGGGTTAAGTCCACTATGAATTTTTACCTACAAGGCTTTGAAGTTAGTGGAATAGTGTTTATGATGCTATTGCGATGAGCCAATGACATGTTTTTTTGGCAGCTCTTCACATATTTTATGTGCTAGCTTATATAACATATATGCCAAGTCAATCAAAGCAAATTTTAGAATTCCTGCTTCTTTCTTAATGTGAGTATACCCGTAAAGAGTTAACCTATTGAAATGGTTTCTCATTTGCATTAGATATGGCAGATTACTCAAGCACAGCTGTTTGAGCTTTTACAGATTTTTTCCACCTGTTTTTCACGAAAAGTTAGTAATTTCAAACTGTATGTTCATGCTGTTACGTATCGTATATATGGGTGATGTGAATATTCTATCTCTAGTAGAGTTGAGTACAACTTGCTTTGCTTATCAGGGGATGTAACTTTAAAGTTGACGACTGGTCAAAACTTTTATGTTCACAAGTGGTTGCTCTTGTGGTGCAGTTGGATGAAGCCTCAGCGTATTATATGGTACAACTAATTCTGGCGTTCATAATGTAGCTAATTGACTTATGTCTAATGCCTACTCTTTTTTTTTCTGATCCATTTTTTGCTTTCAGGGATGGAGTGAGGGTCAGTTTTATCAGTGAGACACTTTCTTTGCTCAATCGAGATTCCTAAAGGTAACACTTTGATGATTCTATTCAATGTTGGGATATGTTGACAACTCTTTTAATTAAACTGTGCAAGTGGGTTAGCGAAGCAAAAGTATCAAATGGTTTTTTTTTTGTGTGAAGATTTATATGTTATAGTCCATTGTGCCATAACACCAGTCCATTCAATTAATCCTACTTTTCTTGTTTGATAAAGTCTGTCAACAAAATTTTATCTCTGTCATGTTATGTTCTTGGTAAAGAAATAATCCTTTACACTATAATGTTTCTCTTAAGTAGTTCCCAATTACATGTCAAAAAAAGGTGTCAACAGATCTTTAATCATTTCGTTGTGTTTGAAGTTTTAAAATGATTTTCCATTCATTATTAGAGTCTCAAATTGTGCACTAATTAGAATTTTTAAGCCGCTTCAAGAATTTATAGCATAAATACACTGAGACTCTGAACTGGTTTGAATGGCCATGACTTCACTTCCTGGCTACCACTTGTTACCGCTATTGTGTTTGTCATGGATAATTGTTGGCTGCCTTTAAAGTGTTGCTTAATAACATTTTTTAAAGTTTCTTTAATCCCAGTTACAGCATGTGGACTTCATTCATATCTTTAAATTTTGTGTTACATAAATTGCTTATGGTTTTTCATGGAATATGTACAAGTTCCTAAAATTTATGGAATATAATTTAATATATTTGCATCTGGAAATGGAGCAGACTTCTTTAGTTCTCTTAGCAACTTAAGTTGCCATTCTATGTCATCTGACATGAACACAAAGCATGTCACTCATAAAATTTCCGCATTAGTTCTCAAAAATCGAGATGAAGCTTTTTACTATAAACATCATAGTTGTAGAGGTTTTTTCATTTTCTTCAAATTTCAGTGCAGGAATGCAACATTTTAGTCTTGATTTCTGATTCTTCCTTTCTCAGGTGAGGCAATTTCGCTCGAGTACAATCTTGTTGGGTTGAATGCTATAAGCTTCGACAAAGGATGCTATGTCGGAAAGGAGTCAGTAGCTCGAACTCACCACCGTGGTGTCATTTGAAAACGCCTCTTCCCTTGAAATTTCTCGACAGAAGCGGAAATGGTGAATTTTTCTTCTTAGTTTCGTTCTTTTATTCAAGCAAGATAAAGTTAAACTCGCATAGAACTTGTGTTTGTTTTGGCAATTTGCAATAGGTATCTAACTCTAGAGATGTTTATTTTCAACATTATGTGATCCTATACGATCTCACATTGATGTTCGTAACTGACATGGGCGTACTAACACAACAACATTGTCAGATATTTGGAAAGGAACGCACAATATAGCGTATAACATGCTTCACTAAACATTGTCAAATCACATGACGAAAGTTAACATTGTCAAATCACATGACGAAAGTTACGGCTTCTCACATATTCTTTTTTATACGTGGTTCAGAAGTAGAACAAAAGGTAGCTCCAGGATCAGAAGCAGTGGGAGTTTCATCCGACAAGAAAGTTGGGACTGTTACAACTGCACTTGGGTCTCGTGGTATGGGTCTGTTGAGGCTAGAAGAAGCCTTTAAATGATCAGGTTCCTTGAGTATTAAAGAGCAAGATGATGTAAAGATCGAAGTTATTCGACCAGATTGGTGGCCTTCTAAATGGTTTCCATATCATTAACGCGGTTCAGTTGCTTCAAGAGAAAAAGCCAGACCAGTCAATCATTCTAATTGTAGAATCTTAATTAGAAGGTGCCATTTATAATTAAAAGTGGATAATTATAATTGTAGAATCTTAATTAGAATGTGCCATTTATAATTATATAATTTTAATTAGTGATAACGTCCATTATCAATTTTTAATTATAATTATATTTTGGGATTATCTAAGTCAGAATTTGCTTTTAACGAGCAAAGAAATTTGGTAGTTTAAAAACTTAAGCAACCAACTTCAGGCTAATCAAAGTCAGTATTCCAAAACAATTTGGTAGCTTAAAAATCTAAGCAACCAACTTCAGGCTAAGTTGTTCAATGTATCTATCAACTAGGTATTTTAATAGCTCAATTCGCTTTTAGGGAGTAAAACAGTTAGGTAGCTTAAAAATCTAAGCAACCAACTTCAGGCTAAGTTGTTCCATGTATCTATCAACTAGGTATTTTAATAGCTCCTAAATCACAAATTGCTTTTAAAGAGTAAAAAAATTCGCTAGCTTAAAAACTTAAGCAACCAACTTCAGGCCAATCAAAATAAGAAATCACTTTTAGCGAGCAAAATTATTTGGTCCCCTAAAACCTTAACAAAGCAATTTCAGGCCGAGTTGTTCCATGTATGTATCAACTAGGTATTTTACTTGCTTTAGGATGGTTGGTCTATCTGAAGCGATTGGTATTTTACTTGCTCTATTGGTTGGTCTAGCTATTAAGCGATAAGAATTTTACTTGCTCCCTGGTGGTTGGTCTAGCTCTGAAGCAATGAGAAGCGTACTTGCTTTAGGTAAGTTGGTTGATTACTAGAGCGGCTGCCTAGCTGCTCTACACCTTTACAAAGCGGGCCTTTTACAACAAGCGGAACGAGTGCCATTTTTAGTCGCTATAAATATTATCGCAATTCAAAAGGGGCTTTAAACGACTTAAAACGACCTGTCACTTAAACCGGTTTTTCTTGTAGTGGTAGTATTTCATTAGATTCGTCAAGAGCAATCATTACCATATTATGATCATCGTTCCATAATTTTTGCACTAACTTAGTTTAGTGAATTTAGCAAAACTATGATATTATGCAACAAAAAATAAAAACAGTAATCTGTTGTCTTTATCTGCCACTAGATAAATGATTGAGTAATAAATGTTCCAGAGAAGCATTTTCAAAACTGAAGGTTAGTCCGAATATGGGGTCATCCTATTGTGTTCCTATTTTATTTTATTTTGAATCGGTTATTATGTTCTTATTCCGCAAGAGTGTTGACAAGAATCCAGTCGGATGCTCAAATTATCCATACCCCCACTATAAAAACCTTTGGCAAGCAAGGTTGTGTGCTCAATTATCTTACTAAAGTTGGTGGTTTAAATGGACCTATCTCAATTAGAGTCTTAGTATTTTTTTTTTCTGCAACGTTTTATTTATAATTATATTAGGGTATAAAAAAGCATGGCAGAAGTACCAACAAGTTCAGAAGGTGGAGGCAGAGGAAGTCAGGAAAGTGGAGGAAAACAAAATCTACTCATAGATACGGTAAGTTGGTTCTTATCTAACTCCACTTAATTTCGATACAAGGTACAATTCTCTAACGAAAGTAGCAGCTCAATCAGTTGACTCATCTAACCCCACTGAAATTGACGCTTCTATGGTTTTAAACGGACTAGAAGAAAACCTATTAGAACAAGATGCTGTTATTGTTCTTAATAATATGAAAAACCATGATACTGCTATTCGTGCACTTAAGTTATTTTTAAAGAAGTGAAAATCAAGCAGGGATGTGATTTTGTAAAATGTGACTTCGAAAGTGTTCAGAAAAAGTAGGATACATTATGGAGCAGAAAAGGTTTTTGACGAAATGATTCTAAGAGGTGTTAAACCATACAAGATTACTTTTTCGACTTTAATTAGTTGTGCTAGATTGTGTGGTGTTCCAGATAAGGCTATAGAGTGATTTAAGAAGATGCCACATTTTGGATGTGAACCAGATGTTGTTATTAAGTCGGCAATGATTGACGTCATCGTATAACCTTTTTGGATTAAATCTGATGTCTTAGCTGAAAACTGTATGTTTTTATGCGTTTGATTGAATTGATGAAAATTCTCATGACGCTTCGGATGGAGGTAATTGACCATTTTTCTTTTTTGTGATTGACTTATAAAATTATTTTTGCTTTGTGTCTACGCTTAGAAGTTAATTATGGATTTTCATATTTGTGCAAAATTCAAATTTGTACAGGGTGACACAAAGGATTCGACATAGGGAGGAGATGGGTCTATGAAGAAAGTTGGTACAATAGTTTAACACAGATATTTTTCAGGTATGTTATAATCATTTAGACATTATATCTATTTAATTGACATCTTAAACGTCTTGGAATTCTTCATAAGCACAAAGGATTTGTTTAGACAATCCATACATCTATTACACTATTTGGATATCCGTTAGTGCTAATGTCTCGCCATGAATTTCAGTCGCAATTTAAATGATGTGGTGTTTTCATGTTAACTCTCAATCATATAGTATTCCACGTCATTCTTAGAAAAACTAATGAAAAAATTTAAAAAGGCAATGATGTTTGTGGCTAGCTCGAAATTCAATGGTTTCCTAGCATGTAGTGCGAAATCCACAACTTACTGTAATTTAATACTCACCCTTCACAAGGAATTGCAGTAGGCACAAAACGTTAGCCACGTGTTCTACCTACTAGGGCTTATTTTTACACTAAATATAAGGTCTTCTAGATGACAAACAATTATCCCAACAAGATGGACTTCACCTCCTGAAAATTTAATAAAGGTGAGCTCATATGGTGCATCTAAGGGCTTTCCTGAATCTGCAGGGGCAGGATTGTGTGTAGAAACCCTCTATAAAGGGTACTTCAACCTGTAGTAGATCCATTAGGCACAAGTGCATAACTACTGCCCCAACAACTAAAACTTGAGTGTTATTACTTGATATTAGAGGTTTTATACCATGAATTGGACTCATATGCACTTTTAATCAAATTCCTCATCTCTTATACATTTTATGAAACATGTTACATGATTTACCTTGGTATTTATAGGCATGATCTCCGAAGCAAAAAATTTGTTCGCCAGCACTCCGAAATCATCTTTCCACCATGTTTACAGAGACGTGAACCGGGTGGATGACTCTCTTGCCCGCTTTTGACATTCAGCAATCTAGCACAACACCGAAGAATATCGTATCCAGCTCATGCCCCCCCCCCCCCCCACCACCCCCACCCCCACCCCCACACCAACCCCAATTTCTATAATTATGTAAGATTTAATGCCATAATTTGTATTTAGAGTTTACCCCACCCAATTTTTATAATTATTTAATTGATTAAATGCCACCATATATTTAGAGTTTACCCCACCCGAGTTTAAATAAATGTTTTCATATTTTTAACTTATTATGTATTAGGTTTGGACTCGTGTCGTAACAACACGGGTTATTTCTTATAGTCAGTTTCTTTGGAATAACATAATATCATAGGGATTAACTCATGCCGTAACGGCACGTGAATGGATATTTGTCAAAATGTATATCCTGACCTTTATATATTATTAAGTTTTTAAAATATTTTAACTCATATTTTTTTTCACGAAAATAAGATATATTGAGTCCTTTTGTAATAAATAATTTAGTTTGGTTGAATTAATTTTAGCCAGATGTCAACCATCGGTATGTTTATTGACATGAGTTGGAAACTTTTCTTCTTTCAATTACTAAAGTAACAAAAAATATCTAATTTAATCCAAGTCTTTAAACTTTTATATTTCAAAAAAATTATTTTTTTTACAGTCAATGCTCTGATCGATTAGGATTTTAAACAATATTTGAACTTTAAAATACAAATTTAGTATTTCCAAACCAAATTTAACCGCCGAGAGTTTTTATACTAAAGGAACGAATCTTAATTTATCCCTTGATTGAAATCCCTTTCGAAACTAAATAGCTATGTTTCCAGTACCATATATACTGGATATTGTAGCTTAACTTAATAAGGGCTCTAATTTTGTCATTATGCTGAACATGAGGTCACATCTTGTACTACAAACGAACATGACTACTTGAAACGTACAGATTTACGTTCAAACCAACAAAAAATAAAAGCTTCCCAGATAAACAAATGTAAACTTAAAATATAATAAACTTGACATGAATCGTTATTATTTTTAATCCCTGCAGTATAATTTAAAACCTTGCCATTAAAATTTCATCGGAAAATAATGTTATAAATTATCTTTTGGTTTGGTCATGTCTAAATAGCAGGTATACTTCTGTAAATAGGTCGTTTAGCTATATAATCCCTTTGATGCTTTTTCAGGTTGACCCTTGAAACCTCAAAATGTATCCCTCCATCCACCTGGTTTTAGATAGAATTGATACTTTAATTACAGCCCCGTATTCTAGGGTTTGACACATGCCGAAACGACACTGGTTATTTTATATAGGTAACAGTTGAGGTTGTAATGCTACCTCTGTTCTAGAATTGTGTTTTTTAGCCAACCACATTGTATTCATGTTTGTGTTAAACCACAAGGCTCTTATACCTCCACCCAATCGTAACCAATTTGCACAGTCCTTAATATCGTGTTTTGTTGGATATCGAAATGTCAAGAATCCCTTAACGGTCTTAGACGTCTGTGTTTAGACTTCGGAGAAAATAAAGATAAAAACATAAATAATCAAAACATCCCAGTTTTATTAAAAAAGAAAAGAACAGTTGATTTTATTTAAAAATATACTTATGGGGCTAGAAAGTTAAATCAAAAAGCAGTTGGTTTGGCTTTGGTTTTAAAATCTTCACACTAGACAGTTAAATCAAAAAGCATTGGAGAAAAGCTCTTCTTGCTATCCCAATATGCATGTCAAACTCTACTGGTATGCAGATAAAGTTTTGTCCATGGTAACCATTTTAGAAAAATACAGCTCCTCTCTGTTATGTATGATCGACAACAGACCAAGGGTGGAGACTCTCAATTGTTGTAGCCTTCATCCCTTTTATAGCTTCGATTTCTTCTTCTAATTCATGCAAATTTGTATTGGGTAAGGACCTCACTTTCCTTATCAAACGCAAATTCTAAAGCAATCCAAATATAAACCATACAACCAAAAATCCAAGGGCAAAGCCTCATTGCAACTATTTGTTCTCACTGATTTTACGTCCAAATCTTTTGTCCAAAACCAAACCCATATACTACTCAAGTTCCTTCTCCATTCTAACTTCGAAAACTTCTTGTAACCACAATACTCAGCTAACCACTATCTGCCGGCAACACGAAATTTGGTGCAAGATCTGGTCTGTCAGACGTTTTGTCAAACACTTGTTGTACGTTTAAAAAACTGATATTAGCTGGAACTATGTTGAATTTGTTCTCCTTAGTTTTTAGTCAGTGGTTGTAGATGTCAAATACATATATGCTAGTCTGTTTTCGTTCTGACTGTTGTGTAGACCTACATTTTCCTGAAGTAAAACATTTTTCAAGATTTCAATTTACATTTCTACATTTCAGTGGATTACGTATGATAAGTAATTTCACAATCAAGGAAGGTATAATAATCACTAATACCAAAGATTACGCACTCATCTTTTAGATTTGATAGTCGACTTTATTGTTTTTATTTGAAGTTGGTGTTGTTGATCAAGCATATCATCGGTTATGAGTGTTGATCATTGATTCTTCCGATTGGTGTTGGATTTGTTATAAGGTGGTTTTAACTCATTAGCAATATGAGTATTGGTTGGCCACTTGGCTTCCGTTACTTGGAATAGCGTTATTGAGCCAGACACTCGAGAGTCGAGAAGGTGTGCACTGAATATACAACTCAAGGATCCAATGGAACCTCAACACATAAAAAATATTAACATCATATAACTATTGGTTTCTAGATGCCACAAAGATTCCATGTGTTCCCAAAAGTTTGGTGAGTGACATTTTATCTTTATATAAGAAAGTTTACATGCCTTCTCTACAGAGGGGCTTTCTATGTGAAGACGAAATAGAAACATTTTAAGTAAATTTTAAAAACTTCTTATCCATGATATTTTTATAATGACTAAACTATCCCTGATTAATTAATATTAGCAAAATTAATTAGTTAATAAATTAGACTAATCATAATTAATCTAAAATAATCTTATACCTAATCAAATCAAATCAATTTTTTTTTTCTTTTTAGTTTGGTGGGAAGAAAAAGTAGAAGAAATGAAAGAAAATTTTCTAGGGTTTTTTAAAAAACTCTAGATTTTGATTCAATCAACCAGAATAGTGAGGTATACCTCTAACTTAAACTTTTGGTCTTTAATGGCTCAAATTTGATGAAATTACGTAAAAAATGATGATTGCTTTTGTGATTCAGAGAATTTTACGGTTGGGTTTTCATGTCGAACCCAACCATAAACGACATTTACGGTTAGGTGTTCTTCCCAACCAAACCGTAATCGTAATTCCATGGATGAACGCCAAATCTTAACAGTTTTACGGTTGAGTTTTTGCATCGGAACCAACCGTAACTAATCTTCCAAAAACAGTTTTCTTACCCAAGATGATTTACGGTTGGGATTTGACAATCCAACCCAACCGTAAATACCAATTTTAGTCCAGACAATTTCAGCCAGTATTTACGGTTGGGTTTAGGCTTCCCAACCCAATCGTAAAGCATCCTTTGGAGCATTGAGTTTAAGGTCAAATTGGATTTTAAAATCAAATTTTTAAACTTATTCAATCATTTTAACTAGATTGAAGGTAAATTAGGTGATTCAAACAAACAAAAACCGAAAACAACACAAGTACTAGAATCCAATTTTGAATGATCCACGAATATTTACGGTTGGGTTTGGGCTTCCGAACCCAACCGTAATATTGATATTCATATTTACGGTTGGGTTTTTGCTGAAAACCCAACCGTAAGATTGATATTCATACTTACGGTTGGGTTTTGGCTGAAAACCCAACCGTAAGTCTGGCATGAAAAAAATGTCAGTTTTACGGTTGGGTTTTGACTCAATAACCCAACCGTAAAACTGACATTTTTTTATATTGACAGTTTTACGGTTGGATTTTCAGCCAAAATCTAACCGTAAATAATCATTTGTTTTGTTTTTTGACTTGATTTCTTCTTTGCTTGGTTTCCAACTTGAATTTTTTGTAAATAAACATGAAATTTAGCTAGACAAGTTTAAGATAAAAACTTTCTCATACATTCTAACTAAAGTTATAATACACCCACACAAAAAAATAACCTTATTTTGACACAATTGTTATAATAAACATAGAGTTAGGGAGAAGGAGGAGGGGTATGTCGATCAGTTTGACGAACTCTTTTTTTGCTCAAAGGATAACGAGTACGAGGACCAGCACGACCACCACGAGTACGAGCACCAACACGACCGCCACGAGTACGAGCACCACGTTGCACATCCTCGGCTTCATCATGTGTCTCTTCGTCACTAGGTTGCGGCTCTCTTCGGCTAGTAGTCGCATCTCTTGTACCGGCTCTACTCCTCTTTAAGCTTTGAACCGTCTCATCTTCGTCTGCTTCATG
This sequence comes from Papaver californicum, assembly GCA_023531435.1. Taxonomy (NCBI): domain Eukaryota; kingdom Viridiplantae; phylum Streptophyta; class Magnoliopsida; order Ranunculales; family Papaveraceae; genus Papaver; species Papaver californicum. The sequence continues at coordinate 2,135,898 of JAJJMC010026829.1, forward strand.
AAGCTTCCCAATTTTGGCTTGCAGGCTCTTTAATTGGTCAAGCGTCATCACATCACCTCTACTTAGGCATGGAGTCATAGACTCTGCCAATGCAAGTGCTTTCTTTTTTACCTTATTTTTCTATTCACATATGAAAATAAAAGTTGGTTGAGTCTTTAGTAATAAATCTTAAAAACATTAATAACAAAAGTAATTTACGTACCAAATTGAAATATGTTTTTTTCCAAACATCCATGAAACCATATCCTGTGTTGTTTCCTTGACCCCTTTGAAGTATTCTCATAGATACAGGATCAATGTTAATGACATTTGGATGACCAAAATTGCGATACCAATCCAAGTAATCTTCTTCATCCTCTTTTGTGCCCGGAGATGGATTTACCTCCCCCCTTTGGATTTGGTATTCCGGTTGATGGCGGTTGTTCCAAACCGTGACCGAAGGCGTTGGGATGTAGTTGGCACGATTCTTGGGCCTTCGATCATGGATCCATTCACACACAATTTAAAGGCTTCGTGTGTTACCTTGGTTTGGACATAGCCACATTGGCGGAGAGTTCGACGAGGGTTGCATATCACGAACCCAAACGGATAGTACAGAGGCCCGTTGTAGCCAGACACGTTTGATAATTGACGTAAATCTTTAACTAGTCCATCATCATCTATTTCAATCTTCACATAAGGATAAAAAACAACATCTTCAACGGTGAAAACACCAATTTCACTTCTCTTCTTCGCTATCTGCACTTTATTATGCTTTGACTGAGTACCGGTGAATATGAATTTCTTTCATGTAGGTCCAGTAAAATCACCGCTCCACTCCGTCTTAAGAGTCAGGCTCGGAAAGTGATCATAGACCCATATGCCTATGAAGATAATAAATATTAATATAACATAATGCGCAAAAAAAATCTGAATTTAAACAATGAAATTCCAACAATAAATTACCTGAAGAAGACCAGTATTCCTGGCAATCTCAGTTCCTCTAACCCTCGAAGTTTTTCTAAGGTTGGCAAGTAGGTAAGAGAGGGTGGAAGTTCCCCATGAATACTCATGTGTCTTCTGGAGATCCGTTAACCACTGTAGAAAGTGAGCGTTGACCCTGTTTCCTGAGTTGTCAGCAAAGAAGATGGTACCAAGCATATATAGCAGATACGCCCTGGCTGTACGCATAGCTCTGGTTTCATCTATGACGACCCCATCCTTTTCCAACTGCAGGGTTCCTCAAAACTTCTCCCTAGACTACGCAACAAGATCTTCTTGGTCATATATAAACCTTTCTTCGTTGCTAACCCCGGTTTATCTCCAACATCCAATTTAAACTCTGATTCGGCTTCTGTCTTCTCCCATCCAAGTGTATCTTTGACAAGGACACAAAAATCACTCCAAGACATATTGTTGTCAAAATCTTCATACACGGCTTTCCCTTCAACCGGTAAGCCAAGAATTGACGTGACATCATCCGACGTTATTGTCATCTCAACCAATGGGAGATGAAACGTATCGGTTTCAGGCCAATAACGTTCCCTGAAGGCTGTGCAGGTAACACTGTCATACCCTAACAAAAAATTGGTAATTCCGGGAGCTAACCCTGTACCATTTACGAGAACTTGGACGGCCACATTCTTCAGCTAACGGCCAATGTTGATCCCTTTGACGAACCAATTTCTTCACGGCCTGTGTATGATCCTACAAAGAATAAAAACTATCTGTTTTAACTTGAAGTTAAACAAACGAAAATTTAACAAAACAAGAGAAGTTTTTAGATTAATACCCTAGTCTCAGCAACTTTGGCAGCCCATGAATGCGGATAACCAAATAATATGGCAGACCTGTCTTGGGCCTCACCCTAAGGTCTTCCATTCCTCTTCTTAGGCAACAACACGTCTTTGCCTTTGGGAATATGCTTCCCTTTCTGTTCTGGATGCTTTTTTGTCTTTTTTTCCTTCACTTGAGGTTCAGTAGAAGCAACAACAATTTCTTTACCTTTGCCTTGAGGGACAAATTATTCTCTGTCCGTCTCTTCTTCCTCACATTGTTGCTCTTGTGGTGGTTCTCTAATCACAAGAGCACCTCCACTGAACACCGGTAGATCTTCGAAGTCTTGAGGTAGTACTTCTTGAGTAGAGATACCACCCCTACCTTAAAAGTCGTCTTCTTCTTACCGTTCTTTCGCAAGCCTCTATTATCCACCCCTAAATGAACTCCATGGCGAGGGGTTGGAGTGTGATTAATCAGTGTTAAATTATTAACCCTCTTCTTCTTATTCCTACAACATACAAGCAATACAAGTTAGATAATTTCCAAGCAATTCAACTCAAACAATAAAAATTTCTTACATTCAGAATTTTTTACGGTTGGGTTACACATATCGAACCCAACCGTAAATAATAAACATCAAGAAGATAACCTACACAGGAGACTTTACGGTTGGGAATTGACAATCCAACCAAACCGTAAATATCCTCAACACAAAAAATTTGCATATGCAGAATAATTTACGATTGGGTTTTCCAATCGAACCCAACCGTAAATAATCCTCAACACAAAAATGTTTACATATGCAGAATAATTTACGGTTGGCAATTAGAATCAAACCCAACCGTAACTTCTCAAAAAAAAATTAAGTACGAAATTTTTTACGGTTGGGTTCAGAATTGAACCCAACCGTAAAAAAACATCTTCATCTCCTTCCTTTTTATTTACGGTTGGGTTTTTTTAATAACCCAACCGTAAAAAATCATCTTCATCTCCTTCCTTTTTATTTACGGTTGTTTTTTTTTAATAACCCAACCATAATTTGTAGAAGAAACCAATTATGGTTGGTTCGAATGGAACACAACCGTAAGTTCTTCAGAACTTACATTTACGGTTGGGTTTTCCAATCGAACCCAACCATAAATTTTTCTGTAACCCAATTGTTTTTACAAAACCATCAATCAAACAGGAAAATCAATCACTTTAGGGTTCTAAAAATAACATGGGTTCTATTGAATACCTTATATACACCATTTGTTGTGGTTTCGGAGTTTGATTTTCATTCTCACCACCGATTTGTTCTTCAATCTCTTGATTAGGTTGAAAAGTTTGATTTTGATTGGCATCACTACTACCTTCTACACCTTTAGTATGATTCTTCATCACGAACTTTAGAGTTTAATCGACGAAGAATTTTTTGAATCGACGAGGAATTTCAAATGGAGAAAGAAATTTGAAATTGAGAAGTTACGGTTGGGTTGAAAGAGTTTGATATAAAATGAAAATTGGAAAGGTTTTGTTTTGTTTAGGTTTTAATTGATTGAAGGGTAAATTAGACTTTTTCATAGATAGAAGGGTAATATGGACATTTAACATAGCCTCTAGGATACCCTTTAACGAATTATTTGGTCACCCTGAATCCAGGGGAAGCCCCTCTATGGACTTGGCAGCCCCTATGTAAGCTTACTTATACAGTAAAACCTCTATAAATTAATACTCGATAAATTAATAACCTCGATAAAATTAATAATTTGTCCAGTCCCAACTTGGGACCAGTATAAAATTGGACCCCAATCGATAAAATAATAAGATAATAACTTTTTTGAAATCCCAGTGTATATATATTGGTCCCAATGAAACTATAAATTAATAATTACTAAAAGATTCCAAATTCTAAGATTGTCTAGTAAAAAATGAATCTATAGTCATTTGTTTTTTGTTGAACTTCAAGTCTATATTGAGTTCATCTTTAAATCTCCTCATTGCACTTAAGAGTTGGGGCATTGTCTTCTCGTATTGCAACAAAAAGTTGTGAAGAGTTGTTGCCGCTTGCAATGCTTCTTTCCGAGTGACCGGTTCCAAAGATATTGAATCATCCTCAACTTCGTTATCGACCGGATTTTGAATGGTATCCGCCACAATTTCTTCAATGCTTTGAACCTCGTAACATTCATTATTTTCACCAGGATAATCTAGCAAGTGATTCACATCCATTTTGTGCCGATAATGCATACCTGTAATCAAGTTCTCAAGCTCACGAATGTCTTCCCCAGAATTTACATCGTTTAAATCACTTGAGCCGTTTGGATTCGCCGAACGAATTTTACAGTGTCGAAAGCAATTTGCTATGGCCTCTTGTTGCACATTTCTCCAAGCTGAGACGGCCAAATTGATAGCATCTAAAACATTAATCTTTTCCGGAGAAGAAATGTCCAACTCATAACCTTCCAAAATCTTACGGTAAAACCTTTTACGGTAGTACATTTTAAAGGCTCTAATTATCCCAGCATCACATGGTTGAATTTTTGAAGTCATGTTTGGCAGTAGAAAAAACAACTCAATGTTTTGCAACCCTTGGATATTATTTGAATGGGCTGGACAATTATCCACTACCAAGAGAATTTTGCGACCGTGCATTTTTTCATCCAGCCAACGAACATATTCTTCGAAAAGCAACCCAGTCATCCATGCTCTTTTGTTGGCACGGTATTCACAATCTAGGCTATTCATGTTGATATTCTTAAAACAACGTGGCTTTGCATACTTACCAATGATCCATAGAGGAATTTTTTTCGAACCATCCTCATTGCAACAAATAACAATTGTAAGTCTTTCCTTGTCCTGTTTCCTACCTTCAAGTTGTTTTGTTGCAAGTGAATGGTCAGCTTGTAACCTGTAAAACAAACCAGTTTCATCCATATTAAAAACATCTTTCATAGGAAATTGATCAATTTTTTCCCTTATAGACTCCAATTTCTTCTCCATGTCATGTGTGTCGACTGAGCCACTTTCTCCAAAACGGCGATATGATTTGATACCATGCCTTAACTTAAATTTCTCAAGCCATCCTTGTGAAAGTTTATGCTCTGAAGAATCCTGTGGATACAAAAGCTTCAGCGCCTCAACCGCCTTCTCTATTAGCTCTCATGTTATATTCACACGCTCTTGATGTTGGAGAAACCATTCATAAACAACTTTCTCCATGTCCGGGTACATGGCTGGTTTGTGACGCTTGGAAGATCCACCTTTGTCAAAGTCAGCTGATAGGAACTCTGATGATCGCTTGAGAGTGTTTGATATTGTTCCTTGACTAACTTTCAAAATTGAAAGTTTTGTCAACCCACTGCACCAAATCTTGTTGAGTGCATCCTTGGTGATCTCTCTTATACTCGCATAACAATTTTCGTTGTTGATCGGTCATTGTTGATTTTTGAACACCTTTTAGTTTAGGAGGCATAGTTGATGTGATTTTAAAAAATTTCAATGGACATTTTATAGTGATCAATTTCTAACCATGTTTAATGTACTGCGTTGGTACCATGGACCAACTTTTTGGTACCATGAACTAGCTTTTTACTTATTCAAAAACAATAAACTTGACAAATTCAATTAATTTGTGAATGTACATTCATAAAATGTGCCTTGGAACTTGTTTTTGTAATTTCATCTCTAACTAATATACATTGTAACTAGTACATTGGACTTGGAAATTTAAAGGTAATACATAAAACCTCTTTAAATTGATAAATTATTAATTTATCGATATAATAATATCTCGCTAAATTAATAAAATATCCCGGTCCCAACATTATTAATTTATAGAGGTTTTACCGTATAAAGATAGCTTTCTGTAGTAGTCTATATAACGATCCAAGAATCTTACATTATTGCTATTGTCATCTCCTTTGTCGCTATCGTTGTGTACATTTTCAACAACTAAATCCCCTGGTTACATGCCATCCTCATCATAATCCATCTCATATGTAGCTTGATGTTTTCTTTTCTGTACATCACCACAAGATCTTCTGGTTCATAATCATCATTATCCTCTCCATTGTCATCGATATCTTCCCCTACTTACTATGGTTTCCAACTGACTCATCCTCATCTTTTCTATCTATGTTTCAGAAATAAATCCAGATTCACTCACCCTTTATGGAATCAATGTCAATTTCAGATGACTCTGTACCATGTCTTCCAACTCTCTAACAAAGAGAACATCTAAGGTTTGCATGCAGTCTTACGATGGGAATTTTAATGTAGACCGCAAGCACACGGCTGTCGATGAGACAGTATGTAAGTACTAATTGGTTCGACATGGATTTTAAAATTTTAATTTCTAATCTCTAAGTAAATAATGTGCTAATAACCAAAAAAAATATTTTTTAATGAATAAATTAAATAACTATACAAATTAATTAACCAAGAGAATAAAAGTCTAGGGTTTAGGATTTCATTACTTTTGATGTTTGTAAAACTAACAAATTAATATCTTAAACACTCTCTCTTAAATACTCAAGGCAATTTTGAACCCAAATCTCATACCTCAGAAGGTATAACGTTTTTAATTACTTATTACGACTTAAGTCGTTATGCAAAAATATTATTTTCCTTCGCTTATTAAATATCAATAATTGAAAACTACCCAAGACAATTAAAATTATAAGAAGAGAAAATTATTAGTCGATAATAACACTACTATAGAGTATATGCTAAAAAAATCACTTATTAAATATTATCCATCAACAATAACTTCATCATCTACCCTAGGAAAGCCTTTAGCTATTCATGGCAAAAAGAATTTAAAAAGAACACATTTTATTCATGATTTTGTAACAAGAAAGAACTGACCCGTCGCAGAAGGATTAAAAACCTTTTTGATTATTAAAGAATCAACGACTAATTCTGGACGCCTTGAATAAAGCACAGTCTCGCTCTGTATTAAAAACAGAATCTGTCGCAGATATTATCCACCAAACCGTCACTTAAGCTATTGAATATGAATGAAATGTTCACGATTTTTAATGTCAGTTCATGGGCGTGATTTTATTCTTCTTCTTCAACCTCTCGACCTGATGAACCCTAATTTATAAGATGAATTTCTTTCCTCTTTTTTCTCGATCCTGGATACTAGCCAGCCTCCTATACCCTAGAACAGAAAAAGATCAGATACTCATAAAAGAAAAGAATAAAAGAAAATCGATAAATAATTGGAATTTATTAAACATGAAAAGCTTACAACTTTCTTTTAGTTCTTTATCGAATTAACGGCACACCTTAAGAGTAGTTAATAAAGCACTGACCAGCTGCGTCGCTGAATGATTAATTCTCTCTACTGAATTAACGACGCCTTCTTTTGTATTAGCAACTGTAGTAAGAACCTTCACTAAAGCTGTTGATTATAAAAGGAAAGGCAACACTCTTTAACGACATTTCTTCTCCGTGGTCTGTTCTTCTTCTTCCACTCAAGAACCCTAACTTTTCTGATTTTTTTCTGTGTTGATTTTGCTCGATCCTGGCAACATCCAGCCTCCCGGAACTTCTCTTCTCTTCCCCTATTTATACTAGAAAGGCAAATCTCGTCCCAATAACTCTCTATCTCCAATATCTTCTCAAATCTTTTTAATAATCACGTGATTATTTTATTTTCTTTCTCGGTTCTTCTTCCATCCCTCGATTGCCCTAATTATCTTAAAGATATTGAATACCATGGAATACAATCGTGTGCAATTAGGAAAGTATCCCAAGTTTCTTGTAATAACTTATTCCCTGATTTTTTTTTCTCCGTGAAGCAACTACAACCGAGAATATTTGATCTGTCACGAGATTCTTTGCGTGCATGACTCATACTCTTAATGGGGTAAGAATATACTCCTCAAAAATCTCCAAAATCACGACCATAAATCTTCACAGATTAAAAAAGTGAAGCTCCCGCCAAAACCTGGGTGCCTTTATCAATCTTCGAGGGTGTTTTTGATGCTTTTCAAGCCAAATTTCTGACAAGACTTTATTCTTTAAAAATTCCTACAAACATATAAAATAATAGTATTAGTACAGAAATTGAGAACTATTAATACAAATATGAGACCAAACAAGACACATAAATGTGTATCAGCTTGTAACTTTATATCCATGTTAAGGAGGAAAATCTTCAGGAAACGTTCAAAAGAAAAGTTAATACATTTTCCTTCTATGTTAATTTGAGATGCAGTACATTCTACAAAAATCAAAATAAATACCCTAAATATTTCTCCAAATGCTCCATATACTTGAATCAATCATATAATCACAACCAATCAGAAACTAAGAAATACCTGGTTCACTGAGTAGCCGCTGAGTTTCCTATAATATGTCAAAACAATAATAAGAAACCCTAGAAATGGGAAGAAAATACCGAATTTTTCGAAGGAAATTGAGAATCATGGAATTGGGTATGGGAGTTTTGCTTGGCTAGAAACTCCACTAATCAGTAGTTTGCATAAACATATCTAGGGTTAATTACCTAGAAACCCCATTAATCTTCCGAGAAAGTACGATCTGTAAAATTCAAACATTTTTAACATTCAAAACGCTACAATAATTAGAAACTGAAAGAGAGAGATCTAGGGTTTTTGAATGAGAATCAAGATTGTTTTACCTCATTGACAATTTCATCTAGAACATGTTTGATTGAATGAGGATCTAACAGATTTGGGGAGTTTCAGTAATACTGTCTTTGTAAATAAATTGGAGAAAAAACCATTTGATTCCTCTTATTCTTTCCAAGTGAGAGGGTTTCAGAAACTGAAAAGGGAATGAATTATGGACACTGAATGAATCCCACGTAGTAATTGTACGTGTTGTATTTATGACTCGAACGTTGGATCAAATCTAGAAAACTACACTTGAAGGAGAAAAAATATCACGGCCGCTAGCTGTAACCCACGAATATATCCTGGTTGCTGCGTGACACACCAAACACTCTTATTATATAATGGACAGACATCTAGCCATGGTCGTTGGATGAGAGAAAATTCATAGGGAATAGTGAGATGAAAAGGGGGAAGATCCTGGCCACCACTACCAAATGGAGAATATATCCTGGTCGTTGGGTCTAATAAAATCTACTTATGTATTATAGTATAGGTATAATGAAATCAATCAGTATATCAGAACTAATATAGGGTTGTTTATTTTCTTTTACTCAAATATAACCACAATAAACGCCTAAAAATTACAAAAAATTAATATCCAAAGCAAAACTAAAAAATCGTCAATTTTAGAGTGTTTTTTTGAGGAAAAAATCGACACATTCACGAATTTTCTTTTAGCCCCCCTCAATATTTAATCTAGTTTGGCCACTGATCACACACAATTCCTTCTTTACTCATCATTACTAAACCATAAGAAAATTTCTTTGTACTCTTTTGGAAAGCAACATTAAACAAAATGAAAGTGGAATTATCAATATTCTGTCTTCCATATTTACATCTTGGATGATTGTTGATGAGTGTGTAAACACATCATTTTACATCTTAATCTATATTTATTTAGTTCTTTATTTTGTACATATTTAATGGTTTTTGTTTAGTTTTGCAGTTTATATGAAATAAAGTTTGTTGGACTAAAATGAAGGAAATGAAGTAATTTATGATTGAATGGACTAAGCCCAAAAGAAAAAACATGGAAAATTATTGTTTGGATATGGGAGTGTGGTAAGCATGAAGAAGATGAAGAAAGTGTTACACAAAGGTTGAATATTATGTGGTCAAAAGTTTGAAGAAGAACTTCGTCATAAAAAAAAAGAACTTCATCATAAAAGGAGAACTGTCGTTTACGTCCGTGGTTTATTCTCTTAAATTTAATATCTATTGTAACGGTTTCATGAATAGTGCCAACAACAGTTCTGAGATTTAATACAGAAGAGAACAAGCCTTATTCAATCGTGCCCGACGTGAGTCGTTTATTCATTAAATCATTTTATTCTTTCTGCGACGAATTTGGTTAGTTCTTCTTAGTAATTTTTTTTAGAAATCATGAATAAAAAAGGTTTTTCTTCCATTCTTTTTGCAATGAGTAATTATATTTCTCACCTAGAATTAGAGATGGAATCCTACATGTTATAATTATTTTTTATATCAATTTCTCATGGTCCTTATTTCTTGATTAATATTGCTAATAACTTCTTATGTTGTCATATGTTTCTTGATTAACTGATTTAAATATTCTTTTTAGAGACTATCATTTTATAATGGAGAAAATTATTAATCATTTGAGAAAAATAATTAATTGAAACGATGTATTTTTTCGAGACGCTTATAATTGTCCTCAGTCGTCTTGAGTAATAATTTGAGAAAATTATAGAAAATAGTTACAAACATATAGTTTGCATAGTAGTGATGAAATCTCGAGTCCTAGGTTTTCTTTCATTAGTAAATCATTTTTATAATTTTTATAATTTTTAGAATTAAATCACCAAACCAACTTTGTTATTAGCACTTGATTAATTAAAAATTAGAAATCACGATTTTAAAATCCCTTTGGAATGAACCATGCTTGCATATTATCTCATCGACAGTCGTGCTCTTGCGGTATAACTTAAAATATCACATCAAATTTTTGGCGCCGCTGTCGGGGACTAAAAATTGTTATTTTTAGTTTATATTAAATTTTTATACATTAGTTTAGATTTTTATTTTTGTTCTATTTTATTTTATATTACTTGCTAGATTTTACTCTGGGTATTTGTGTTATTTATTGTTTGCAGATTTTATTGGAAGCTAAAAGTGGAAAGTAAAATCTTGCAAACAAAGTTAAGTAAAAATCCTAGATTTTATTTTATTTGTAAATAATTAGATTAGATTTTATTTTATATTTAGTTAGATTTATATTTTTATTCTATTTATTTCCTTTATTAAAAAAAATACTTATGCTGCATATTGCATCTTCAGACACCGAGTTTTAGGAAAAACACGTGGAAAAGTATCGTTGAACCCTCTGGGCATTATCAATCGAAATTCCACAAACCTTAGCATTGTACCTTTGACCATTCTCTAACTGTAGGTATATTTTGAAAAGGTAACCTGAGCCTACCCAATTGTAGTTGACCCTGCATTTGCATGTGCACCAAAAAAAATGTCGAACTGGTATTATGAGGACCAATACAATGAATATCGACCTGAGTTACAAAATGGACATTAACTGTACTATGACCATAGTGTGGATATTACTTGGAACCACTACCAACCCTCTGGAGGTTATGGTTCATACCATAGTGATCCCAATTACTATTCGCACGATCACCGGTCGTATGAACGAGTAAACGAGCAATATCATGAGCAAAAAAATTATTTTCCATCTTTGCAAGATTTAATGAAGCAGTTACAACAAAATACTTCTATCATCAAAGTCTTTCTTTAGAAGATTCACTCAAGAGGTTGACTGAAAGTTCACGTAACTCTGACATAATAATGGATTTTTTTTTATGAAGAGTCATATAGGGATGTTTTAGTCAAACAATTGCCCATAATTCTTCTTATGAAAGTCCATATTTAAAAGATACCCTCCGGTGTTTTATGGAAACTTCTCAAATTCTTAATTCTTCGGTTTCTTGGAATAATGAACTCAATCAATTCGTTGAAACTGAACAGAAGTATGAGAATTCAGTGCCACATATTTCTTCCTGTAGTACGAGTCTTTCTTTAGAAGAAATGCTTAAGAAATTTATTGAAACTTCGCGTGAATCTCAAATAATGATTAATGGGTCTCTTAAGCAGTTTATTGAAAAGTCAAGTGAGAGAGACATAGTGCAGGAACAAAATCATGAGACCTCTGGAGAAATTGAAGATGAATAGTCAAATACTAATATTGCTCACAATGAACTTAAATGCCAAAATAGTGTTTCCAGTTTTACCCTTGATAATAATGATAAATATTTACCTAACCTAGAGGGCGAGGTTATAATTGAAAACACTACTTGTTTAGATAAGGTTCAATCATCTTCATATTTTTACGATGAGGAGGATAATGTTGATGAAAAAATAGAAATTTATAGCTATAATGATCAAGAAATTTGTACACCACCTGAGCTTCAAGATGATAATGATTTTTCTAGTTTAAATCCTAATAATATTGATTATGATTTACCTATTCAAGAGGAAAATGATTTAATTAGAGATGTTATTATTATAGACGGTGAAATATTTCCTTGTTATTATGAAGACGATGATGGTTTAGAGGAACGAGTTTATCCCGAGACTAGTGTTTTAAAGTTCAACGATTCAAAGACCATAGTTTCTGACATAGATGATAGACTCGTACAAAATTTGAATGTGAGTGAAGGCAACCTACCTAATTACAACCTAGATAAAATAATTGACCATTTTGCTAAATCTGATAATTTAGAAATTAAGGAAATTCTAACTAGTTTATCCAATGATACAAACTACTCTAAGTTTGGGGATGCATATCATTCTCCCCATGGTAACCCTTTGACTCTTTTAAAGGTCCCTCACTTGGGACTTGATGTTTGTGCCTCAACCATATTAAGAGATTATATTCAAGAACTGTTTCCGGAACCTGATCATGTCCAGAAATAAATTCAGTTGTCAGAAACCCATCCTATGGTTGATGTGGTTTACCCAGTCCATGATACCATGATTGATTTTGTTGTCCCATCAATATTTTATTTACCAAATGTGGGAATGTTTCAACTTCAAATGTGTCAATTTTTTATGTTTGAAACTAAATCTGATTTTAGAAAGTTTAAATCGATACATTTTCATGAGAATGGCCACCAGATTTATATATTCCATTGTGGTCAGCTATATAAGTCAAATATGATTGACTTCAAGCACCCACAATTATTTCAATTATTATTGTATGATTGCAAATTGTGACTAATCCTTTCTTTGTCTGGATGAAGACTTTAAACTTAGCGCTTTATGGGAGGCAACCCATATGCTTTTGGTACACGGTGCTGGTAATATCTTTCTTTATCTCTTTTACTTTGTTCATTATTTTCTCTTTGTTCATGCTTTCATTCATTTATCTTTAGAACATCGGGGACTATGTTCAATTTAAGTCTGGGGGTAAGGGAGAATTTTTTTAAATTTTAGTTATACCAAAAACTCCAAAATCTAGAAACTTGTGAACAATTCAGGATGACACTAACCATTCTAAGTAGATGGAAACAAAACTCTTGGTTGTAGGAGTTAAGGGACCCAACTAAATGGTTTATTCATAAAAGGGCAAAGCTTAGGTGTTAGAAAAAACATGATAGTCGTCACCATATCTCAGAAACATCATAACCATATCACCTTTTGTTTTATTTCTCTAAGTGATTTGGTGGGGCAACAGTATCGACTTGTTATCGTCGTTGGGATGAAGTAGAGTGATTGAGATCAAACCACATTATTGTATTAAGACCAATTTCCGGAGAAAAAAAAATTAAAAAAAAAGAAAATAATTATTTTATTTTCAATAAATCGACCGATGGGACCCTTGTATATACCAGCTGAGTCGATATTAGTATACGGATTAAGATCAGTGGGAGTGTATCTCAATCCATTAGAATTCATCATGGCGACGACCTTCAGACGGATATGGGAATCACCGTTCACCTTTGTCAACATGTGCAAACTTCATCATCTTCATATTCATCTTCTAAATCTATTCATGTGATTGAACTTTGATAGACTCTGAGTATCGTGCTCCATTGTACGACTTTCTGATTAGTGCTTTGTTTTCGCATATATGAATTTTAGTACGCTTGAGTGCAAACTCGTGTATATCAATTGGATTCAAAACAGGGTAATTCCTCCCGTAGCCGAATAATTTAATAGCCAACTAAATAACATGTTTTGTGTCTACCCTCAATCGTTCACAAGTAACTAAAAGTTGGAGTAAAGTTTTTATGGGTACACCTCTTATAAACCCTTACGAGATAAAACTCTTCCACTAGGGTCACCTAGGGGTTCAAAGGCTTGTTGCACACGCTAAGTGCAATATCGATTCCTGCAAAAGTGAGTTAAGATTATTTATTTTTTCATTTTTAGGTTAATTTTTCATTTTAGTTTTTCTCGAGGACTAGCAAAATGTAGGTCTAGGGGTATTTGATGAGTGTGTAAATACTTCATTTTTACATCTTAATCTACATTTATTTAGTTCTTTATTTTGTACATATTCAATGGTTTTTGTTTAGTCTTGCAGTTTATAGGAAATAAAACTCGTTGGACTAAAATGAAGGAAATGAAATAATTTATGATTGAATGGTCTAAGCCCAAAAAGAAAAACATGGAGAATTATTATTTGGATATGGGAGTGTGGTAAGCATGCCACAGCGTGTATAGAAAGTGTGGAGACCATTTGCAAGATATTTATTTAATGAAGAAAATAATCAAAATAAAGAAGGAAATAAAGATTATACTATATTTTCCAAATAAAGAAAAATGGTGACTTCATGATGAGATATTATTTGACACGTGGTACATTTTTATTGGAGGATTTTCTATATTTTTTTCCCGACACGTGGCGCATTCTCATTGGATGATGATGTGGTAGGGGAAATGGAAAAGGAAAATGGTTTCCTTTGAAGCTATATAAATAATGGTGGAAGTAGATGGAGAGGGGTGTGCCAGGAGTCCGAACAAAGCTGTAGTATTAGTTTAGGATTTTCATTTCTTTTTCCTCTTTTCATTTTTATTATTCCTTTGTAATGGCTAGTTAAACTCTCTCTACTGGGGTTGAAGATGAAGCCAATTCTATGATGTAAATGATTCAGGTATTTTCTAATAAATTAATCTTTTGGATTTAATTGTTTTATTAACGTCTCTTCATATTAAGCTTTGCTCTTTATCGGTTTTGAGTAGTCTTCGACTACTGATCTTTAATAAGCGAAGAAAGTTATACCATTTTGATCTACAACAAAGGTTGTAACTATTGTTTTAACAGTAATATATTCCGAGATATGAGATTGGTTTCGATATTGTCTTGAGTTATATTATAATAATTTTTAGATGATAAATGAATGATTTGTATATTTAATTTGATGGAATCCGAAACCCTTAGTTTTTCTATATTATTTAGTTTTATTAGATTTAATTAATATTTCTAAATTTCATATTTTAATTTTTTTAAACATATAATTTATTTAGTAGCTAGAAATAATAATATCAATCCCTATAAAACCAACCGTGTTTGCATACTGTCTCATCGACAGCCATACTCTTACGGTATAACTTAAAAAATTACATCATTATACTCACATTCAAAGAATTTTCTTATCTTTTTTTTCCAGAGTTATTATGTTTATTTATGTTATGAGTTATTGATCTTTCCGTAAAAAGGATATCAAATCTTTAGGATAAGGAGTAATATTGTCAAAGACAACTCTACTCTCTATATCTATATTTCCAAATACGCCAGATGATATATGCATAAGCGTCTATATGATTCTTACCCTTCAGCCAAGACAAACACCAATCTTTAAAGTTTAAATTAGCAGAATTATAAAAAACTGGAGCTACTGAGTCCTGACAGACCAAAACATGCTGAAATGTCTAGCTATAGGGCTTGGGAAACACTCAGTCCTTAATCTTATTGCTAAATTGTGAATGAGCTTGTTGGCTGGAAAGTCTTTAAAAATTTTATTAGAAGAAACATTATGTTCCAATTTGCCTAAGATAAAGCATAAATGAGCAGATTCTGAGGTTTTTAATATAGGCTCTTTTGCTAATCAAAAATAAATAAATACATGAACAGTGTTCTGCTCAAGTAGTCTCTGATATCATGAACAGCATATAAATCCCACAATTGGGTGTAGTTCTGATTTTGTTTTCGATCAGTAGTTTTGATTGAATAACACAAGTAGAAATTGCAATAATTGAAAAGAATACAGCCTAGACAAAACTTTAAACCAATTCCCATCATGGATATGATTCATCCTATTCAACAACAAAAAAAAAGAATTGTTTGCTTGTGAAATTCGCAGCACTGCCAAGAGATTCAGTTACTATTACAGACCTAACCTGCAATAAGGGGGCTATTCATAAATTACAAGATACATATGGAACCAAAGTAAACAAGGAGACCAGATAAGACAAGTGAATTGCTAGAGGAGAGTACATAAAAGACATCTTTACTTATTACAGCAAAACCACATCTACATAAATCATACAAAACTGGTAGTATAAAAAAATACGTTGGGCAGTGTCATCATCGCTTAACCCATTGGAAGCTCTTTCTTGCCTTTGCCTTTCCTGGTTTCTTCCTTTCAACGACATGTGAGTCCCTCGTCAAAAAACCCTCTGGAATATGATCTACGAAACATTAGCTAACAGCAAAGACAAAGGTCGAGAAAACATGATAAACGACCAGTCAGGGACTAGTTGCAATGCTCTGAATATCATACAACAGCAAAACAAATACCTTACACATGCGGTTGGGTTATACGGTTCTACCAGAGAGGATGTCTATTTAATTAATTTTGTTACTTTTAATCTGAAAAAAATAGTGAGGAAAATGAAGAAGCGCAGTTCTGCAACTATACCAGTTTTAAGGTATGGACGTAGGCCAGGCTCCCAGTTTTGCAAGGCTCTACTGATACCCAACTGCACCGCTCCTACTTGACCTGTTTTGCCAAAAGCATTTTCTTCTTAAAAGTTCTTAGAAATAAAGAGAGGAAAAAAGCAATAATGAGGTTATGAAAGTTAAGATAGAGGGGTTTAAGGGCATTGAGTATCTGATTAAGAGTATCTAACCGCTTTTGTCATAATCTACCAAATCTAGAGTGATCACTGAATCTATATACCATTATCTGTTAAACTATTAACTCACACAATGTTTAACCAGCTTATGTTGCAAACATCAATTCACGCATACTTCGTCACCACCTCATGTCACAAAATTGACATCTCTGAGACATTTCACTAGCCCAATAACATTTTTTCTGATAATAGTTGATATTACATTATGGATCAATATGCTAAACTTTTCATGAAACTTTTGTTTAAAAGCTGCTGCCCACTAAATCGTGTATTTCTATCTTTTAAATTCCAACAAATGAAAATTTATCTGGAGGTAGACACCTTGGTCTCTTCCATTGACTTAAGTTGTGTACTCCAAGAATGATCTCACGATAGTATACAAATTAAGTCGACGGAAAAGAATAAGGCGTATACACTTCCATACAAGTTTTCATTTGTGAAGTCTGAAGATGTGCATACACATTTTAGTAATCACATACACCTGTTTAACAGTATAAATCGGGTTGGCTAAGGACACTATCTGAGGTCCGATTTGATAACCAGTATATGAAATGCAACATTTGTTAATTATAAGAAAACCCCGGGTATCTTTTCACACTTCTCCAAGACAAATTAAAGTCAGCAAATGCAGTTTCTTGTACCTTAAACATAATCAGTTTTATCTCTAATTTCAGAAGTAACAATTATTACCTGAGAGACCACTGCCTTGCACAGTACATTTGACATCCCAAAGGCCCAGGGTCTTTGTCTCAGAAAATGGTCTAAGGATAGCAGCACGATGGTCAAGAATAGGAAAATAAACGTCAAATGATTTGTCATTGATACTAAACCTTCCATCCCCCGGTTGGACCCAGACACGTGCTATACTGCACTTTCTTCTTCCTGTACCATAAGCCCTTCCCTTGTCATCAACCTGCCTCACTCGTGCTTTGGCAACTTCCTCTTGTTTTCTGCGCTCTATTTTGGCATTAGTCGATTTTCTCTCATTTTTCTCATTCTTTGGCATATTTTTTAACTCACTTAAAGGGTGCAACCCCTCAACCCCTTTCAAGTCCTTCAAAAGAATCATACTCTCTATCATCTCTTCTGTTATTCCTGATGCAGCAATTAGGTCACCAAAAGCACGGTCTGGGCCTGCAAATGATGATAGAGAATATGGTCCCTCCGTTAGACGTTTCAAACTTGAGAACCTTTCCACAGAAAAACCCAGTTGGAAATTAGTAACCAAATTTTAAAAAGATACAACAACTAGCAGAAGAAAGTTTAAGAGATACACAACATGAAGTTTTCATGAATAGGAGGACATTGCCATCTTTTTTCCTGATAGCTTAAGCATCTGTCTTTCCAGATATACCTTACAAGTTAAAACTGTATGGTGCCATAACTACTCTTAAAACAAATAACCTGCACTCCACTATGTTTTCACTAAACACCATGATCAGTTTTGGTTTAGGATGCGAGAATTAGTAACCTGAGAGACAACCCATGTTTCATGTCTAAATTGTTCATAATACTTAGAACAATAGTACAGTATGGGACCGATAATAGCTCACAAGTATGGACTATGTGTGCAAGTGAGGCTTATCCTGCCAATTAAATTGGTCCTAATCAACAAGAAATAAGTATCAGCACTACTATGTTTTGCTAACAAGATGGTATCAGTATCATTATCCCTAACTCATATAACAAGAACCCTGTCATATTTAGTTATACATGCACATACCATGTTCTTCCTTAATGTTTTTAAAAGGTGAGTGAGGTCTTCCATGATAAGTACAAAGTCTAACACTAAGCCGGAATTAAATCCGGTTCCAAATCATGCAAATCACATTCTTGCCTAGCTCACACTGGTGATAGCCAAAACATTCATCATGATCAAAATACACGAGCTATGTTCTGCTAATTTAATTCATGGAAACAAGCTAAAAACAGCGAAATTTCTACCAGTCACTGTGGAGTAGCCATAATCCTTTGTTCAATTGCTAATCTTTGATCTGCCTAGATGCAATTAGAACTTTAAATTGTTCTTGTAAGTTCTAGCTATGAGTGCTTCTCCTATAAGATTAGCATATTGCATCGTTCGCAAAAGCAAACAATTTTAATTTTCTATACTGACATATTTGTCCCCCCTCTACTTCCTCTTCTCTATCAAAGCCAACTATTCATTCTGCCCATAAACTAAGAAAATCCAATCTAAAATTAAAAACAACTATTAACCAAATAATCACAATACTAATTTCACCCCCCTTAATCACTAATCATGCATTAAACACGGTTGCGAAGAGATTAAACCTTACCATTCAATTGTTGAAGAAGATTTTTCTTCTCAATCTCAAGAAGCTCATTAGCTACCATCTTCTCATTCTCATCTATCTCCTCACCATCATCTAGTTGTAATTGCTCTTGGTTCCTCTCTTCTTCTCCTCCCAAATCAAACACATCTTTTTCATCATCAAGAAAACTCCAAGCTTTATCACCACCACCCCACCACCAGTACTACTAGTCTTTGTGTTTGATTCAAATTCATTATTAATAACCTGGCCATTTTGAGTGCTACAAAAAAATAAATTTGGGGCGATTATTTTAAACTCATCCAATAAATGTGGTTATAGGATGATATATAAAAATACTTATATATTCTTCCAGTAATCAAAAAAATACCATTAACCCTTTCACTAATAAAAGATTAAAAATTTAAACCTTTACCATTCTTCTTCTCTACCGATTCTCACCTTCTTCTCTTGTTTTCTAACTACCGATTGTGGCACAATCCAATTCATTGTAAACCAATTGATCGTATAATCGCAAACTATTCATCGTCGTAATTACAATCTAAAGATGGTTAGAAAAAAGCAAACCACCTGTCAACCTAATAATACTAAATGGCCGAATTTTGCCGAGAGAATAAGAAATAGAGAGATCGTTGAAGAACATAGTGAAGAAGAGGAAGAATACGAAGAACACGAAGATACGGAGACTGATTCTGACAATCAGCCTCTCCAGAACTTTGTAATGGCTCCAATAAGGTAATTAAGGGTTTACCATTATTTGTGTTTACTTTGCTTCAATCGAATGAAATCGAGGATAAAATACAAAGGGTTTTCGGTTATTTGTCATAATCGGAGGTTTAGTGATGTTTTTTATCTACTGATTATGTTCCTGTTCTTCATTCTTGAAGAACATCGACCATAATCGGTAGTTATATTTATTCACTAACTATCGATTGTATTCCTGAATTAAAATTTAGGCTTAATCGGTAGTTTCGTATAGGTTTAAACTACCGATTATAAAGTTAGTGATTCCTCAAAACATCGACCATAATCGGTAGTTATATTTAGTCACTAACTACCGATTATATTCCTGGACCAAAATTTAGGCATAATCGGTAATTTCGTATAGGGTTAAACTCCCGATTATGAAAGTTAGTGATTCCTCAAAACATACTACATAATCGGTAGTTATATTTAGTCATAAACTACCGATTGTCCTTATGTACCAAAATTTACACATAATCGGTAGTTAATCTTTTTATGTAACTACTGATTGTATGTGTGTCCATAGCTTAGACTTTTCTGTTCCATTTTTTATGCACAGTCGGTAGATAATGTAAATCCCGAGCTACCGATTATGCACAATCGGTTGTTAGTTTGTTTATTTGACTACCGATTATGAACAATCGATTGAGTTTAATGTACTTTGTCTACCGATTATGTAGTGATTAAACGGTATCTTGTTGGAAATAATTGTTTTTTATTTTGTTTTTTTAGGGAAAGGCGATCTAAGCATTCCCACGATACAATTGTTTCGGGGCCTCGTTGTGAAGGGCGTAAGAAAGTAACTACTAGTACAAGAAGAGAAAAGAGCGCTAGCGGAATCTTTATCACCGAAGGAGCTCAACCAAGTGTTCCAAGAAGTAGAAACCAAGAAGAAGGAGAACCAAGTGTTCCACAAGTTAGAAACAGAGATGAAGGAGAACCAAGTGGTACACAAGGAGATGGACAAGGTAGAAAGAAGGTAATTAAGAAAAAAGGAGGACACCAAGTCCCCACCTCTTTGAAGATGAAGGGTATTCAAGAAGGCCAAATCCCTGGGTTACCAAGAGATGGAGGAGATCTATTATTTGGGTACAAAGACTCTTGGGAGAAAGAAATTTATTCAACTGAGGTAATAATTATAACACACCATTCTTATTGTCTTTTTATTCGTAGAAGTGTTAATTGTTATTCTAATTATTTTATAATTCGCCGTGCATATTAGGACCATTCTGATGCGGTTCGTCTACTCAAACCTACGGCTGCACCAAGAAAGATGAAAGATTGACCGTTAGATGGTGAGTGTGAACGGTTCAAGCAAATTATACTGAAGTCGGGGTTATCTACTGCTGCCGAGAATTCAATGTTACAGCATGACCGGGTGTCGATATCAGCCTTCATGGAGAGAATGTATCCTGAGACCGATACCTTTCACATGCCGTTTGGAGAGATGACGATCACCCTAGATAATGTGGTGCAGATTCTAAGTCTCGCTGACCATGGTACAACGGTCAAATTTGATTATGTGAAGCAGTTAAGCTGGGAACAACTTTATTTTTACACTCAGAAGTGCCTTGGTTGGGATCGAGCTACATCCGACGATGAGTTCAAACGGTGCTTTCCTTACAAAACAAGACAGTTCAGCATGGTTCACTTGATGAATATGTTCAAAGGCACCAAGGCTAAAGAAGAAATGAATCCAGAGTTTAGCGATGACGATGTCAATGCTGCAGCCACTGCATATTTCCTCTGTGTTTTGGGATGTGTCATTTTCCCCAATTGTAGTGGCAACTGGGTCGACGCCAACCTTCTACAACTTTTACATCCTCTCAACAAAGTTCATGACTATTCGTGGGGAACCGCATGTCATGTGTTCTTGATGGAAGAGTTGAGAAAGGCATCGAGGGAATCAACTAGACAAATTACTGGGAACGTGAGCCTACTACATGTATTTTGGTAACTCTATTGATAGTTTGATTGTTATTTATTTTTTTCTATTTTAAGAATCAATTTTCTCATACTTGGTTTGATATGTAAACTAGACATGGATCTATGACCACTTCCCGTCCCTCGAGTTGGCCAAAGAGAATCCGGCATGGGAGAAAGGAACAACCCGAGGAACAAAATATATCTTTGACAACAACCATTCAAGGTCTAAGGAGCAGAAGTTGATTTCTTTGAGGAGGAAATTAGACTCGATGGCGTCCAAAGATGTATGCTTTGATCCATACATGGAATACCGAGTTAGTGGTCATATAACAGGAAGGTATGAGTTGTCGTTTTACTATGGACCCTTGTGGAATCCCACTGGATATGTCATGTACAATGCCTCTAGGGTGATGCGTCAACTCGGTTATGTCCAAGAAGAACCTATGAGTTACATGCGCGGCATGTTCAAATTGGACGTCAAAAAATCTACTTGTGGTAAGGACTCTATCATAGTAGTTTACTCTGATAACCCATTCACTGAAGATTGGAATAACATGATGCAATATATGATCAACGATGAGAGACCTGTCCACTGAGGTGATGAAGTAGATCCACGCTATATGGTATGGTACCGGGAGCATTCTCATCTTCATGTGATCCGTGAAGATAAAGGAAAGACCACCAGGGTGTCCGATTATACTTGCACCATCAAAGACAAACCCTCTGGTTATGAAAGGCTGGTGCATAATGTTATTTCCTTTTGATTTTAATATTACGTCTCAATATTTAGATAATAATCGTTTGATTGTTATTGCCTAAAAAAGAAAAAAAAGGTTTACATTTTTCTCCAAGAAGATAGTTGGGTGCATAAATAAGGGAGTGCCTTTATCAATTGAGAAGATGAGAGAGTATAAAGACCTCATTTACAACATTGATAATGAAGCCTATGCTAGCAAGTTTAGGGAGAATAATCCTAAGAGGCTAGCAGCAAAGCACAGTAAAAGATCCCGCGGTTCATCGAGTACTGATGCTGAAGCAAATGTCCCTGAGGGTGAAGCCAATGTCGCTGATGCTGAAAGATTCTTAGCCCCTGTTGCTCATCGTCCTCGTACCAAAACCAGAAAATCTAGAAATTAGATTGTGGTTGTTTTGTCAAAGAACATCATTTTGAAAAGTTGATTTCTAAGAAACTTGTTTACTTTATGGATATGTCTATGGTGTTTAACATTACTGGTGTTTAATGTTCTAACATTTGAATGGATTTTATGTTTTTTTTTTTGAATTATCAATTGATTTGCAAGAGATTTATTTTTAACAAGTTATTTTGTTGAAATTTTACATTATAATCGGTAGATAAGTGGTACTGCATCACCTACCGATTAAGTATATTCATCAACAATCGGTAGATAACAATCTACCGATTACACTTACCAATAGAACTTCCTATTCCTGGACACATTTTGCACTATAATCGGTAGTTTAAAAAATTCTTAGACTACCGATTATACATGTTCAAAATGTTGGAATTTTGATAATTTTTTCGTTTTCAAATTTGAGGCAACATATACAATCGGTAGTTTAAAAAATTATTAAACTACCGATTATACATGTTCAAAATGTTGGAATTTTGATAATTTTTTCGTTTTCCAATTTGGGGCAACATATACAATCGGTAGTTTAAATTATTAAACTACCGATTATACATGTTCAAAATGTTGGAATTTTGATAATTTTTTTGTTTTTCAATTTGGGGAAACATATACAATCGGTAGTTTAAAAAATTACTAAACTACCGATTATACATCTTCAAAATGTTGGGAATTTTGATAATTTTTTCGTTTTCCAATTTGGGGCAACATATACAATCGGTAGTTTAAAAAATTATTAATTTACTGATTATACATGTTCAAAATGTTGGAATTTTGATAATTTTTTCGTTTTCCAATTTGGGGCAACATATACAATCGGTAGTTTAAAAGATTATTAAACTACCGATTATACATGTTCAAAATGTTGGAATTTTGATATTTTCGTTTTCCAATTTGGGGCAACATATACAATCGGTAGTTTAAAAAATTATTAAACTACCGATTGTACATGTTCAAAATATTGGAATTTTGATAATTTTTTTGTTTTTGAATTTGGGGCAACATATACAATCGGTAGTTAATTTATTTTTTATCTTACCGATTATACCTGTTGAGTACAATCGGTAGTTAATTATGTACCGATTAAAATGATGAAACTGATTGGTTTCTGGACACATTTTACATTATAATCGGTAGTAAATTTTTTTATTAGATTACCGATTGTAAAAATCGATAGATAATGGTGATCCCGATACTTCCGATTGTTAATATTCGTACGAACTTTTTTCTGTACACTCTTGTTACACCATGCCTCAACGGCTTTTTTTTTTTTTTTTGAAAGAAAGAGCCGTTAAGACTCTACTCTATATAAAGAGGGTGACCTCTTCTCATTTATGCACCTCCAATACATTTTAACTCTCCAACATAGAAGAAATCATCGTATAGATTAGTGGCTCAACCGTTCACTGTAGAGGAAGATTTATCGCTATATAGGCGCTATGTGCAATTCTATCCGAGGCGAGGAGAAGAACGTAGGCAAAATGGTGTAATGAGTATGAGTTATTTGGAGAGTATTCACGAACATTTTTGTGTTGACACCGGGAACCCCAATAACCGTAATAGAGCTGATCTTTTTTGTCGAATTATTTGTATAAACAGAGAAGTTGATCCATTTGTGAATTTAACTTATCTTGTCAATCGATATCGTTTGAGGGGTGAAACTAATGATGAAGTTATAGCGAGATCTCTCGAGGAATGGCGACGATGGAAACGATCAAATTACCATTACGAAGCTCATTTCAATATAATTAAGGTGATGAAAAGATTCAACCCGTTTAAGGTTCGTCCATGCCGCTTAAGCTAAAGGAAATTTTCCAAGACATTGTAAAATAATAATTAATATGATAATAGTGTAAAAAACCATTTATAAACAAAAACCAAAACCTAATTATTTTTCTTCTCTACCTATCCACGCCTCTTTTTCTTCTCATTTCCTTCTCTACCTCTTTATTCTTCTTATTCTCTACCTATTCTTCTATTCCCTTTCCTTTTTCATTTCTTCTCCTCTATCGATTTTTCTACTCCCTTTACTCTCATTCTCCATTGAAAATGGCTCCAAAAACTTTTCCTGCACAATCAAAGAAGGGAAAGGAAAAGATGGTGACCGAAGAGTCCAAAATCATTGAAATCAATTCGTCAACTGATTCCGGCGATATGACCCTCCGACCAAAAACTTTTCATACACAATCAAAGAAGGGAAAGGAAAAGTAAGTTACATCGAACTTTTATGTTTTTAGTCATTACTTTGAAGAAATCATGATAATTTTTTTTTATAATTTTCTGAAACAACGCATAATTGCTAGAAATCTGGCAAACTTTATCTACCGATTATGCCTCGAGTTCATCATTCCTGAAGAACATCATGCACAATCGTTAGATATTGCATAATTTTATCTACCGATTATATAACCGGACATATACTGAAAACACGACCTACCGATTGTGTGTAATTGGTTGATATTGCATAATTTTAACTACTGATTGTGTGCTTTTGTTTATTTTATGATAGCTATTGTGTAGTTAGTTAATAATCCATGTCTGGGTATGTTCATTAGGGTTATGGATGAAGATGAAGGTCTTTCTCCGGCTCGAAAGGCTGAAATGCTTTCTCGTCCTCTTTTCAATTTGCCGAAAGGAGTTACTCCTGAACGATCAAATGATGTTGGATGATCCGGACTTTTCACAAATGATGAACGATTCTGATAGTTGGTGGAACAGTCCCGACAATCCCCTCAACTACGTTGAAGTTCCATCTTCGGATGAAGGATCTGAGGCAGAAATGATTTGAAGAATGGAGGCCGATCCGGATTTTGATCCTCGACTCTTTTTCAGGGGGAAAGACTTCTCAGGCATAAACCCATACTACAACGAAGATGGTGAGTACATAGGTCCAGTTGAGGAAGATGAAGTTGTTGCTGATCCTAAGGGGAAGGAGAAGAGGAAGAAGCGAGTTCATGCTAGGACCAAGTCCAGAGTAACAAGGAGTGGAAGAATTTCATGAGATCAATGAGATTGATCACTTTGAATATCTATGATGTATTTACTTTCGTTTTTTCCGGATTTTTTAAGTTTTTTTGAACAAGTTTTTTTTCGGATGTTGAAATAGTTTTATGAAGTTAGATGTTAAGTACAATCTACATAATCGGTAGATAACTATGTTTCTAAATTACCGATTAAATACAATCGGTAGTTATTAATTTCCCGTGCTACTGATTAATCATAATCGGTAGTTATTTATGTTCACTTACTACCGATTATGGCAAGAAAAGTCATGTACAAAAAAACAAGTATAATCGGTAGATAAATTTAATCTTAAACTACCGATTACAAAGTTTAAAGATTTAAAGTTTAATTCAATTCTGGCTACAATCGGTAGATATAAATTTTCAATTTCTACCGATTATGAAAGATGAAGAGTTAGAAATTTTGTAAGTTTTGAGAAATTCATTTTTGGGGCTACACCTATAATCGGTAGATATGGTACTCCATTAAACTACCGGTTATGAATCAAAATCCAAAAAAAAAATCAATCTGGGAATTTTGTACAATCGGTAGTCATAAAAATCACGAGACTACCGATTATAACATTATTTTGACACATGAGTGTATAATCAGTAGATATGGTACTCCATTATCTACCGATTCTGGGGCGTCCATGGCATTAAATTCATACAAAAATGAATTTTTTTTAAACGATCCAAACGCATACAAAGTGGGTTTTTCATGATGTTTCTCACTTCTTCCTCATACTCATCCATGTTTGTTATTGATTTTAGATAAAATCTAGTTTTCCCAAACTTCTACTTCTTCTCTAACATACTCTCTATTTCTATTCTAAAACTAAAACTCAAATAATTTTCTAACATTAACTATAACCAAAATTAACAAACTAATTAATCAATATTAACACTAATTAAACAAGGGAAGATTAGCCATTAAAGAAAATATATGGATAAGAGGTGTATTGATATTACTTCACAATGACCTTAATTTATTTTATTAGTTGTCCCAAATTAGTTTTTGTAGCCCTCAAAAACGCCAGGATTAATAATATCTCCAAAGAAATCAGAAGAAGAATGCTTTTTACCCCCACGAAGTTTCATCATCATCTAAGAGTCCACCACTAAATAATGAATCTTCATGAAGACTTTTACTGTTATTTCTACTTCTACCATTCTTCTTTGATCTAATAAAATCATTATTATCTCCTCCAATTCCTGAAAGAATCTTTACCCCAAGATTCATCAATTCTTTCTAATCCATTAACGAATATTGAATACCGAATCTCCATATCCATTATTATTATTATTATCAGCACCTAGTTTCCATAAATTTGAGACAAAATTAGTGTTTTTTTTATTATTTCGATTACTACTAGAGAAATATTGATGCAGATGAGCAGACTATAGCCTACTTGGAGGCTAAAGATCCGAGTGTCGTAGTTTAGTTCAAGAAGGGTCTATTTTGATTGGAAACGGGCCAACGTTCAAGACATGACACGATTTCGTCTCATGGTCTTCATATTTTAGTCAAATTTCATCGTTTAGGGCTTCAAACAGGCGTTTTTGCTATTTTAGGAAAGTTTTTGTTTTGTTAATAACTTCTTCGTTAGGAGTCCGTTTGGGTCGCCGTTCGGAAAATAGTTTTATTTTATGAGTATTTTCATTATTGTTGGTCGACCAAAATTTGCAAAAAATAGCATATTAGGGTTTGAGTTGGTGTAAGGGTTTTTTTCATCCTTTCTTGACTAGCAAGTTAGGGTTTTTTCCCAAGTCTATAAAAGAGTCCTCCATATGTTGTTTTAAGAAGTTGAATTTGATTAATAAGAATTAATTTCTTAAACTTGTTCAAGTTTAATCGATTATTATTTAAAGTCGGGAAACCGAAGTCTAAGTAATTATTGTTGTTCATAGTCGATATTCCTAGGAATATTTGAAGTTTGAACAAAACATCTCTTTTCTTTCTTTTCTTTCTTTTATTTATTATACGTTGCATCAAATATCGAGAATGGAAGAAGGGATTTAAATTAGGGTTTTGATAAATGGGATTAGAATAAGAAGAAGCAGAAATAAATGAATTAGGGGTTGCTGATGATGAAATTAGGGTTAGAAAACGTAGATTAGAAGAAGAAGAAGAAGTAGTAGTAGTAGTAGAAGATCGAGAAATGAATCGAGAGAGCATTGATTTTGGGTGGATTCGTAAGGTAAGAAGAATCCACTTTCAGTTATTTCCAGTTAAGAGTCTGAACATTTGAAGTAGGGTTTTAAGTTAAAACAGTTTCACTGTGCCAAATTATGTGGGACTAAAGGTTGTGCCTGTGGTGCTATTAGCTAAGCCAAGGCTATTTGATGTTGTATTGCTGCATATGTGCAGCATGCGTTAGCTAAGTTGTGGCTCACAGAAACTGAATACCCGATATTTGGAGCAGGATATCTGAAATAAACTAAAATATACTATCTCTATCACAGGAAAAATGATACTTCCGTTTTTAATTTTTTATCTAAAAATAGGTTAAATTAAAAAAATGAAAATATTACTTTTCCTGGAACAAAGGGAGTATTGGTTGGATATCTAATTTCCACCGGACATTATTTAAGCGGAAACTGAGTTTCGTGGTTGTTTTTTTTTTCTTTCTCTGTAACCTTGTGTTAGCTACATTTAGAGTTTTGGGCTAAGCCAAGATGCACCGTAGTGCCCGCTCTAATTCTAAGTTTATTGTATGACAATCTCCAGAATTTAATCAGGGACAAAAGTATGACACCTGAATTAATCTGGCTCATGTATTACCAAACCAATACTCTTTAAGTAAAGGCATCTGGAATTCTAATTTTAGAATAAGAGTGATATGAATGAGGCGATATCACGTTTACGTTTACGTTTGATTGTAGGCTCTGCCAAGGGCTGGGTAGGTGTGCAATAGTCAACAAACATACATAGAAAGCAAGTGACTAGGATGCTGTAAATGAAGTTTGCATATGTTTTATGTAAGCCAGAGTTGTACGATTATAAATAGTGAAAATTTTGATTGAGCATTAATCAAATAAATCCCATAAAAATCCTTACGGAACTTCAGAAAAAACATAAGAAAATCTAAAAACAGAACAAATCTAATACTCCAACAGAACTTTTAACCAAAGCCTAATGCATCAAAAACAGGATAGTGGTACCTGCTAAACCGACAAAAAGACCGCTGGAAAGAAAACTAGATGCAGAAGTTATAGTAGTGGATGGACTAAAGATCATAGCTGGTGTAGGGTTTGAAAATGAAGGGGTTCTGGGAAATGAAGGGGTAGAAGTTGAAGGGGTTGAAGTACAAGGATCTGAATAACAATTAGACTGACTCTTGGTTGCTTGTCCAATAGAAGAAGTAGAAACTTGAATGTCAACCTTCTGGCCAATCTTGCAGTGACCAGGGACACCGCAGATGAAATAGTAGTGAATATCATCCTCCCTTATCAAGATTGAGTCGTTCCCTGTAGTGTAGGTAGCTAATGGAGATGTTGTGGTACACGATTCATAATCTGGAGATGTCACTTGCAAGACATTGTGGAAATCTGGATTGTAGACAAAACCTACATCACCACACAAGCATACATGTTAAGAGAGAAGATTATAATATACAACATTGAAATTACAGTTCAGCAATAATAATCAAAAACCGATAACTTACGGATTGTGTCTCCAACATGAATAGATTTAGAGGAAGACCACTTATCATAATCGATATTACCCATGCTGGTCCAACTAGAAGTTTCACCAACATCATAAGTTGCAGCCATTGATGAAGAAACATTAAAAGCTGTAACCATAACTACAATATGTTAGAATTAAAAGTGAATTTATTGCTTATTACTAAATTTAATTGTTTTGTTACTAAAATTATCTTGATGGGATCAAATGGTCACTAGCCTATATTGTGGGTGGAAATAACAAATCCACTTTTCGCTTATATGTGAATGAGGAACCTTTGATTTGTCCCACATGGGATAAACCAAGGATGGAGTCTATCCTAATTACCACATACGTTCTATATAAGGAAAAAGAACTAGTGGATTGGATATGGACTAAGGAATAGGCTAGTGGGCAAATACACACATGTGCGGTGCTTCGCGGGCTTGCAGAGCTTGCGTGTGCTTTTGCGTGAGCCTTGGCACGACCATTGGCGTGTGCCTGCGAGTGCCTGGCGTGTTCCTGCGAGTGCATACGTGTACCCATCAAAGATCCAACGGTTTTAGATTTTAAAATTATTACAATAAATAATTTCTACCGTTTTATATTAATGGATATTAAATCAAATTAATTCAAAAATCTTTTAATTAAAGTTTTCGAATTAAATTATTTGAATTAAATATTTCTTACCGTTTGAAAAATGAAAAGCCTTCTTCTCCTATAAAGGAAAAAAACAAAATTCATTTTCAATCACCCCAGACGCGGCTACTATCATGTCGTCTTTTCCCCTCTTCCTGCTTTGTTTTGAGCATGTGGATAAAAAAAATTCTTTCTTATTATGTTGTTAAGTTCGCAACGGGCCAACGAGTTTTTGCTAGTTGGGTTGGTATCAGGTGGTTTTATCCTGGACTCGATTTATCCTCACTAGTGGTATAGCAACACTCTTTCTAGAGGTGTACCCGACAAATATCGAGTTAAGGGCAGTCTGTTGAACATGCGACTCCATCTTTCTGTGTGTGTGTTTATCTGAAGTCTGTTGCGGTTTTCTCTAACCCTTAACTATTTTCAAGCTTCTGTTTGGTTTGTTCTTTGTTACAGGATCTCACAGCAACAATCTTAACTCGATATTTCGTTTATTTTGAAAATTTTACTTCTGTAACAATGGTGAAGACTGATGTTGACAGACCTCAGAAATTTTCTGGAAAGGACTTCAAGAGATGGCAGTCAAAAATGTTATTTTTCCTGAGTTTCCACATGCTAGATGATATGGTTCTGAAGCCGTTTGATGAGTCTCTAAATGAACCTGAAAAATTACAGGACTTAGAAAGTTGGAAGAGAAGTAATTATATGGCCAAAAATCATATCTTAAACTTCCTAGAAGATGCTTTATATGATTTTTACAATGCTAAGGATAATTTTAATGCTTACAATTTATGGACTGCACTACAAGATAAATATGAAGCAGAAACAGCAGGAAGTAAAAAATTCCTGGTTGCACGTTTTCTGGAATATAAAATGATGAATGATAAATTAGTGGTTGATCAGTTTCTGGAGCTGCAAAAAATTATTAATGAAATAATTGCTGAAGGAATGGTTATTGACGAAACATTTCAAGTTTCTGTTGTTATTGAAAAATTGCCAAATTCCTGGGATGAATACAAGAGAAGACTAAGGCATGAAACTGGTCAAATTTCCATGGTAGAATTGGGCAAGAAAATCCAAGTTGAAGAATTGTTGTGTTCAAAGGACAAGAATGTTTCTTCTGCAAGAGACATGTCAAACAAAGCTCACTCGAACGCAAATTTTCTACTCTAAGTCTGGACCACAACAAGCGCAAGCCTGGCCCACAAAGAAAAGGTACCTTTAAAAACCAAAATCTGCTATTGGTAAAATTAAGGGAGCATGTTATGTTTGTGGTGTGTCTGGCCATATGGCAATTCATTGTAGAAAACGCAAAGATGCGAATTCTAAGAAAGCAAATGTAAATTTAGTTGAAAGTAGTAAAGATGAGTTTTCTGGCACGGTGTCTGAGGTTAACTTAGTTACCAATGTGAGAGACTGGTGGGTAGACTCTGGAGCTACCAAACTTGTCTGCGGAAGTAAAGACATGTTCACCTCCTATCAGATGGTAGGAGGAGGAGAAAAACTCTATATGGGTAATTCATCTGCAGCACAGGTTGCATGAAAAGGAAAAATTTCGCTGAAGCTCTCTTCTGGGAAAATCCTCACATTGAATGAAGTTTTACACGTACCAGACATCTGCAAGAATCTCGTTTCAAGTGGTGTGCTAGATGATAAGGGCTTTAAGATTGTATTTGAGTCTGGGAAAGTGATTATCACTAAGGGAAAGGATTTTGTGGGAAAGGGCTATAAGGCTGAAGGCCTATACAAATTATATGTAACCTCTGTTGAAGTTAATAAAGTTGTTTCTTCTTATGTTGTTGTCTCATTGAATATATGGCATGGTAGACTTGGTCATGTAAATTATAATTCAATGAACAAATTGGCAAACTATGGCTGCATTCCAAAATTAAATTTGGAATATGAACATAAATGTGAAGTTTGTGTAGAATCAAAATATGCAAAGAAGCCCTTTAAGAAAAATGTCCACAGAAATTCTTATCCCTTAGAGTTAATTCACTCAGACTTAGTTGATATGAAATCAATCCAAACCAGAGGTGGTAAAAAATGGTTTGTCAATTTCATAGATTACTGTACTAGATACTGTCATATTTACTTGCTTAAAGGAAAAGATGATGCTTTAGAAGCATTTAAATTATATAAATTAGAAGTAGAAAACCAATAGAACACCATAATTAAAACCATTAGATCTGACAGTGGAGGTGAATATGTAATCCCTATAGGAGACTTTTGTGCACAACATGGCATTATTCATGAGGTAACTCCTCCTTATTCACCACAATCTAATGGAGTGGCTGAACGGAAAAACCGAACCCTTAAGGAGATGATGAATGCCATGTTAATCAGTTCAGGACTACCGGCGAACTTGTGGGGGGAGGCCGTCCTCTTATCTTGTTATATCCTGAACAGAGTGCCCCTTAAAGGATCAGTCAAATCACCGTATGAATTATGGAAAGGCAAACAACCCTCTAATGGATACCTCAAAGTGTGGGGGTGTTTAGCCAAGGTCTCTATTCCTCCACCTAAGAGGACTAAAATAGGACCTAAAACAGTTGATTGTGTCTTCATAGGATATCCCGAACACACCACTGCTTATAGGTTTATGGTTGTGAAAACTCAGAAATTGGTGTGAACACCATTATGGAAACTAGGGATGCTACATTTTTTGAAAATGTGTTTCCGTTGAAATCTGAATCTCGCATGATATGTGATGATCCCCTAGATGTCCCTCCTTCTAGCCATATTTTACCGATAGAAGAAGATGAACCTGTTTATTAACCTAGAAGAGGCAAAAGACTTAGAATAGAAAAATATTTTGGGCCAGACTTCATAACCTGTTTAGTTGAAACTGATCCAAAAACCTATAAAGAGGCCATGACTTCGTCTAAAGCTCCATGGTGGAAAGTATCCACTATTAGTGAGATGGATTCTATTGTTCAGAATGAAACCTGGGAGATAGTAGATTTACCTCCAGGGTGCAAACCCATAGGTTGTAAATGGATCTTCAAGAGAAAACGTAAGGTAGATGGAACTACGGAAAAGTATAAAGCTAGACTAGTAGCTAAGGGCTATAAACAAATAGAAGGTGTAGATTTCTTTGACACTTATTCACCTGTCACTAGAATTACTTCCATTAGGATGCTAATTGCAATCGCTGTAATTCATAACCTAGAAATACATCAAATGGATGTAAAAACTGCGTTCCTAAATGGTGAATTAGATGAAGAAATTTATATGGACCAACCCGAAGGCTTTGTAGTGAAGGGTTATGAAAACAAAGTGTGTAGACTTAAAAAGTCTTTATATGGCTTGAAACAAGCACCGAAACAATGACATGAAAATTTTGATCATGTAATGTTCTCTAGTGGATTTAAAATAAATGAAGCTGACAAATGTGTGTACAATAAATCTGTCAATGATGCCTGTGTAATTGTATGCTTGTATGTTGATGATATGCTTATACTAGGTACAACCTTAGAAATCATTAATTCCACTAAGAACATGTTGCGTGAGAACTTTGACATGAAAGACTTAGGTCATGCTGATGTAATCCTAGGGATGAAAATTAGAAAGGAGTCTAATGGATTCAGTCTTAGTCAATCTCATTATGTTGAGTCAGTTCTTAAGAAATTTAACCAATTTGATAGTAAACCAGCAAGTACTCCATTTGACCCTTCTTGCAAACTCAAGAAAAACAAAGACAATGGAGTCTCGCAACTTGAATATTCACGTGTCATAGGAAGTATGATGTATTTAATGAACTGCACAAGACCAGACATTTCCTATGCTGTGAGTAGACTAAGTAGGTATACCTGTAATCCGGGACATGAGCATTGGGATGCACTTTTCAGAGTGTTGAGGTATCTTAAATACACTTTAAACTACCGTTTGAGTTATGAAAGACACCCCGCTGTTCTTGAAGGATACGGTGATGCAAACTGGATAGCAGACTCAGAGGAGTCTAAGTCTACGAGTGGATACGTATTCACTCTAGGCTGTGGATCAGTGTCTTGGAAGAGTTCCAAACAGACCTGTATCGCTCGATCCACTATGGAATCCGAGTTTATTGCGTTAGATAAAGCAGGAGAGGAAGCCGCTTGGCTAAGATGTTTTTTAGAAGACATTCCTCTCTGGCATAGGCCTGTGCCAGCTATATCTATACATTGTGATAGTCAAGCTGCAATAACTAAGGCTAAAAACAACAACTATAATGGAAAATCTATTAATATTAGGAGAAGACACAATTCTCTAAAACAACTAATCTCAACTGGCGTTATTTCTGTTGACTTTGTGAGGTCTAAGGAGAATATCGCGGACCCTTTGACGAAAGGCTTGTCCAAGAAGATAGTTAGTAATGCATCGAGGGGGATGGGACTTAAGCTCATAAATTAAAATTTGCCATGAAGGATACCCAACCTTGCTGACTGGAGATCCCAAGATCAAGGTTTTGAATGAGACAACTAATTTGTGGCGGGTAAAAATTAAACACTATCAGAGAATTATTTTCTTTGTCCCTTCCCTATGGTGTAGACGTGATAGTGTGACTGCATGTGAGGATGACTTATAGTAAAGTCTTAATGAGTTCTATAGTTTCAATTTAAGATTGAAATGGGGTGTAGCAGTTAACACTCTTGATAGAACTCACCTATCTGAATGAGGAAGTGGGTCGCTTCCTATGAGAATTGAGCTGATTCTCTAGAGCATTCTGAGAAACGAGATATGTCCAGGGCCAAAACGGACACAACGGCGTGAACTTAAACATCACTCTTGAGAGATATCTCGCGTAAGGAGCTATTGATGAATTACGCCAAACGATGGCAGTTCAAGACATCGCGTTCACTGTCCATCAAGTAGTTCCAGTACTTCTCACTAAGCAAAGGTTCAATTCCATATGGTCACCTTTTGCTTAAGAGGTATTTCTTGTTTTACAGTTTTCTGATTTATCGCTTTCTTCATTCATGTGGGGGATTGTTAGAATTAAAAGTGAATTTATTGCTTATTTCCAAATTTAATTGTTTTGTTAACAAAATTATCTTGATGGGACCAAATGGTCACTAGCCTATATTGTGGGTGGAAATAACAAATCCACTTTTCGCTTATATGTGAATGAGAAACCTTTGGTTTGTCCCACATGGGATAAACCAAGGATGGAGTCTATCCTAATTACCACATACGTTTTATATAAGGAAAAAGAACTAGTGAATTGGATATGGACTAAGGAATGGGCTAGTGGGAAAATACACACATGTGCGGTGCTTCGCACCGAAGCACCGCGGGTCGCGGGCTTGCAGAGCTTGCGTGTGCTTTTGCGTGAGCCTTGGCACGACCATTGGCGTGTGCCTGCGAGTGCATACGTGTACCCATCAAAGATCCAACGGTTTTAGATTTTAAAATTATTACAATAAATAATTTCTACCGTTTTATATTAATGGATATTAAATCAAATTAATTCAAAAATCTTTTAATTAAAGTTTTCGAATTAAATTATTTGAATTAAATATTTCTTACCGTTTGAAAAATGAAAAGCCTTCTTCTCCTATAAAAAAAAAAAACAAAATTCATTTTCAATCACCCTAGACGCGGCTACTATCATGTCGTCTTTTCCCCTCTTCCTGCTTTGTTTTGAGCATGTAGATAAAAAAAATTCTTTCTTATTATGTTGTTAAGTTCGCAACGGGCCAACGAGTTTTTGCTAGTTGGGTTGGTATCAGGTGGTTTTATCCTGGATTCGATTTGTCCTCACTAGTGGTATAGCAACACTCTTTCTAGAGGTGTACCCGACAAATATCGAGTTAAGGACAGTCTGTTGAACATGCGACTCCATCTTTCTGTGTGTGTGTTTATCTGAAGTCTGCTGCGGTTTCTCTAACCCTTAACTATTTTCAAGCTTCTGTTTGGTTTTTTCTCTGTTACAGGATCTCACAGCAACACAATAAACACTAAAGTTGTGCTAGCAAAACCCATCTTAAGCAAACTTGGTAGCACTAGGGAAGGAGGGAGCAGGGTTGCTAATGTGTGATGTATATGTGTATGGTTGCGGGAAGCTAAGCTTAGTGGTATGATGTATTTATAGCTTTACATCTAAAAAACCTCAGGAATTGTATTAGGAAGTTTTTTGGTTGATAAGGAATGAAAATCAAAAAGTTCATTGTTTTGCTTCAAGAAAATCACTGAGTTTGATTATTTACTTTGAAATTTTCCAAAATTTTGGAATCTCACTTTACATAATGAGCTTAGGTACCCTTTAATGGAACTTGACGTTTTAATTGAATTCATGTCCACATTGCGGTTAAGTTTATTTTTGTAAGATTTTTCTATAATGGGTGAGCTTTTTATTAAAAAAAAATTTCTTTCCTTGTAAAGTCTTTAATTAGGCAACTATGAATGATTATACTAACGCTTAATTCTTCTTCCTCTTCTTGGCTTCAATCACGAAGAAACCTAAATCTTTTGTACAGCTCTAGTATTGTTAAGCCTATAGCTTATTATTTGAAATATGATAATGGCAGTTTTACTTGGTTTTCTCTTGTTTGGATCCATATCTAAGTACTCTCTTGCACAAACTGATTCCACTTCTCTCCAAGTAAATGGGTATCAAAATACTTGCTCTGATGCAGAACGGATCATCTATGCATGGGTAGAGAAAGTTGTGACTGATGAACCGTGGATGGCTGCGTCACTTCTTCGCCTCCATTTTCATGACTGCTTTGTTAATGTAAGTACATTCGTTCGCAAATATATACAGTACACATACTAATAATCTTTGTTACATAGTCTCCTTACTTTTGTTATCGAGTTCTTGTAGAGTTTAGTACTAACGTATTTATCTGTATACGTTGGTTGCAGGGTTGTGATGGTTCTGTTTTATTAGATGATACAGATACGTTCACTGGCGACAAGAACGCAGATCCTAATGTCAATTCTCTGAGAGGGTTTGAGGTGATCGATGCAATAAAAAGTGACCTTGAGTTAGTGTGTCCTGGGACAGTTTCATGTGCTGATATTCTAGCAACTGTGGCGCGAGAATCTGTCGTTCTGGTAACTTATTTTATAAGTGTATATTATATGTATAAGCCAGGAATGATACCATCGCAGTTCTCGCTTTGAATACCAACCATGTGTGTTTTAATGGCAGTCTAATGGACCAGGGTGGGATGTTCATCAGATGGGAAGAAAAGATAGCTTGACTGCTAGCATTACAGATACAAATAACAACCTTCCATTCCCAAAAGAGGACTTGAACACCATCCTCGCCAAATTCCAAAAAGCTGGCCTTGACATAGTGGACATGGTTGCTCTCTCAGGTGATGTCTTTTTCCCTTACTGTCCATCTAAATCATCGGATTCTTAATGCTAATGTAAAACTCTGTGCAATTGTCTGTGTACAGGCGCACACGCAATTGGTCGAGCTAGGTGTAATCGCCAAAAAACTGACGACCACAACCACAAGAGAAATTCAATTTGGTAAAACACAAAAATGATACAGAAACTAAAATTGAGATCAACACACACAGATTTA
Organism: Papaver californicum; assembly: GCA_023531435.1. Taxonomy (NCBI): domain Eukaryota; kingdom Viridiplantae; phylum Streptophyta; class Magnoliopsida; order Ranunculales; family Papaveraceae; genus Papaver; species Papaver californicum. Next base: position 2,173,336 of record JAJJMC010026829.1, read on the forward strand.
ACGTGGTTCGACGTTGATGCCTACGTCCACGGGTAATGAAAATTGATGTTCTTATTTATGGATTGATTACAGGGGGATTAAGCTCTCTCTCTCTTTCTCAGAGACAAATTTTGAGGAAGAAGAAGAAGACCTCCCTGCTCACCCTCTAATTTCTGGAAGAAGAAGGAAAAAAAAGTCCCCCCTCAGCCGTAGGATTTTTTCCTTATAAATGAAACAATCTCCTAGTCTAATTACATTATTGCCCTCATGAATAAGTTATATGTTTCATCAAATCTGTCACGTGTCGATGATAATCTAACACGTGACAATGAAGGTCCGCCACATGTCGATGAAGTCTGTCACGTGTCGATGTTGATCTTATCCTTAAATGGATTTAGTCTAATTTTGGTGTGGGCAAAATGATGGTGCGAGCTTGCGGGCTAAATGGTGTTGGCTTGCGGTCATAACAATGGTTCTGATTCTGGGGGCTTGGATGGCTGGGCTTCACTGTTGCTGAATAATTCTTTGTTGCGGAACAGCTTCTTTGCTGCGGACCATGATGGACTGCGGACTTGGTATTGCGGGCTTGAATAAGCTTTGCTGGTTTGCGGACCTGAGCTCCTGTTGCGGGAAAATGGTTACTGCGGACCTGAAGTAGTTGTGTGTGCTTATACTTCGGACAAGAGTAAGTTTTGCTGCTGGAATGATTGGCTTTAGTTCCTAGGCTTTACTGTTACGGGTTGTGCTATTGCGGAAATGTTGTTGCGCTTTGAGACGAATTTGGGCTGCAGAACTATCTAATCTTTGAATCTATTTTGTTTGAGTCTTTGCCACGTGTTGGAGTAGATTTTTGGTACTCAAAATTTCCCCCCTTTTCTTAAGGTTTGTTTGAAGAACAATCCTTAAGAAAAATCATCTTCATGTCTTACTCGTACCATACTTTAGTTGTAATTGCACTTTCATTTTATCTTGTACTTTTGTCCCTGCAAAACATATATATCGTTTGTTAGTTCTCTAGCCACGGAGTAAGAGGGTGCAACACATGTCTAAATTCTCTCTGGCTAGGAGGAAATTAGAATGCGGTCCCGAAAGTATCTCCATCCACGGAGTAAGAGGGTGTAACACATGTCTAACTTCTTTCTGGCTAGGAGGAAATTAGGATGCGGTCCCGAAAGTATCTCCAGCCACGGAGTAAGAGGGTGTAACACATGTCTAACTTCTCTCTGGATATGAGGAAATTAGGATGCGGTCCCGAAAGTATCTCCAGCCACGGAGTAAGAGGGTGTAACACAAGTCTAACTTCTCTCTGGCTAGGAGGAAATTAAGATGCGGTCCCGAAAGTATCTCCGAGAAGTATATAAGCGGTATCCATAATAAGAAATGAAGAGTATCCACAAGAAGTAAGAAGTATCAATTTCTTACGAAGTAATCGTTGCGTAAGAAATCCGAAGTATATATATTAAAAAATAGAAGTACTCGTCTTGAAGAAGTACTTAACAATGAGAAGTATGAAGTTCCCATTCTGTAATAATAATTCCTGAAGAAGCATTTAGATCCCCACTCAAGGTATATATATAAAAAATATTCAATGAATATTCTTCTTGTGATTACTATGAAGTATGAAGTATACAAAATCTCGAAGTATAAGAAGTATCCAAATCTCGAAGTATAAGAAGTATCCAATGAGAAATCTGATGAGAAGTATGGTCCTTAAATAAGAAATATGAAGTATACAAAATAAATAGAAATACCCAGCGAATACTTGTCGTGCGAAGTATAAGCCATTAGAAGTTTCAATCCTCGTATGCTTATATGAAGTATTTATGAATTGCTTATATTAAGAATTACAAGGCATATAAAACAAAAAGTACTAGCAATGGGAAGTACTGAATCTATTGAGCGTTAGTAAATTATTGAAATGAAATACCTAAATGACGTGTAATATTTAGCTCATTCCCAGCTAAAAACTTGGTTTCTTTATAAACTGCCTTTAGTACATCATTGCATGACTGCCGTATCTCTGAAGTGCCTTTCATAGGTATCTTCACATTTCATAAAAATGTTTTAAGAAATTCATAGTATTCAATGGGTACAGGTTAAAGATGATTCTCATGCTTTTAATTGCATACTACAGTTAAACATAGTCAGGCAAATTGGAATTTGTACAGGCTAAATATACAACTCACTAAATCGATATGTTTCTAGCATAGATAATTATGGAGTCAATTCTGAATTAAATATTTTTAAAGCAAGTTCATGATGTATATCATCACATATCATTCAGATGCTATCGGAAGAAATTGATCAGTTCATAATGTATGACATATAAGTAAATGGCTTGCAGTATTCTAGAAAGATATGTACAATGGATACTAGTTGAGTAAATTTAATAATTTAGTTTATTATGAAAATATTCTATTCACAAGTCAAGCAAGCTCATGCTTTTTAAGTAATAAAGATAAATTATGATTCAATCATTTAAAGATGATGGTTAAGAATCATTCTTAAGTTTTAGTTGCTACTTTAGGTATGCAACAGATGTAACACTCAAAAGTTAAAAAAGATAGCGTATATTTATCTTTTAGAAATGCTTGTGGCCCAGTAGTTGGGTATTTGCGAGATGACCATGAAATTGTCGTCTACCCATAAGCTTAACCTTGAACCATTCATTAGTTGTCTTCTTTTTGTTGGACATCATCTTGTAAGAGTAAGTCAGTCAAGTTGAGGTGAGTAGTCATCTTGGGAAGTAGTCAGTCAATTGATCATCTTGTATCCATTGTCACAAGTCTGTCAATCCCAACAGCAGAAATAATGGAATCCATGATGTGGGAGCGCTTGAATCCTTAATGTGCGTCCCTGATCATTTCTCAGCATGTTGTTGCAGTTATTGATCTTTTCAACCTTTCTGGAAACTAGGGGTCAGTTCCAGCACTTAGTTGTAGCCTTGAGCTGTTGTAGCTCTATGTCCTTTTGGAGGTGAATCATAACTCCATATTTAAAGTGTACATCCTAAAACAGTCACAGCAAGTGAATATGATTTATCAATTTGAGTTATAGCAGTACAGGAAAGCATTAAGAGACAATGTAAGACTGAGATTGAGTTGCACTTAGCTTTGTGTGCAGATCGTGAACTTGCAGTTACTCATGAATCTGTATTTCTCATAGTGGCCTAAGCATTCATTTCATATCTCTCAGTTGAAGATTAAAGATAACTGTGATGTTTTCAGCTATAAGCAAAGCAATTTGCACAACTGATTTTTCATATCAAAACATATAGATTTATACATGCTCTAAACATTTACATTCATAGCTTATATGCAGGGGTGCATATATTTTATGCACAAGCAATAGCTAAACACAGTCAAACAACCTGTGATTTGATCTATGATAAATAAAGTTATGATTCAACATGCTCTTGGTTGAAGTGAGATATTTATGCTTATTAAAATACAATCTATTGCTTCCCTAGCATTCAAACAGGGTTTCAATGCACATATTCGAAATTATGCTAATGCTTTAAGCAACAGATAGAGCTTGAGATTCATATTTTACAACCAAAATATAAAAAAAAATTATCTTGATCATTCAAAATGAGTAAACAATTCTAGAAACTCTTCGTCAGTCCGTTCATTAATCAGTTGACATTCGGCACTTAGCGATGCAAATAGTTTCAAAATGAAAACATTATTCTACGAATTCATTATGACAGAATGGTAACCACAAGGTCAATCTAAGAAGTAGTAATTCTTCGAGTAACACCATCGGCATTAAAACAAATCGTTTTGTAAAGATTTCAAATTAATGGTTAGAACTTCATATACTTATCAATTTATGTCCTCGAGGCATCAACAAGGTATTACTAACTCATACCACGGTACAACTTGAGAGATAACAAGGAAGCATACATTTTTCATTATGCACAGTGATCCTAACTTATATCATCCACTATGATTAGATGACATTTAAGGCATGAACCTTCAAATGTTCTCACCGTAAATATAATTAGGAAATATTAAACAACTTTTACCAAGTATAGACAGACATACTATCAGGCTTTAGATTTAATGAATCCAAAGAGAACGTCACAGGAATTTCTATTATGCTAGATCATGAATGATGTAAACATATTAGATCCACATCACAAACTATTCAAGGTTTTTAATGGTAAAATGACATCTGATTGACCTGAGAATTATCCAGTATCTTTATGACTCAACTATAGACAACATATCCAAATATCATAAAATTTTATTAGTTCATTAAAGAGAGAGGAACACGAGAATCTGGATGACTTCAGTATCATCCTGCAGAATTTATTCTCGATTCTCCTATACTTTGGGGCACCTAAAATGATCAAAACCTCATGAAAATTTTACAGTAAGTTATCTACACTGATATGAACAACATACGAAATTTTCAGCTCAATCTGATGTACGAATATTGAGAAACAACTAAGGTCAGTTGACTATCCAGGGTCACTTCTAAGTTTTAAAGCCATTTTGAAAAATGATAGATATAAATGAATACATGACATTGAACACTTATCTGGTAAGAGCTCATTAACTCAGCCTCCTCAGGATCCTAACATTAATAGAATGTTGAGAAGAAATCATAGAAGACCAATCATTATTGGTTAGAAACCATCTTAGTGTATCCTGACAAGCATCTCGGTAGCTGACCAGAACGGGAGACTGAACTAGTGATGATCTTTCCCCCACAATGCGAAGCTTCCTTCCGACTTTGATTTCTAGTTCGAGCAAAGGTTAAAGCCAGAAAATCTCAAAATCAGGCCAACATACTGTTGCTTAAGTGTTTTCGAACAAAAAATCAAGATGGGTTTATAAAGAAGGATCTACTGATGGTAAATCCTCCATCAAAACTGTTATTGGTTAAGAGTTTGAAAGAGGAATTAATTTTGTTGAAGAACAAGCCCTAGCTTCTGTGAAAGGCTTCTTTATAAACTTCATACTGAAATTTCAGATCCAAAAGAACAAGATAAAGATAGAAAAGAAGAAGGTTTATCTTGTTTTAGATTTTCTTCAGTGAGGATTTCCCCTTCTAACAACACCAACATGTTCACTTCTTCTACTGGTGTGTCCATAATACCAATTCATTCAATTCACTCATTATTCATCTCTGATTTCAACTATTGAACTTCAATTTTGTAATCCTAATTTCATCTCAACATTGGAGAGGAACACTGAAATCCTGATTTTCTAATTTGAACAATCTTCAACATTATTTTGTAATTGTGATCGAACCCTTTTGTTCTCTACTCATCACTAGCTTAATGCTTAACTCAATTCCATGTAAACTCAAAATCAGTTGAAATCCTAATTTTTGATTTCAATCCGAAACCCTAGCTCTTTGATTCCTTCTCAAATTAACCATTTCTTTTATTACTCTATCAACATCAACAACATCTTCAACAATAATCCTTGATTTTTTGCCATGTCTCTGGACTCAAATCTCACTTTTACTTCTTGGTTTTTCTACACAGTTGAAGAACAGAGGAAACATAATAACTATTAACCATAGGGTTTACTTCACCAATCAACTTCATCAAACCTTAAACTCAAATTATATAAATTGAGGAAGAATAGAATCCTAGCTTTTGAATTCTTCATTAAATTAGCTTCATAACTTTAATTCCACCACCACCCATTTCTTCTTCACCCATCAGTAACATAATATCCTTATAAATTGCATGTAAACTTAAATTTATTTCTCCAATCCCTAATTTCGATTCAACCCAGAAAACCCTAAATATTCAATTCTCAAATCTCTGTGTAACAGGTTGGATAAATCCATTAAACTTCCCTGTTTCTAGCGCCAACTTGTAATCGCCAAAAAACTGACGACCACAACCACAAGAGAAATTCAATTTGGTAAAACACAAAAATGATACAAAAACTAAAATTGAGATCAACACACACAGATTTAACGTGGTTCGGCGTTGATGCCTACGTTCACGGGTAATGAAAATTGATGTTCTTATTTATGGATTGATTACGGGGGGATTAAGCTCTCTCTCTCTTTCTCACATACAAATTTTGAGGAAGAAGAAGAAGACCTCCCTTCTCACCCTCTAATTTCTGGAAGAAGAAGGAAAAAAAAGTCCGCCCTCAGCCGTAGGGTTTTTTCCTTATAAATGAAACAATCTCCTAGTATAATTACATTATTGCCCTCATGAATAAGCTATATGTTTCATCAAATCTTCCACGTGTCGATGATAATCTAACACGTGTCAATGAAAGTCCGCCACATGTCAATGAATTCCGCCACGTGTCGATGTTGATCTTATCCTTAAATGGCTTTAGTCTAATTTTGGTGCGGGCAAAATGATGGTGCGAGCTTGCGGGCTAAATGGTGTTGGCTTGCGGTCATAACAATGGTTCTGACTCTGCGGGCTTGGATGGCTGGGCTCCACTGTACGGAACAGCTTCTTTGCTGCGGAACAACTTCTTTGCTGCGGAACAGCTTCTTTGCTGCGGACCATGATGGACTGCGGACTTGGTGTTGCGGGATTGAATAAGCTTTGCTGGTTTGCGGACCTGAGCTCCTATTGCGGGAAAATGGTTACTGCGGACCTGAAGTAGTTGTGTGGGCTTATGCTGCGGACAAGAGTAAGTTTTGCTGCGGGAATGATTGACTTTAGTTGCTAGGCTTTACTGTTACGGGATGTGCTATTGCGGAAATGTTGTTGCGCTTTGAGACGGATTTGGGCTGCAGGACTATCTAATCTTTGCATTTATTTTGTTTGAGTCTTTGTTACGTGTTGGAGTAGATTTTTGGTACTCAAATTTCTTTTGAGTCGTTACCACGTGTTGGAGTAGATTTTTGGTACTCACACTAGGTGCTCAACTTTCAACTCTACTCTGCAGGATCGTAGTAGCTCTGCTGAGCCAGGCGAGCTAGATTTTCTAGCATCTCTAATACAGCTTTGCTCCAAGTCTCCAGATAACAACAATCCTCTAGCACCTTTCGACTTGGTGACACCAGCAACATTTGATAATCAGTACTTTATTAACCTACTATCAGGCGAAGCTCTTCTACCGTCTGATCATGCACTTGTAACTGGAGACATCCCAACACTCGAAATTGTCCAAATATATGCACGAAACCCACAGTCTTTTTTTACGGATTTCACAAGATCAATGCTTAGAATGGGAAACTTGAGTCCACTTACTAGAGAAAACGGTCAGATCCGCCGCAACTGTAGGGTCATTAACTAATACTACTAGTATCTTTTAACTTAGAACTTATTGTGGATACTCATACTAGTGTACTTTGATCTGGTTGTGTCGAGAATATGTTTAATTTGTCTACCTTAAGCTTCTATTCTAGCTAAAGCATCAGCTCAAAATTATCCCATGACCATCTTCACATTTTTATGAACGCAGATTGCAGAAGCTAGTTTATGTTGATCTTCATTCTTATTTCTTTTAATTTGTTTAGGAAATTGTTTTAATCTCCATAATAAGGCTTCTCTTATAACAAGTCCAGTGGGAGCAACAAGTCTGCCCATTTGCTATGCCAGGTGGATGGACAAATCCATTTTATGGCACCGGAAAAATGGTTTTATCGACTGAATCTGAGCCGATCATATTAATCTGAGATGACCGTCCCAAGTTGCTGCGACAACGGCTACATTAGAATATCACCCCAACGGTTATATTTGCTTTTACCTTTTATAAATTTCCTTCTATTCACTAATTTTAAACACACCGGCTGAATTTCATCGTCAGTAACAGTGTACTGGCTGCAATGCTGCCAACATTCCTAGAAATATCTTTCCTTGGAACTATTCAGCTTCAGCAACTTTGGGACCTCAATTTTAAAACTTAACCAAACAAGCCATAAACAAATCCGCGCGAAAATTACCGCTCAATTGAGGAAAATTAGATGTAAGATACCTAAATTGCCCTCGCCACGTATTTTAATTTTCCTAAAAAGCCCCAGTGAGTAACCAACCCCACTAGTTCGCTACACTTGCACGTTCAGAGATATTTCCGTTTCTCTCTAGGGTTTCATACAAAATCCCCAAATCTTAAACCACTAAAAAAAACCTAGAAAAGGATCTCCTCTATCAGATTTGCAGGTAACTCATGTTCGATTTTTTCTTCATTTTGTTTTTTATATGAATCTAGGGTTTTAAATGTTTGGTAATTACTAGTACTGAAAAAATCCCAGTAAAAATTGAGCAAGATTAGGTCTTTTTGTTGATTATGTGTTCGTGACATGCAGATATGGAGAGATTTTACAAAAGAAAGCCGGAATCGGAATTGTCGACGCCACCAAAAAAGGATTCTAAGAAAACATGTGCAGAACTCAATTTGGAAGACCTCCCTACTACTGATCCGGTATTTCTGGTTCCCGAACAAAGAAAAGAGCCGGTGTTACTACTTCCTATTTCGGAATATGATCCTACTAATGTTGCAGATCATCAAGTTGAAACAACATGCTCGAGAAATACTTATTTGGGGTTTAATGTTGCAGATCTTCCTACTGATCCTGCGTTACGAATTCCAATTTCAGAATATGATCCTGATATTCGAGATCAAGTCAGAAGAGCTTATTTAAAAAAGGGTCCTTGTCAGCCTCGAAACCATACTTTTCCTTTTAAGAATTTTGGGAAGAACTACTCAAACTCTAGGAGGTTTAATCCTGCTTGGTTTAGTGAATATCCTAATTGGTTGGAGTATAGTATTACAAAGGATGCTGCATTTTGTTTATGTTGTTATCTGTTTAAACCAAACAATGGAAAACAAGCAGGTGGTGATGTCTTTGTTGGTGAAGGGTTTTCTAATTGGAAAAAGAAAGAAAGGTTACAGAAGCATGTAGGAGGCGAAAACAGTGCCCACAACCAAGCTTGGAGCAATTGTGAAGCTTTGTTAGATGAATACCGGACTATTTTGGATGATGTATCTCTTGATACACTTCGTTTGCTACTTCGTCAAGGGCTTCCAATTCATGGCCAGCTTGAAAATGAAGGTAATGATGGAAATTTCCTTGAATTATTACAGTTTCTTTATAATAGTCACGGAGATGTAAAACCTGTCAGATTGGAAATTGCTCTCGAGAATTCAAAATCAATAACCACTGATGTTCAGAAGGACATTGTAAGGGTTATTTCAGATGAAATAGTCAGTACAATTACTAGAGATATTGGCGACAGACTGTTTTCCATTCTTTTGGATGACCATAACATACATTCAGAGGATAAGATAAGCGCTGTATTTCGTTATGTGGACAAGGGTAATGTAGTTGAGCGGTTTGTGCTTATTGATCATGTTGCCAAGATTACTGCTTTCTCTCTCAAGACGTCTGTGGATAAATTCTTTTCAAAGTATGGATTATGCATATCTAGGTTGAGAGGTCAAGGGTATGATGGAGAGAGTGATTGTCGAGGCGAGCTTCATAGTCTTAAATCTCTTATTATGAAGGAAAATGAGTGTGCCTTTTACATTCATTGTTTTGCTAATAAACTTCAGTCAATTCTTGTCTCTGTGGGAAACGAACAATTTGAAATTTGCAATTTGTTCAAATCGGTTGCAAAATTGGTGGACATTGTAGGAGCAGTAGCTAAACGTTATGCTACTCTTCGAGAGAGAGATGTTGTTGTAGCTTTTGAGGAACTAAAAAATAGTGGGTTTTTGTATGAAACGAAGATAAAAGCGTTCGCATTCGAAGGAGAGTCAAATATGAAAACTACTCTTATATGGTCTAATGTTGGATGCGAGGATTCTCACTACAACACCTTAAGCAACTTAATTACCATGTTTGCAGCTGTAGTAGATGTACTTGATGTTATCGAAAAGTATGGATACAGAAATGATGACAGGGGTAATGCGTCAGGTGTCTTGGATACTATCTTTTCATTTACTTTTGTTTTCAGTCTACATTTGATGAAAACTATACTAGGAATCACAAGTGATTTGTCAATAGCATTACAAAGGAGAGATCAAGATCTCGTGAATGCCATGAAACTAGTTAAACTATGTGAGGAACAACTGCAAATGATGAGGGATAATGGTTGGAATTCTTTATTCAAGCAAGTTTGTTCTTTCTGTGACAAACATCAAATGGAAATTCCAAATATGGACGATATAGTTCTCAGACATGTGCGATATCGAAGAAGCGATGAAACTCAAAAAATCACGAACATGCATTATTATCACGTTGAGTTATTCCAAGGTGTCTTAAACATGATACTTCAAGAGCTGAATAATCGATTCACTGAGACGGACACTGAGTTGGTTCTTTGCATCGCTTGTTTGAGTCCAAGTGATTCGTTCTCTGCATTCAACAAACAACGGTTGATTCGCCTTGCTCAGTTTTATCCTCTAGACTTCTCTGCTGCTGAAGTCATGACACTTGCAAATCAACTTGAAAGCTATATATCTGATGTGCGCTCTGATGTTGGGTTTTCAGAACTGAATGGGATTGCTGATCTTGCACAGAAAATGGTTGAAACAGAAAAGGACAAGGTTTACACTCTAGTATACTTGCTTCTGACATTGGCACTAATCCTCCCAGTTGCAACTGCCAAGGAACAGAGGGTCTTTTCTTCTATCAACCGTGAGAAGGTTAGGGTAGAAACTGATCTAGAAGGTGAATGGACGAGTGATCGCTTGATCCCATACATTGAGAGTGATATTCTTAATAGCCTTGACAATGAGACTATTGTGCGCCGAGTTGAAAATCTGAAACTTAGTAAAAGGGATATTGTGGCTTTAAATTGATAAAAATTGATACTAAGTTGTTTTCTTTTTTGCTTATTCTTGGGTGGAAGCTGCCTTAGGTGACTACCTGTCATCCTTGGTCTATTTTCTGTTGAAATTAGGGGGGTTTCAGCGTGCGATGAGAAATGCTGGAGATCTTTTTTCTTTTCTTTTCGTGATTAAATTAGCTAGTAAATCCACGCTCGAGAGAATCAACGAGCAGGACAACCATCAACTTTAACAACCTTGGTCGGGCACCCAGCTAACGGGCAACGCTCATCATCTCTTGTTCCTCACCGGTCCATCTTAATATTTCCATTACCAACTCCAGCATCAAGAGCTGCCGAAAGAACGTAAACCAGCTGAAGATGGTCACAACCAAAATCAAGGCATCAGAGTTCAAATGTGATGCTGGTGGCATCATAGATGTTAATCCAAAAATGACTGGAAGATTAATCAAAGGGTGAATTGGAGAAATACCCCAAAATGAGGGGTTATCTTGGAGACATGCCCCGAGTTTTTAGATTTTGAAAAAATGTCCCATTATGTTATGTATTCCATTCAACCCAGTTAATTTACATATGTGGCCTCATACATGCGATGAAAAAGACAATACAACCTTTGAAAAATGTCTTAAACCCACCGTCGCCACCACCATATGAACCCTGAACCCACCAGCACCACCACCTGAACCCAGAACCCACCACCCACCAACACCACCGCCGCTGCTAACACAACTACCACCTAAACCACCGTCACCATTGCCACCACCACTACCACCTAAACCACCGCCGCCACCACCTGAACCATTGTCGCCGCCACCACCTCATGCACCCTAAACCCTGAACCACCACCACTACCTGAACCCTGAACCACCACCACCACCACCTGAACCCCTAACCACTACCACTTGAACCCTTAACCACCACCATTTGAACCTGAACCATGACCACCTTAACCCTGAAGGATAATTTTTTTTCACACGTGAAAAGTCACATTGTGCCAAATTGACTACTTAACTGACTTGGATGGAAAAAGTGACAAAATAGGGCATTTTTCTAAAATCTAATGAATCGGACACATCCCCAAGATGACCCTTGATTTTGGAGCATTTTCTCAATTTTCCATTAATCAAAGGAATCGAACCAATATTGTACCAAGTGCACCACCTATAAGGAACATTTAAGGGGTCCGAAGATTCTCATTGGTCTGGCAAGACCCCAGATCACGGATGCAAAGAAAACTCGATCACCCGGAAATGTCCATGGGCTATTAGCTGGTAACAGTTCTTCATGACATATATTGTTGACTGAGTTCAGGAGCCACATTGCCACCCTGATGTTGATTGTTCCAGCAATAATGGTTCCTATTGACCGAAAAGGAGAAAAAAACAAACTTAAAATGATCCATGAGAAGCCCATAAATGTCTTGAAGAGGTAGCCTGGGAGTCTGGGACTAGCTGCCATGCAAAGCTGCTAATGTAATCAAGAAGAACTTTGATCATCCTTTTGGTAAAGTTTCTTTTTTTCAATATCTCCTACTTAGAAAAGAAAACAAGTATTGATCATCCTTCTCATGTAATTTCCTGCAAAAATACGAATCAAACTCAAATCCACAAAACAATGAAAGTTGCAAATTTTGCAATTACAGACTACCGAATCCGTTATAGGAAATGAAGCTACAAAATTAGAAAAATGGAAGAAAGAACAAAATCCTGAAGAGAGAAACTTGAACAAGGCCACAAAGGTACCATGCCACCACATATGAGCCGGCTCCACGACGTATTTTCTTAATCCTGCTCAACCATATTATCACCTGCCCAAATTGATGAACTGGGGTTATTCTCATGATCTCTTGACCAGGCTTGTCATTGACTGACCGCAAAATTTCCTAGCAATCCCCTAAAATTTCCTTATATGTTATAGCAAAGCTCGCATTGAGATCCTACCTGGGTAGTGATAATGAGTAGCCAAGAAGCAAGAAAAGAGATTTTTCTCCCATAAAAAGCCTTCATGATATTAAAATACCAACAACATAAGCTGAACCAGCTCCAAAAGCATTAGCATTTAGCAAATATCGAAATCAAAACATGTTTTTTCTTATTAAACGGACCGGACTCATGGAAAAAATTGTAGAACAAAAACCAGGTAACTGAAATTTTTTAGTTGGTAGAATCCTAGCTATGAAATGACCAATTGGAAGTGCAGCAACTTAAACTGTACTGTAATTTATGTTACAGTCAATGGTTGGTTTCTATAACTAAATAACTGGTTTACAAATGACAATTAACACCAAGAAAGTATACCTAAAAACTATTGTCCACACTGGTAGTGTATGATCATCTGTGTTTGTTACTGCTACTTTCACTTCTTCAGTGGTGATAGTTCCACTTGTTCTTCTCGAATTCTCTCATTCTCCGTTGCTTTGGATTCCTCTGTTTTATGGGGATGATTTAATAGTTGAACACAGCTCATTTAACTTTAAATATATACCAAAAATAGTGATTGATAAGTATACCTAAAACCTATTGTCCACACTGGTAGTGTATGATCATCTGATTTCGAAATAATACGATTTGTTTATTATTTTTCTCAAATCATTACAACTTAAATAACATTGGTATTCGTATATATATTATAACTCTTGTAATACTTGGTTATTAAAACCAAAACAAGGAAAAAAGAAGAATAGAAGGAGAAGAACAATCTATAATGCTTAATTAAACTTATTTGGATGTATTGAGGTGAGTAACCTCTTTACTTAAGACATTTAATGTCATGTCCTAGATGTTGATAAAGGTAACGATATATGTCTCCATCATTCAACAATATATTTAATCCTCTTCAACAACACTTTGATGAACACCAAAGACGAACGCGAATTAATATAGTACAACTCTCTTTTAAAGACTCTCAAAATTAGCAGAAAATGAATTAATTTTCTCTGATTTTTCTCTTCTCTTCTAGTGTTTTTCTCTATTTTTTAGTGTATGCAATGGAAAGTGAGTGGGGTTTATATAGGTTCAAAGGTGACTGTTGGAGAAATCCTTTCATGAAGAGTCATATCTCTTTGGATGAGAAGGTTCGTATTTGAATGAAAAGTTTCATATTAATGGACACAACCATTCACATGTTCATTCCAATTTAAATTTCTACCTAATAATTTTTAGAAATTCTAACAATCCCGCACATTGAATAGAAATTCAAGCATATTTAAAAAGAGTTTGTGCGTGAAACATCACCGTATCAGGAAAGATGGTTTTTGGCCTTGTATCTTCCTTAGTGAGTACACACCGGGCTCACTGGTTGGTTAGTGAACATGATGTCTTAAACTATTCAACCTTATGATGTAAATCGATGTAATAAGTATCACACAAATTATTTCCATACATATTCGGTTCTCGGTTGTGTTCTTTCCGTCCCTAAACAATACTGGAATTCTATGAGTGCTTTAGAGTAAGTTAGCCTTATAGTTCTCATAGAAGCGGCCCCACTTCTCACTCATATAAGTAATATTTTTCTTTCTTTTTTTTGATACTGAAAAGAGAATTTATTGATTAAGAAGAGCTATGAACATTGTTTGCATCCTCCAATATTGCACCAGTAATAAAACTTGAAGGACATATAACCCATGCTTTTGAAATTATAAAATTTCTAGCATGCCTAGCTAGTAAATCCGCTGGTTTATTATATATTCTCCTAATGAATTTGCAATACCAGAATTGGTTATTGCTAAGTTTAGACTTAGTGTTTAAAATGATAGATTGATTCTCCTAGGAAACTTTCTGATAGTCTTGATTCACTGCATCAACTACTAACTGCGCATCTAACTCGAAACAAATATGTTGGATTCCAAGCTCCTCATCCCACTCCATGGCGTGCAGCAATCCTACACATTCAGCGTGCTCCACGCTTAGGAATCTATCTGCATAGTAGTACCTTCCTTGTTCATAGTTCCCCGTAAAACCACGCAAAATTAGACCAATCCCAGAGTGATTCTTATTAGTTTGTTTGAAGGATGCATCACAACATAGAGAGTAAAAGGGGTTTGTAGGGGGTATCCAGTGTGATTGAATCTGATGACTGGCAATACTAGAGTTTTTGCTCCTGTTAGCATATTGCTTATTCATTTCCTTCCCTGTCATGGTGTTGAGCTGTTGTATGCTTCTTATGACAGATATATGGTTTGGTTTAATGTCTTCAAAATTACACCTACACCTTGCTTTCCATATTTCCCAAGCTGTGTTGGACATCTTCACAGTCCAATTCTCTATTAACTCTTTCTCAAACCAACCTTTTAGCCAATCATAAATTGAGATGCCAGCCATATGCATATATTTACTACTCCTTGGGGTTGAATCCCAAAGTTCTCAAGAAAAAGGACATTCTAAAAGAATGTGAGCTGTTGTCTCAACTCCTTGTACACATACTTTGCAAGTCTCACCCCTGTGTTGCATTACTCTTGCCAATCTTTCACTGCTAGGAATTATGTCGGTAGCACATTTCCATACAAAGTGTTTTACTCAAGGTAGAGTGTTAAGACTCCATATGTTCTTCCAAATTTTTGCTACCTATGCATCATAAAGCTCACTGTAATTGTATTTGATGTCCACAAGTTTGTTATATGCTGACTTGACTGTAAATTGACTACTACGAGTCAATGTCCAGATCAATCTGTCTTCATTTGTGCACAAACAACTTGTTTGAAAGACTTGGTCAGCATCCTCATTGGTAAAAATTCTACGAACTGTATCAACTTTCAAGAATTTGTGTATTGATCTATCAAGTCAGAAACTAACACATAGTTTTTGGCTTCCTTATTTGACATTGTATGAGTTGGTGGCGTTTGTTTTCCATATAGCCATAGGTCATCCCAAATACGAATGTTTCTTCCATTACCTACAATCCAGAAGTTAAATTGTTTCACAAAAGACATACTTCCCCTTACGCTTTGCCAGGCCCAAGTCGAGTCTTTTTTTTTCCTTCCATGAAGAGCTGAAGTATTTGGGAAGTAACATTATTTTAAGGCTGTTTCCCATAATTGACTAGATTGTTGACAAAGCCTCCAAGAAGCTTTGAATAATAAGGTTTGATTGAAACACTTCAGGTTCCTAAAACCCATTACATCATTGTTCTTGTCTTTGCAAACACTTGTCCAGGAAGTTAAGTAGAAGCCCCCTCCATTTGATTTGTCCCACCAGTAATCACGTTGAATTTTGTCCATCTTTTTAAGTGTGGAATCTGGAATCTTGAAAACACCCATATGGTATGTACGCATGGTATTAAGAACACTCTTTATCATAACAGATCTACCTGCCCGATTTATAAACTTACCACTCCACTTAGTAAGCTTTTGTTTCATATTATCCACAAGACAAGAGAAAGAAGTAGTTTTCCTTCGTTTAAAAAACAAAGGAATGCCTAGATATTTCTCATCCAAGCTCATCTTCTTCATTCTGAGCCTCCTTAGAAGAATCTTGATATGCCTTGAAGGAAAATATTTTAAAAAAAAAACTACTGACTTCTGGAAGTTGATTTGTTGGCCTAACGCTTCACTGAATTGATTGATAACTTGAAGAAGATTATTCATATTTGTAATATATGTCTTGACAAAAAACAAACAATCGTCTGTAAATAACAAATGTGTTACCTGTGGAGCATTTTTTGGAATTTTTACACCTTGAATCTTTCCTGTATTTTCTGCCTGAGCAAGAGCTCTAGTAAAAACCTCCATGGTTAACAAAAACAAGTAAGGTGAGATTGGGTCACCTTGACGAATACCTCTTGTTGGTGTTAATGATTGACAAGGCACACCATTAAGAAAAATCTGTATTTCCAAAGTACTCAAGCATTCATGAACTAATGGCACCACTTTCATATCAATCTTCAAAGCCATAGAGTGCCTTTTGGTGTGTTTTTTTCATACAGTGTATTAGTTCATGTGCTAAAGTGATGTTATCACTTATCTATCATCCAGGTACATAAGCAGCTTGCATTGGAGAGATGATTTTATCAAGATGAATCTTTAGTCTTGAGGCCACGATCTTTGTGATTAGCTTATTAGTGGAATTGCACAAGGAAATTGGCATGTAGCCTCCAGGTGTATGTGGTAGCTTGATTTTTGGTATAAGACATAAATTTGTTTTGTTCATCTTCTTTAGTAATCTTCCAGAAGTAAAAAAATATTGGACCATCTTTATAACATCTTCCTTAACTGCATCCCATTGGGATTGAAAAAAACCCGGAGGGAATCCATCTGATCCCGGAGCCTTCCAAGGTTGCATACTTTTAAGGACATGAGTGATTTCAGCTTCTTCTGGTACTTGGGTGAGGGCAACGTTATCCTGGTCAGTGATACAACTTGGCAACAGATTCAGAAGAACTTCATCAGTTGGTGGATTGGAAGAAGTCATTATGTCTTTGAAGTGAGAATTTAAGAGGTTTTCAAGATTGATTTTACCAATGCACCAACTACCATTCTGTCTTAGCAGAGATTCGATTCTGATTCTTGCTCTTCTCTTGTTAGCTTGAATGTGAAAATTCTTTGTATTTTGATCAACTTTATTGAAAAAAACCTCCCTTGATTTTTGCCTATAAAACTCCTCTTCTCGGACATTCCATTTATCTATTTTCTTCTCAACTTATTACACTAATTGAGTATTATTCATTGTTGGGCTTGGTTGTTGAAGTATAGTAAGCTGTTGTTGCAGATTTTTTAGATTTTCTTGGATGTTCCCAAAAGTACTTTTGTTCCATCTTGATAAATATCTTCTAGTTTACGAGAGTTTCTGATCCAAAGTATATGCTGCTGACCCATAGAAATTCTTATCCCAAGCACTTTCAATTTGAGATTTGAAAGATCCTTCTCTTAACCAACATTCAAAAAACTTCCAGTTCTTGGTGTTGTTCATGTCATTAGGAGATAAATCTAGAAATATAGGACAGTGATCTGAGCCTAGAAAAGGAAGATGCTTAAGACAAGAATCAGGAAAATGTATTAACCACTCAGAGTCTGTGAGAGTTTTATCTAGCCTAGATTTTATTTTACCAGTTCCATGCTTGTTACTTGTCCAAGTATAAGGGTTTCCATGAAAACCTAAATCACTAAGACCAGTTTCATGAACAACTTGTGAAATTCTTGACACATGAGAAGTGGAACCATTAACATTAGTTCTTTCCTCATTATATAAAGTAATATTCAGGTCACCTATGAGTGCCCAATGAGCAGAAATATTAAAGGAGACACAAATATTTTTTGGTAAAATTCCATCGTGTTTTCTTCTCTTGCAGATAAGGAGATCCATAAACACAAGATAAGAGCCATTTGGGTTTAGCTGGATTGTTGTTGACAAGACAGTGAATCATGTTCTTGCCACGATATATAATAACTCAAAACCATCCTTCCACATTAGAAAAATCCTTCTAGCTCTACCTATAGAAGTTATATAAAAAGAGTTTGGAAAGTTTAAAGGTTTGATGAATCTAAGAATTTTATCTAAATTGATTTTTGTTTCTTGAAGAAAAATAATATCCTTATTTTAGCATTTTGTTCAAATCATTCAAATAATTCCTAGTATCCTTGTTTGCAAAATCATTGCAATTCCAAGAAATAATCTTTATCTTTGAGTATCTAGGATTAAAATTATATACATATATACTATTATGAAATAAGATGCAATACTGGCAAGGAAAAAAGATACCAAGATATTGACAGACTTTTGTTATAAAGTTTACCTGTGCAATGTCTCTTGGATAATTTTTTGTGGGTTCAGAATGCATCATTATTGAATTCTTTGTATCCACCTTCAGGGTTGTGTGAGTGTCAATCTCTGAATTTTTTGAATGGTTGATGTGTATGTTATTTGGGTTCATTGTTAAGTGTCGAGTTTCTCATCCTCTTATTATGTCTAGGCACCTTAGATGAATTTTCATCTTCCATGTCTTCCTCACATATAGAATTTACTGCGTTCTCATCAGGTTCTTTTTTTTGTGTTGCTTTTGCTTCTTGTATGTGTGTTTCATACTCTACTATAGTTAACCCATCAAGATAGAGTAGGTAAGCAGTTTCCAGACATTTATCATCAACATGATCTATTACAAAGCACTTATCACAAATCAATTTTGGTTGTAAATCCCAGTGATATCAAATCCACACATCCTCTCCAGAAATAGTTTTCCACCATCCACCTCGATATAGTGGTTTTGTCAACTCCACTTCAACTCTTTCCTTCACCGTGTTCCCATTCCTTGGCCTACAGTTCTTAGGATCTGTTGATATCTTTTTCCCGTATAACTTATAGCTTTATCAACAATACTAGTGTTCATGTGCCCAAGTTGTAAATATTTGAAATAAACCGTAAAAACTTGATGAGTGAACACATAGTCTTTACATTGGGAGACAACTATGTATTTTTGAATGGCAAACAAGACACCTCCAATGATCCATGGACCCTCCCTGATTACTTCATTTTTTTTATTCTTCATTGTTCAGCCTTACTAATATGAGATTGTGTCACATAATTCAAATCTTCTTGTTTTTATACCTCCTTCATAAAGTATTTGCACCTTCTCTTATAATCTTCATTTGAATCTTTTCTTTTGCCATGATTTTACCCAAAATGGTATGATACCATTCATCTGCAGCTACATTTATTGTTTCAGAAGTACCCATAATCCTTTTTCTTTCATGCGGCATATCGAGTGTTGTACTCCTTAGTTGTCTAGAAAGCAGGTTCATGCGGTTGGCAGATCCTGAAGCCATATTTGTGCTCTTGTGTATTCTTTGGTAGCAGTATGTAGAAAAACCAAGAATATGTATAATACTGCTAGGATTGAAGGTTAGAGATTTTAGATATATCCCAAAAATGATTCTCTTCCGGATATCTTGAGAAAATATTTTTGTTGACTTTTGAATAGGGAATGTATTATTTTTGTCATGGCTTGTCAAAAAGGAAAGTTGCATGTATCCATAATGAAGGCTATTTATACGGTTGGTTGAAAGTACTAATTTATGAGGTAAATGAGATTTTTGAAATATTTTGAAAAAATTGCAGCTAGTTTGAATAATTTGATGATCATGGAGATTATCAGATGAAACTTCAAAGGTATTGACATGTAGAATATCCAGGTTTGATCTACTAGTATGGATCATCACACTACGAAAGATGGCTAGCACCACTGTTTTAAATCCAATCATAAGAACCATTCTGAAGAACTCCACACTGGTTATCCACAAGAACAATTATCAGGAGACCTGCGGGAACAGAACTACACTACCATAACTAAAAATCAAGAAGAGAAATAAACAGAAGTTAATAAAATATGGTTTAAAAAGAATAAAGAAGAAAATACAAAAAAAAAACAACAACTAGATATTCATGAATAAATTTCACAATCATCCAATAAAATCTATGGAGAAAACACGAATTAAAGACTAAAACAACTAAAGATTTAAATTAATGGGAAGAAAGATTCAGAGTTACTAGATTTTCCATTTATGCTCCTCTCATCAATGCTAATTCAGAGTTTCCCTTACTCATATAGGTAATCTCCTATTGAAAGATCATACCATAATTTAATCAGTCAAACTGATTTATATGAACCGTTAAAAGAAATTCTTATCCTCATTCGTGACAGGCAACAGTGACACTCATCCTACGAATGGGAAAAAAAATAAGATCTCCTTCAATGTTTTCTGGCGAATAATTCACAACTTAGTTGTCCCTTTTGAACCTAGAACTTGGGATCTCCAATCGCTAGGTTGGTTTCCGCTGTAATTTACCCTTTAATTAGGTTATATGTCCCATTCCCTCGATGAAGCAATTATAAGCTCTGTAAAATTTATATCCGTTGTCGACTTGATACAATTCTCAAACACTATTTATTTTTGATGTGCGTATTTAAGAGAAATTGCTTTGTGGTGTTATATCATTGATAAATTTGTCGATACGTACCATAATCTCCCAAATAACTGCTTGATCAGAACAATATTTATTTTGAAATGCATATATTTTGTCCACACAAGTATATAATTAAGGAAATTTCAAATTAATTTTATTCCATCGCCGACTTTGCGTCCAAAGCTTCAAAGTCCATAGTTGATCTCGGTATCAACCTTCGTTTGAATGATTTCCTCGCCACCGCATTTCTTCAACAAGAAACACATAGTTTTCTGTTCACTTGAATCAACCGTAAGATATTTTTCAAGCACGTCTTGATATGTCGTATAGAGTAATTTCCAAAATTACACTCTTTGATATCTTAGGATTCTAACTGTGGTTTACAAGTTATCTAATTTGTCACACGTAAATCAATCGACGTTCCACTAATATATGAACCACAATCATATATATAACATCCATAATATATGAAATTTCTTGCTATGTGATAATATATCATTTATTCTTTCCCCCATATTTCATGATTATTACCCATTTTCATGAAATCACAACCAATCTCATATAAATGCAGGTGTCTTGTGTATCAATTACTTCAATCCTGATATACTAGTTTATTTATGATAGGTATCGTTAGAGGGGTTTCAAACAAACCATACAATTGATACATTATCACGGAAAGAAATCACAAATATAATAAGCAACCATTTTAACGCATTTGTTGTTTTCTAGACATACATGCACAATGATTTTGGGATAAATATATCTCCCACATAGTAATTCCAAATAATGGAATTCAAAATGGAAATTCAATATAAGTTCATGATCTACAAGTTTTGTTTTCACCATAAAATTAATAGAGCAATAGAAAAATTGGAAAATCATTCTGAACTAGGGTTGTTTTTCATGCTCTTTAAATTTTTCATAGGAACAAACTCCATTTTCTAAAATTTATAAAAAAATACTTCAACTGATCCAAAAATTCTGAAATTTTATATGGAGTAGAAAAGAAAGGGTGTCTTTTATACACAGTTAAAAGGATTAACCCAAACTATTGCTTCAATTGGGAGATACACCCATTTCTGTAACATGGGTACATAACTCAATCATTTGGTTAAGATTTATTTTCATCCATTCACCACCTTGTTCATTTTAACATGTATAAATACCATACACTTAAATTAGCTCCCTTGTGGTGGCAGAACATCAATTTTAAGTTTGTTCTTTTCCTGAAGAAAATTTGAGCACAACCTTTACTTTGCATAAAACTTGAATGGTAATGTTCTCCATCATTGACGTTCTATAAAGTCAAAGAGAACATGCATACATTTTAGAAGACAAGTTTATACACCAATCAAATAAGTCTTCCATTGCTTTCAACAAAATACTAAAATCAGTAACAAAGATTGGCAACGGTAAATGTCTTAAGATTGTTAGGAAATCTTCGTTACCGATTTCGACAATATTACGAGTTGTGTATTATTTATGCCAATTCATTACAACTTTATAACATTAGTCTTCGTGTATGTATTACAATCCTTGTAATACTTGTTTACCAAAACCAAAACAAGAAAAGAATATAAGAATAGAAGGAGAAGAACAATCTAGAATTCTTAATCAAACTTACTAGGGTGTATTGAGGCGAGTAATCTCTTTACTTAAGACATTTAATACCTTGTCCTAGATGTTGATACAGGTAATGGCATATATCTCTAGCGTTCAAAAATACATTTGATGTTCTTCAACAACACTTTGATGAACACTAAAAACGAACGCGAATTGATGTAGCACAACTCTCTTTTACAGATTCTCAAAATTAGCAGAAAATAAAATTAATTTTCTCTAATTTTTCTCTTCTTTTCTAGTGTTTTTCTCTAATTTTTCTTGTATGCAATGGAGAGTAAGTGGTGCTTATATAGGTTCAAAGGTGACTCTTGGAGAAATCTTTTCATAAAGAGTTATATCTCTTGGGATGAAGAGGCTCAAATTCGAATGAAAAGTTTCATATGAATAGACACAACCATTCATAAATTCATTCAAATTTAAATTTCTAACTACCTAATAATTTCTATTACCAAAAATATGAGTATGCAACAAGAAACTTTGAAAAAAATGGGTTTGGTATTTGATGCACTGACCAAGTTATTGCGAACCATTTTTGGTATGAACACAGTTGTACCTAATATAAAATTCATCATCTTTTAGGGCATGATCAATATCTCCACTAACAAGTAACAAATTCAGTGGTTGACTCTTCCCATTGGGTTCAGTTGCCCCTCTCCATGTTATTGAGCTCGAGTCAACTCAAGATTTTTAGTTCAAATTTCTGGTCTTAATAAAAAAAATTGGATACTAACATCACTGTGTTTGTTTGGATTTGACACGCGATCTGAGCCAGGTGTCATATCATTTTTTTCTTTCTTTTCTTTCTTTTGCTTTCTTTTTCTGATATCTAACTCGAGATCTGACTCATCTCATACATCTGACTCGGAGCTATTGAGTCAGGTATCATTTTATACATGAATCGTGGGCACATATCTTCCTGAATAATTTTTTTCTATAAATCTATTATTTTATTATTTTTGAGTTAGATGTAATGACTTAGGCTCAAATAAGTCAAATCCAGACGAGTGATCAGTTGAGTCAAAAGAAAAAAACCCCAAATTAGTTATCAGTTACGGTGAAGATATATTTTTTTAATAAAATAAAATAATAATAAGTCAACGAGGTAAATTTCATATTAGTAAATAAATTTGGGTCGCAAAACTGATTTAAAACGCATATAACATATTTGGGGTCACATGGAAAAAAGTATTGGTCACATTGCTAAGTATTGTCCCCACTTAGACACTGCGGTTCTTTAGCAGTGTGGGGTTTTCAACGAGCATTGTTATGGTGATCCAGCAGTAGTTTATCGGGAGGTTACTCATCCCTGAATTGTTCATATCCCGAGCACGCTTAACTGCAGAGTTTTTTTGCCAAGAGCCAATTCTGCTGAAAGGCCTTGGTGTTAAGAAATGACAGATCATTACCTATATTTCATTTGGCGAACCCTACCTGTCGAGTCGGGGTATTATATCCATTGCGCTAACATCAACAGCTTTGTCGCTACACTCAGATTCCACATGATTGATGATAAAGCAAGAAGGAAAAAGTTTTTGTTGTTGTTTTTGGTAGATAAAGTGACCCAATGAGCATAACCAGTTGTCGTCTCCCGTAAGAATACCACGAATAAGAGGATACTTCTGGTTGATGTTAATACAAGCACTCGCTACATTAGTATCGATTGGATGGGCATCTTCAGGTATGATGTCTTGAACTTGACCCACGATACCTCTCATCTAATAAATAATGTAAGCATATCTAAACTCTGAGGAAGATCTTTAGAGCCTACCCAAAAGCACTGAAATCCAAAATGGGATGATCAACTGCAGGAGTCCAACTATGAATTCAAAACAAATACCCTAAAAGATACCAAGGAGCACTTTCAAGAACTTTCTTTAGCTCTTCCTTAGATTGGAATCTGACCTGAAATATGTTTGGAGCAGGGAGGGGTTTTAAAATGAGAATCTTCAATGTTGGAACAAACATATCTATCATGATATATAGAAACAACAATAGGCATATTTTTCCAGCAACACTCCATTTCCATCTATCAATACCTTTGTAATCAAAATTTGAGAAGATAACGATTCGATAGAAATAGACTGCATTCAATGAGCAAGGTTAGAAACTTCACTACAAGAAGAAGAAAGCCTTATAAGAAGAAAATAAAGAAGAAGCAGATGCAAGATGAATAACCAACCAAGTAAGTAGGTATTTATAGTAGAAAAGCATAATCGAATTAGGAGAGTTAATAATCATTGAGCTGCTGAACCTCATAACATAAATAAAACAGAAGAAGAATAGTTGAGGACATGAAAGAGCAAAATATAAATAAAAAGATACGATTGAGAAATTCAAAATCATTAAAATTAAGGTTGAAAAAAGCGGATGAACTAGGTATTGAATTAAAGATGTGCAAAAGAAATTAGTTAAATCATTGTTTCAACTAAGTAATTAAGACAGAGTAATAATCATGAAAATTGGAAGAGTTAATGAGGAGGAGGAAAATTAAGATAAAAAAAACCTTGACTTATCACTTGACTTCCTTTTGAATAAATCGGTAGTGTATTTCGAAACTCCTGATAAACGGTTATTTCTTAACAACTCTAGCTCGCTTTTAGCCGATTTTATTTTTGGAAACAACCCTTATTTTGAATTTGGAAACTAAAAAATATTAACGGTAAACATGGCAATTATAAATAAGATACGCGGTAAGTAAATTCATACCTTCTTTTCTAAATCTAATTCTTTCTATCTCCCCATCTACTACTACTTTCATTTTCTTCATCATCATCATCATTCTTCTCTATGTCTCTCTATCTCCTAATACTTCCTTTATCTTCATTATGGATTCTTCTTCTAGGGTTTTCTTATTCCTCCTCCTATGTATACTCCAGTGTCCGATACTTATAGCCGGTTTACACAACTCTTCATCTGTGGGTGCCTTTATCAAAAAAAATCTAAAAATTTTCCTCAAAACATCTTTGTTTCTTCTCCTGCTAAAAAAAAGAAAAAGAACTTTAATCCTCTACATACCAATGATGAAACAACCAAAATTTCTATCAATTCAAATGGTGAAATTTGGGGTGGAGACTAAATGGAAAGGGTGGATGATATTGGTTAGCTTTGTGGTTGGAGGGCCAACTAGTGGGGCAATAATCGCTTATCTTTTGAAGTGTCTTCTCCCTGCTGCTAATATTGAAGAAGATATTGTTAGTGATATAGAAACTCCTGCCACACTACCAACAATTTCTATGACATGTTGTAATTCAATCTCCATTCAGATTGGAGATTGTGGGGGTGGTGATCATCCGCCCAAAACTTAAGTTTGGAATATTGTTGCGATGGTATTTTGTAAAAAATATAACCTTTAAATGAATATAATTCTTTTTTTGTTTTTATTATGATTGAGAAACAACAGGTTTAATTCCCAAATAGGAACAACAGGTTTAATTCCCAAATATAATTCAATTGTCGGTACCCTTATCAAAAAGGATGGATCTAAAAGTCTTCGTAAAAATATCTACATTGCCCCTCCTGTAAAAAAGAAGAAAAAGAATTCTTCTGTAACTGCTTCTCTGAATAACAACAATGAAACAACAATTATTTCTATCGATTCAAATGGTCAGATTAGGGTTCAAAAAAAATAAAAAAGATGGATGGTCGTGGTTAGTTTTGTTATTGGAGGGCCAACAACATGGGCAAAAAATTTATATCTTTTGAAGGAAAAAAATCTCTACTATTAATACTGAAAAAGATATAATTGGTGATATAGAAACTCCTCCAAATTTACCAAGTATTTCTTTAAAATGTTGTAATTCAATCTCCATTCATATTAGAGATTGTGGAGGTGGTCATCATCCTCCCAAAACTTAACTTTAGAATATTGTTGTATTATTTTTTTTGTAAAAAAATGTGTAACCTTTCAATGATATAGAATAAGTGTTTACCCATATTAGAAACTTGAAATTAATCTTTTTATATTAAACTTTTTCTAATTAATATTTTCCCGTATTTTTAGAAACCTAAAGCGATTTTCAATATTATGGGTTGTAAAAACCCAAAATTTTCATATATATTGGATTTTTTCACTTTTAAACTTTTGAAAAAAAATATTAGACTAAACTAAATTTATACGTAAAAATGTATGGTATGAAATTTTGTTTTTTGCATATGAATATCTTTTTTGTGTTATCATATACAGTTTTTTTTTTTTGCATATAAATATTTGCTAGAAGTATACTTGTTGATATATAATTGTTAATAAAAAACTCAATAGTGTATTCATGTTATCTTAATATGTTTACTATGTGCATTAATATAAGGTAATTATAAAAATTGTCTCATGTGTTATGAACAATGTTTAATAAAATAAAATAAAATTTTGAAAGTTTTTTTTTAATAACGGGAATGATATTTGGTTGGAAAAACCAACATAATTTTAAGCTTACGGTTTGTTCGGGAGCTTGGAATGGGATAATATATCCAAGGATAATTTATCTTAATTTAATTTATGACAACCTTGAGATTGATTAGTTTTAATGTTGTTTGTCTAAAATTTTAGGAGTTATCGGGGTTTGCACAAATAAGAATCTTCAAATTAGAGTTTACACACTAGTGTTTTGAAAATAGGAATTTACCCATTAAATATGAGTTTTTCCTATCCTAGTTTAACTCAATTTTTGTTTGTTTGACACTCTGTCCAGTAGTAGGTTAATGTAAATGATGTTTGTTTCAAAATCCCAAGTTTAATATGCAATATACAAATCATCAGACATTTTAAAATAAAAATAACTCAAAATTAAAATATCAAAACAAGAATTCGATAAAAATTATTAATAGAAAACTAGATAGTATGGCAATGACGTTGATAATTGTTTCATATTGTGTCCGCAATTGATGTACGAAGTTATGACCTAAAATCCTCATTACTGATACCTAATGTTACCAATTGCATAATTCAAATTAGTAGAATATTAGTATGTCTTTTGGTTCTTTTGGGTGCATTTTTGTGAGCTTGAAATTCTTTTCATTTTCCTTGCTTCATTCATCCATATGCCCTATTTTTGATGGTTGTTGTTCATTGCATCCTCCTCACATTAAGTTGTGATTCCATAGCCATCTCCTCCATTTTGGTTCTGCACGACATCAATTATATCCCCTTTTTTCATCTCAAGCTGCATCAGACATCCCCAAATACAAACATCTTAAAATTGAGAAGAATAACCCAAAAAACGAGTCTGACTTTATGCACCCTATTCGGGTTGCACATTCCTCCTTTCTTAATTGGGTTCCTCAGATAACATAACCTATATTTCCTTTTTAGTTTTAATTTTTCAGTTTTCGTATAAAAAATACAATATCTTCTCTTATGATTCATCTTTTCTGTTATCTATATGTTTGGTCTGGTTTTTAATTTCTCCAATCACCTTTTTTGAAGTATAGCCACATTATTTTCCTACTTAATTTATTCACAAGCAAAAGTAGGACTGCACAACGTCCGGTTCGGTTCAATTTTGGGCAGAACCAAACACCAAACCGTACTTATTCAAAACCGTTTAAATTGACCTTCCATATCGGTTCGGGTTTTGAACCGGCCAAGTTGGTTACTAATTTGACCGGTCGGTTATATGAAACCGTCCATTTAAAAAAAATTGTCAAACAAAATTGTCTTCTGTGTCAAAGATATCAGTTCTTTGTTTCCATTTCAGATTTATATAGAGTTTAGTACATCAAAATCATATGAAGTTAATTGTCATAAAGTATAGTACTATTAAATTCACATTCAAATTAAGAATTTCTTTCAAGATGTATTTTAACATTCAATCACTAAATTCATCGCCACTTCCATTAGATTTCCTCTAGAAATAAGGGAAAGAAATAAATGTTATCGGTTGTAAATAAAGCTCTTATACTCATTTAAGGATGCAGAATATTTCAAGAACAACAATAGTTGCTTGAATCTATTTCTAACTAATCAATTGAGATTTGTAACTAAAAACAAAAAAGATATACGTTTTGATCGAACAAGTATCTTGTTTAATATATGCTTTGTTAAAGTTAAAATATAAATAGTATCTTGATAAACCTATCATAGGTAGAGAAAAAGGGGAGGGGAAGAGAGGGAGAGAGAAAAGGAGGGGAATAAAGGGAGTGTTAAGAAAAGAATTAGGAAATTTAGAGAAAAATCATTTATATACTAGGGTTTCTATTCATTTATAATCTAATGGCTGAGATTCGAAGGTTCGGTTTCATCGGTCGGTTATGGAGTACCACCGTTTATAACCGTAGATGTATCGGTTTTTAAAGTTTTAAACCATTTATCTATCGTTAGATCATCTGTTTGGTTTTGAATCGGTTTTTTTAATTCGATTACGGGTTGGTCTTGCTGTTCGGATTGGTTTAGTGCACACCTAAACAAGAGCAGTGCCAACTTAATCTTTCGAATAACAAATTTCACCACTATTTCAAGATCTAATAATAAATAATAAACGAAAACATAATCAATTTAATCATGTTTTCATTTTCACAAAAATACATAGTAGCACTAAACTAAAAGATTATTTATGTTCTAACATGATCTCGTTATAAGGAAGAATCAAATTCAAGTTTCTAATACTAAGAAACTATTCTTCTTTTATTTTAATTAAGGTTTGTATCTTCATTTGACCTCGTCTGTTTTTAATCGATCATTTTTGGATTTTTTTGGATTTTTCATTTCAACAGTCTCTGTTGATTAGGTGAATTTAGATTTGGAATTTTGGATGAGAAATGCATGCGAAAAGTACTTTGATCGTATGATCTTTACTAAATCTCTAAATTCTTACCAAAAAGAAGAAAAAAAAATGACCTAAAAACCTAGAACCAGTAAAACAAATGGAAAAATTAACTAATAATGATAATTATCATTAACTATTGTTAGTTTTATGTTTTTTCCATTTTTAACAAAATCATTTATGATTAATTTTGTGATTTTCAACCCTTGACGAAGAAAGTTCAAGGGGAAAGAGAAACCGAGAAGCAATAAAAGATGATAGAAGATAAGAGAAGAAAGAGAGATAATATAGCATTGAAGCTTGCATTTATATTTTTTCTAAATAGGATTAGGAAATGAAACGCATTTCTAAATCAATAGAAAACCCCGTTAAGTCCAACAAATGAGAGGAGGAGGATTTTACACCCATGGGTATACAAAGTTGCACTCCTTAAAAACTATCAAGACATTGCTTATTAAAACGTAAAAGAACAAGTCAGATTAGGCCAAGTCCTATGCACCCATATCAAATGGGTTAGTTTGTCCATCCATGTGGATGGACAAACAGGTCGTGTCACTATGGGAGAAGTGGTAAGGGACTAGGTCTTTGTCGAGCGACAAAGACTCTGTCGATCAAATCTTTGTCGTTGACGATAAAGACTATGTCTCTCGGTATAGTTTTCATCGCCCACGACCGATTCTCTACCACCTATAAATGGAAACCCTTTCATTCATATTTTCACATCCAATTCAATCAAAATTCTCTAGAGTAATTTTTTTATAATGTTTTTACTGCAAAAAAATCTTCTGCTACAATAAGTGTAAGGAATAAAAGAAACAGAAAAGGATAACCATCAGACGGCCCAAAAAATATAGTGAACTGGGATCAGGATAGAGAGGAGAGGTTCAAACAGGTTAGAAAGCTTGCAGACACTGGTGTAGTGGATGACCATATATCATGTCATCAAGAGAGAAGTCATTTTATAGAGTTAAGAGGTGGGTGGACTGAATTTAGTATCGTGTATGGGTGGATCCCTGGTGTAGTTCAAGAGAGAGTCCAGAGATATCTGTGGTATCGTTTATATTTTTTAACCAATAAGAACCATAGGACAGTTGTTGTTCAATTATTATTAGAACGTTGGTGGAAGACTACAAATACTTTTTATTTTAAAGATTTCGAATGCGGTAAGTTTGTTTGTTCTTTAATTAATTTTTTGTATTGTTATTTTTGGTTTTAT
Source organism: Papaver californicum (assembly GCA_023531435.1). Lineage (NCBI taxonomy): Eukaryota > Viridiplantae > Streptophyta > Magnoliopsida > Ranunculales > Papaveraceae > Papaver > Papaver californicum. The sequence goes on from JAJJMC010026829.1 coordinate 2,203,531, forward strand.
ATATGCAAACTTTGGATTATGCAAACATTAGGATATGTAAACTTTAGACTATACAAACTTTAGGATTTATAACTAAAATTTAATTTCAAAATGTTGTTTGTAGGAGTTACACCATTAGATATTTATATATTGACGGGAATACTATACGTGGGAGATATGGTTCCATATGACCAACAGAAGAGGCAAGCAAAAATAGATGACAAGAACGCCTTGTATTGTACTGTGCTGATGAGGAAGGAAATAATGTACACAGAATTATCCACGTTGGTGGAATCAGAGTCTCTGGGTTGAAAGCTTTCTTAAAACGCTATAGAAATAAAGTAAGGGAAGATCCTGAATATGAGAAAGATGAGCACTTTGTTGAGCTCGGAAGAGTGTTTGTGTTATACGTGCTTGGACAATGTCTTTTTCCAAATGCAATCTAATGACATCTGTTGGTTTTCTCGAAGCGGTTGAGAATTTAGAGTTAGCTTCAGGGTATGATTGGGGGTCTGCACTGTTATCTTCGGTGTACATAGGCATGGTGATTATGCGGGCTCCAAACCAAGTTAAAATTATTTTTAGGGAATCTTGGAAGTAAAAAACTAATTAATTTTTTATTTTTTTTATAGAGAAGCTAATAAATTACTGACTAATTAAATTTCCTAATGTTTTCACAGTATTAGTGGTATACTTACTTCCATGTTGGTGAACCTGCTCTAAGCCAACAGAATATTATTTTTCCAATTATAGAGAAGTACCGGAATGACAACTGGAACCCCAATCAGCCTGATGATGGTCAACACTCTGAGTTGTCTCAAAGGATTCAACAACTGTGTCGAACAAGGAAAAACTTTAATATGATGCCGTATGTGGATCATCCACAGTACCACACTGATCCTGCTCAAAGGATGCTACAGTTGAGTTTACGTCGATCGGTGTTTTTCAATACTCAATTCATGAAAGGTGTTTGGTACTTTGGGGAAAGACCCCTTCTACGACTTCAAGGGAGATTAGTAAAAGCAATCAACCCACTTCCGAGAGGGGAGATTTCTTTTGAAGATTACTATTTGTTGGTGCAACATGATCAGTAGGAAATAAGAAGTTAACTTGATTGAATAATTTGATTGCAAGTTGAATTAATAATTGATTCAATTAACTAAAACATTAATCTCCATTACATTAATTTATTACAATATTACGCTCTTTTACAAGATATAAACTAGGGAAGTAAAAACTTAAACATTTCACAAAAAATTCTGATAATCTTGGGTCTCCTGCTTATGTTCATTTGACGTATCTTCCATTCGATGCGCTTTTGGGAAGATTTTCCCTTGTTTTTACGAAAAGTACTATAGCTAACTTTTAAATTTTCTTTTCCCTCATTTTTCTTGCCTTAACTTTTCTTTTTATTTTAGGTGCGGTTTGGTTAACATCTAAAAGACTAAAACTTGAAGACCTCTTTTTTCATTTTCTATTTTCTTATAACCATCACATATCTTACTAATAACGGCTTCAAGAATGACTCAGAAAAATCTAGTTGTGTTGCCAAATCAAGTTTTGCAATTTGCAAGAAGTACAGAAAGATGACGAAAATTTTGGGGTTTTCTAGAAACGAATCAAAAAGATATACCCATAGAGATGGAAGAAGTATGGATGTCATATTAATTTGTCATTTCAATAGTAGATTTGGTCTCATCTTTCCGCGGTTTCTAGTCAAGTCTTGATGAAGATTTTCAAGTCCTGAAATCATTATAAAGGCAACGAGGTGAGAAGGTCGAATTCGGAACAGGAGGATGAGGGAATAACTCTTCTATTGATCGGCAATAGCCAGCTAGCCTAAGGCTGAGAATACTAAATTTTGTCTAATTTTTTGTTCTATTTCCCACATTACAGTCAACTCAGCTTGGAATTAAAAAAAATGTTGAAAATTTAGAGTAGAAAGTAGAGAAAATAGAAAAAATTTGTGTAAAAATTCGGATGTAAAAGTTTGATTTAAAAATGATGAATTTATAGGCGGCAAAGAGTTAGTCGTTGACGACATTGTCTTGGCCGCCAACGATAGAGATTGTGTCGCTAGTGACTTTAACTTTATCGAACGACAGAATCTTTGTCACTCGGCAAAGATTCTAACACGCAGTTCACACTTCCAAATTAGAGCGTTTGAGAAATTATTTTGTCCATTTGATAGGTCTGTAGTGACTCAAAATGACCAAACATGCTCATTTAACAGGTGCATAGAACTTGGTGTAAGAGGAAAAGTTAAGGTAGTGTGTATTTACTTTATCTGGGGCCTGATTTGGTTTTACAGCCTTCTCATCAAACAAAAACTTTATGGATATGAAATCAAGACCTTTTCTCTTACAGTACGCAGCCATAACCCTAGCTAACTTAACACTGCGCTTGATCTTGAAGTAAAGCTCACTAGTCACTACAATCAGTATCACAACACGGTATTCAAATCAGCTCAACTCAAGATAAATTTAAAACGAGCCCCGTCAGTCTGGGATGGATGTCTGAGCCAAGCTAAAAGCACATGTTTACGCGTTCTTCCTTGGTCTCTTCATCGCTCTCATAAGGCGGGAGTCATTGCTTCAAATCCCAAAAGGAAGTGCCGATAAGTCAATGGCTCCTACCATTGTACGTTAGCACGTGTATCCGTTTTCTTGCCCCTCTCTGATTCGATCCGCCCTTGTGACTCCTATATTTTTTGGTTTTAATAGGATTTTTTACGAGCGTTGTTTCTATCTACTATCTATCTAAAGTGATAATATTTGGAGACAGAGAAATTTACATTGTACTTGAGCTTGACATTAACAAAACCAGCTTGTGTTGGATATCTATATTGATCTTCATGCCGAACATTTGCGTCGACTCCACTCATTTTTCGAGCTTAAACTAGTAGTCTCTCTTCAAAAACAAACTCCCCTAGTTAACAAATGCAGCTTTGAAGAACAGAGAAAAAACAAAAGTGTTAAATAGAGAGAAAGATGCTACTATTTTCATCATATAATTCTGGTTATCCTTGATGTAAGCTTTCCAGTTTGCTAAGTCACGGAATCATTCATTTAAAGTTTCGTGGCATTCAAAACAAACAACATTTACACCCAAAAGTGAATCAAATGGTGATGCTATGTACCAAGGTTAAGTTTAAGCTCATAAACTATGCTCATTGCACGTTGTTGGATTCTCAACTTTTCTCAGTTACTTTAGGAATCCTTTCACGCTTGAGGAAACCCATAAGTGTGGTACTACTGACTGACTACTCAGGGATGAGATTCTCACATCGATAGAACAAAGAAATTGAAAAATAAATGAGTTGTGGGTGAAATGACAAGTCAATTGAAACATATTGCTTGAATTTTTGAAAGAAGGCAGCAACAAGAAAACCAATTCCCGTCCTTTGATATCATCCCTTCATAGTTTTACCACATAGACATTTAACTTTGTCTACCCAACATCATATGAGGCACTTATCATTTGCACATGAACTAAATCTTTATTTAGAACAATAACATTGGATAGAGTCACCGCATCAAGTTCCGCTCTTATATCTGGCAGTCTTTGAATTAAGCTGACTCAATCTTGCTTTAGTGGTTGCGTTCAAAGATTTCTGCTCCTATTTATGCTGGCACATCTATCTTGCAATCGTTGGACAACCTGATTTTTGACCCTTCAAATTTTGTTCAACTTTGCAAGTGGCACTGTCAGTTTCAAGGCCTTGAAGTGCTTCATTCATGTATAGAAAAACATGCTGTAATGTTGAACATTTAAAAAAAATCACTATTTTAGGTAAAGCACCATACAAAGTAAGAGATGAATGGAAAACTGAAGCATAGATCAGAGGTTCAAGTCATTCTCGCGCGTTCACAAAGAACCTCAACTGTGCGAAGTTATAAATTTTAGAGGGGTTTATTCAAGTTACTTCAATGGTCGGGAAAACAGAATCAAACAACCATTTATTAAGATTAATCTAGAGAATAGAGCAAATCAAGGAAAATGAAGAGATTAGTACTTCCATTTATTTTGAGAGTTCACTTCATTCCTTCCACACCACTGTGAACTCTTCTCACCCAAGGATTCCATTGTCACAGCAATTTAAGCCTGTGCAAAACTGCAATCAGTGTACTGATTGTGTTGCAGTTCAGTATACCGTGCATCAGTTCAGACGGGTTGTGTACATTATGCTACCGCTTTATTAATTCAGATTTACTTCAGGCACACTGTTATTATTCATATTTACTTAAAACACAAATTGTATTTTAAGTGTAAAGTTATCACAGCTGACACTAAAGGCGTATTAAGGAAACCTTTCTATCTTTTGCTTAAAGTTATCAGATGATAGAAAGAGCATAACATTTTGTCCCTGTCTCAACATAACAACCGTCCATACCAAGAACAGTTATGTCTCTTAAAGCCATGAAAACAAGTATTTTCAAGGAACACAGTAAGAGAGAAACTACAAGGTAAATTATCTTCATTTTCTTTTCAGTGTTCCATTATGAAGATTATAATGAAGACATGGTATATTTATGTGAACTTATATTTACTCTTTTTCATTTCCCGGAAGTGACATATTCACCCAGTTCCATAGACATTACACAAACCTTCATGTGAGAAAGATAGCTACTAGTGAAAACCTAACATAAAAGTCAGCAAAAGAAAGTAATACCTTGAAAATCAGTTGCTTTGCTAGATGAATGATGAAGACTTGCTATTCTTCTTCAGAACTCAACTCAAATTCTGCACTTCCCTAATCATCATCATTCAACTCCATCTCTTCTTCTTCCCCCTCGTGCTCTTCCTCTTCTTCAATTCCATCCAAGTCAAATTCACCATCTTTATCGCCTGTTATTAGGTTCACACCTTTCCCACGATAAAGAATTCCAGTTCTCATTACATAATAATATTTTTTACGGATACTAGCTAGTGGATGCTCGTTCACCAACTTTCCACGATAATATCCCTCCTTAAGAGTTATTGTGGTTGTCTTACACTTCAAAGAAAGGTAAAAAACACCAGGGTACCTAGTAAAAATTCGAGTAAACTTATGAGGAAGATTCATTTCTTCCCTCAAACACCTCAAGTAATTCCTCTTAGTCTTCTTATGAATGGTCAAGCTCAAAAGCACATGCAAAACTCCTACAATTCTTTTCTCCATAAGGTCACTATTAGGGTCGATATGTGCTGAATCTTCATAAGGTGAGATGTATGGTAGTTTCTGGAAAGCATCCATGCAAGCCTTAACCTTCTTTTGAGCCCCATAACCTTTTGGAAAACTCATCGGAAATGCCACTGATGTTCCTCCACTCTTGAATTGCCTATACCCGTTGTTAGATTCAATACTCTCGTTTGCTCTCTGCAATTCAGATACCACATATTCTTCTCTCCATTGAGCAAGACTTAAGGATGAGGTCCCGTTTGACGCCTTAATGACCTGAAAGTGATCTGGGTATTTAGGAATTAGGGTTCTATCAAAATCATCTGCCAATCCCAGATCCCATTTCAAAGGCTGAAGTGATTGGAAGGGAATTGTCCTACTTTTCAACATCATTAGAACCCTAGAGAGCCTCTCAACAGTATTAGCCTCATGGGTCTGGTGTATATTTTGTTCTTGGGAATCTAAAAGATGAGCTGTATCACTTAGACGAAAACAAGGGAGACTAGGCCAACGAGTGAGGGAATTCATCAAATAGAGTAGGATACCTGCGCATGAACCGAAGGACTGGAACAGTGAGACCCAGTAATTTTTGCCAGTCGGAAACAGTTTTTGCAGTTATGAAGCCGGTTGAGGATCTTTTAATAGCATCTTTGAGAAGACATGCAGCTTTGACATCAGTTTCTAAGTTGATTATATGGTCGAGACCTTTATTCTTAGTCCATTTTAACCTAACTTTTACTAATCCTCGTGTTTGGAGATGCTGATGAAGCTGGTTACTGAATGAGGACTGATTTTTAAGCAGACATACCATAGTATTTCTTCTCAAGTTCATGCTAGGTATACACAAAATCTCTTTCACAGTCTTCGGACCCCCACATATACTGCTCCTTAACTCAGATTAGGTCATCAAACCGGAATAACAAGTACTGAGGATCCATCAATTCACCTGATTTTTATAAACATATTAGACAGTGTTATAACAACTGTAAGCAAGAAAAAAAAATGAAATTCTATCACACAAATGAGGAGAATATAAAGAAGCAATTAGATAACCATATTAGTGAAGTGAACTTCAGTTGAGCATAGATTTTGCTGAATCTTCACTTGGGGAAAATTTAATAAGCTAATTACATAATTCAAAGTAAAAAAAAAAAAAAAACGTTTTGTGTCATGTATCAAGATGTGAATTTTTTTTCTCTTTGTGACATTTAACCAAACGTTTTAGCTTCACCTTGATAAACATCATACATTAAACCTAAAACCTAAAACCCAGAACTCACGTAATTGTTTGATTAACCATGAACTTATCGAAAACCTTATTTATATCGTTATCAGATTAATCTAGGAAAAGATTAGGGTAGACTTTTCTGAAATTAGTGCAGTACCTTTGAGAGAGAGCAGCAGGATGAAAGCATCATTGATAGAGGCACACAGGATGTATCATCATCTTTTGTGAGTCGTAGAAAAAGTGACCGCGTAGAAATTTAAAATGATGGGACTTTTTGATATTCAAACTAGGGGAGCACCGGGAGGTGTATGGGGTGCCAATATTAGCTGGGTTGGGTCACGCCTCCACGGGCATATTGTGAAAAAACGAGGGCTGAATAAAAAAGTTCGTCTATGTACATAATGCAGTACTGCAAAAATTTACATAAAGATGATTAGCGGGAACGTACTCATATTGTTTAATGTAACACACCGTGAGAGAAAAAAATATACAGAGTTGGGCAAAATTTCACATTCCATTAGGACACCAAAATGTCAGCCTACAAGGAGTCGTTGGATGCAAAATGAGCAAAATTTGCTCATCCACAAAAAAAAAAAAAAAAAGTGAGCTAAGATTGAAAATTCCCCAGAGTATACCTACAATAAGTCTATCACCAGTCTGGAATTCGAAGGAAAAAGGGTTTTAGCAGTAGCTATCTTGTCCTTCAACTATTTCTTTGGATGAGTACTCTTTTCTGCAGCTTCCCCACCTCTCTTGGATCTGGAATCAGCAGCTCGTTCATGGCTAAATGGTTGTATCTTGGATTGTTGATCAGAATTGTCCTCTGCATTTGCGTCTTTTAATTGATTCTTAGAAATTGATTTGATCGCTTCAGCCTTCTCACTTTTGTTACTTTCTTCAGATGAATGTGAAGACAGTTTCTTCTTTTCTACGACTATCTCTTTTAATGCTTCCTCTAGCGCCTCTAGTCTGTCTTTTACTTTGAGTAGCTCGCCAGCAGACTCTGCCACTCCACTTTTTTTCGAGGCGTTTGCTTCCAACCCTTTAGCTTTCTCTTCTACCTCATCTTTTTTCTTTTTTACTTCAGCTTCCTGAATGACATCCATTAAGGGAAAATATCAACATTAATCCCTATTAAATCTAGCGAATGAGAACCAGTGAAGCTTCATGTATCCTAATGAAACTTTGTTTAACTCTAGTTTAGAGAACTAGTCCATGATAATAGATAAAAGATGAGTGACTAGAAATCTGGAGGGAGGGAGGGAGGGGGGGAGAGTCATTACCGCCTCCATCCTTTTGATTTCATGACGAGCATACTGTGCTACCATATATACAGCTGTAATCATGTGTTTCAGAGATACTTCAAAACCCCAAAAAAAATTGAAGCATTTAAATATGGTTTAAGTAACTAAGTTAGATATTAAGTTCTCTTACCCACAGAAGGCAGGCAGCAAAAGAAGAATTGGACCAAATGGAAATCAAGCCTGACAAGAACGAAAAAAAAAAAATGAGTGTGAACTTTGCTGTGATTACAAGTAAGAAGGTTGGGACACTGGCATAAGCCAAAAAGTAGACTAGGGTCATTATACAAAAAGGTGGAGTGAGAACCTAAGATTTTAAGAATTGACAAGAAAAGGAAATTGAACCATGAATGACCTTATTTACATCCCAGTGGGCATATGCAACAATGTTTAAAGTGGAGTTGCTGCAAAAAAAAAATTATTTCTATTTGAACAGCACAAATAAATGAACACAAAGAGTGGAATATTATTCCTTGCCATCGCGGATGTGGGGTATTATTCCTTGTCAATGTGATATATACGTTATATGTATGAAATCAAATGAAATTATAAATTCTATATATAATGTCATTTGGTTTTCTCAACTCCAATTAACTATGATAACTGAACGTTTCGCTAAAGTTGCAACACTTGCTACAGAATGGTTTACAAGCAAGTCAGACGATACTTTAGCCAAGTTTCATTTCTTTCTAAATTCCCAAAAAGTTTCCACTCACACTGCAGAACTAAGACAAGGAGATAGAGACAAAGAGAGGTACCCAAATTCCTTTTTCTTTGGAGGATCCGTGAAAAGCATTTTCACAGCAGTCATGAAGTCAAGGTTCTCAAGTTGACGGTATGAATCATCATCTCTCACAGGCTTCACTGCAATTGCTTTGCTGTCATATGTTTTCGTGCAGAGAGGCCTAGTGGCATGGACTAAACGAGCAGCCTTTGCCAATTGGGAACAATATGGAGCCAAGTGAAATCCTCGCATCTTCATCTAAATTCTCTCATTCCACATAACTTCACCAGTCCAATTACACATACATCACAAATTTTAATTCATAAAATCTTTGTACCTACAAACATTTACAGCAAACGTAAGCATCTAAGACTAAGACACAGCATACTGTAACTAGCAATGTATCAGACACTTCAGTTCCAATTCGTACCACCAACACAATTTTAAGAAAACTATATTTAGAATCAAAAACCCTACACAAGATGTTGTATACAAAAACAATTCATTTATTTTTCTCAAAAAAAAAACCCTTAAATCCTTAATTTTGGTTTGTCATTTGCCATAAAGAAAAATGATTAGTTCGAATATCAGATTTCTAAACTTTATCATCTGATTTCATACCTTAAAATGAAAAGAGAAAAAAATCTTAGCTTGAATTAGGGAAAAATCGCAGATGTCATCTTTGGAAGTAGAGGGGAAAGCAGAGTGGGGGAGAGACAAAGAAAGGGAGGGTTTACTGGAGTTTGATTGATACTTGCACAGTTACACCCCTGATTTCCTTTTATTTTCATACTATATTCTAGACGTAGGCACGAGTAATGCACAAAAAATTCAAAGAACAAACTTAACTCTTCTACTCCCTCTGATCTTTCACCAAAATCTTCATATGCTGGGCATACCCAACAACGTCATGGATTAAACTTAATACTAGATGACAGCACGCGGTGGGGGGCTAACGAAGAAACAAAAAAAAAGTAAGCGAGCAATTTAGACAAGGTGCATGTGCATTGATAAAATATGTCTACTCTGTCCATAAGAAACTCAAATAATTCAAAACCTGCCTCCATCCTTACTTCTAAGGATTAACCACTGACATGGTCCTATTCTATGATTCCAACCGATCAAAATAAGAAGATAACCAACTGTACCAATGGGTGATTGTGTCATTCTCAAACATTAAGCTTTTAAGAGAGAGAGAGAGAGATTAAGAGGATATTGAACGATAAACTTGGAGCCTAACTTTATATCTATGTTAAAGCACTTGTGATATTTCACAAGTTTGGCAGACTCATGGAATTTCTATCATCTCTGACGGTCTAATGTGAAGAATGATTCTTTAATAAGCATCATGGCAGTATCTGCTGGTAAGGCAATGTTTATTAGTGCACATGATGTTTCAGCTATAGAGAAAACAGGTGAAAACATAGCAGAGATACTCTTGAAAGCAATTGAAGAGGTTGGGCCTTCAATCTTGGTACAAGCCGTCACAGACAAAGCTGCAAACTGCAAAGCTGCTGGAGCAATCATAGAAGAAAGATATCCGTATATATTTTGGTCGGGATGTTTGCGCACACGCTGAACTTATTAATGAAAGAATAGGAAAATGCAAGGATCCAGCTATTTCTTTTGTTAATGACACATATACAAAAGGTAAGGATATTGTAAAGTTTGTGAAGAATCATTCTCAGTGTCTTGCTCTATTTAAAAAGTTTTCTTCTTTAGAGGTTCTCAAATCCAAAAAAGACAAGGTTCGGATTCCACTTCGTTGTGTTGTCTCGGCTTGTCAAGGTAAGGGATAGTCTAATAGCCATGGTACTATCAGATGAATTGAAAGCAATCAAGAAGCCTGCAATTGCAGAAGACCATGAAGCAATCACTACAATGATAATGGATGGTAATTTTTGGAGTAATGCCGAAAAAGTGCTGAAAATAACGAAACCTATTTTCTGGATGCTAAGATTTTCAGACTCTAACAAAGCTGTTATAGGGGAAGCATATGAGCAAATGGATACAATGCTTGGCATCCTAACAGATACTCTTGCAGATGATCCGGTGATTTACGATATAATTCACCAAATTGTGGTTGAGCGATGGAATAAAATGAATATTCCATTGCATTGTTTGGCTTATACACTTGTTCCTAAGTATTACACAAATTCTTGGCTAATGAAACCAGCTCCAGCTGGTGTTACTAGGAAGAAGCCAAACTTCGACAAAGAGGTTCAAGATGGGTATCTAGCTGCAATAGACAAGATGATTCCAGACTATGAAGAAGCTGCAATTGTAAGGCACCAAATCAGTGACTTTGTGTGTAACGGAGGTCCTTTTGCACGCCCACAAGCCGTAGAAGATAGAGCAAGGATGAGTGCAACACAATGGTGGGGTCTATATGGTGATGGAACACCAGAACTTTACGAATTAGCTTTTGGAGTGCTATCTCAAAGTCATCTTGTGCGGAGAGGTGTTGGAGCACTTATAGCTACATTCATACCGTAAAGAGAAACAGATTGGGCGCCGACAGGGCGGAAAAATTAGTATATGTTCAACGTCTACTTGTACGGCAGAGGGCAGATTTTGAAACTCAGTATAGGAATTGGGATTTAAATCCGGAAGAAAATAACACTAAGAAGCAATCGATGCAATCGAAGCAAGAGAGAGCAACAATGCATCTGACTTTGAGGAAGCAACAGCACCTCTTATTCCTCCATCATCTGCACCTCCACCTCCACCCCCACTTCCAACCCCAAACTCACAGGAAACACAAGCGGAAACACAAGCAAGAAATCGACTTCAAAAGGCTAGAAATAGTAACAAGAGACAAAAGAAGTGAATGATTGAGAGATCATAGTGTAGGAACTATCAAATAGGCATTTTATTAAGACTTTCCAAATGTTTTATGTTTTATTTATTATGAAAATTAGTAGTACAAGTGTACAACTAATATATCTATGAGTCATATTTACGCTCCCGACTCGTTCCCGAATTTCATTTTTGAAAATTTTACGAATTTTGATTTTGATCTCGCTCTCGCTCCTGGTGACTAAGTGTGAAAATCCAATACGAAGTGAACTCATTTTAGTATGTTAGAACTTGCACCAGTGTATCAACACTTAAGTTACAACCAAGAAGAAATAGAAGCGAAGAGAATTAACTGAGTACTATAAGAATAAATAGGAGCAAGGTTTTCTGTGATATTTCACAGGCTTGAGAACCCAGCAGCAATAGCTATACTTAGTGACAAAATCTGAGATTTCTTCACCAAATATGCATTCAAGTTGAAAGTTATTCTGTGATTCATAAACTCGGACTAGCATACTCTCCTCCCCTTCAATATGGTGAACAACTAACAGGCAAAAATGACTTATCACATCAACAAGGCAACAGTGACAGAAGTCACAGAACTCAGAAATATAGATCACTATCCATCAAAAAAAAATGTTGTTGAAGAGGGAATCCTTTTGCTTAATTTACATTAACAAAAGGAGATTGTTTAAGGCTCTTTGCTAATTCAATGAGACAATTCATTAAACAGTTAACCTACTAAAATTAATGAAAGTTGAAACAACTTTGGGTTCACTGAGACAATTTATCAAACACCCAATCTACAGAGATTCATTAATAGAATACTTACTGAGATTCTTTGAGCTTCCAACTTGGGGTTGTGATTTCCACAAAACCTAGAAAAAAAGAGAGATAATGAAAAATTCAACAATGTAGGTATGATATCATGTACATGAGTTCATTAATCAAAATAACAATCTGATAATCTCCATAAATAACTATATATGATAATCTCCATAGACCATAGTCATTCATGGTTTTGTTTTTGTTAGGATACATAAAAAAGAGAGGAGAAGATTCCAAACAAAGTAAGAGTTTGACTCCTGATTCTTGAAGAATTTAGACCACCATACCTGATTAAAATCTGAAATTTGTAAACAAGGAGAAGAAATGTTTTCAGAAATCTTTAGGAACGACCAGTATTACGGCTGTAGCTGTCAACAGGGGAAGAGTGATTGTGGTCTTGAAATGTTTGAAGAAATTACTTGAAAAGGACTTTCAGCCTTTCAGAGGGTGTGGAACAGGAATGGCAGCAACGAAGAAGCAATGAGCCGAGGCGAAGGGTTTGTTAATAGTGGCGGAACTAGGAGTCCTCTAGGGGTGGGCCTAAAATCTAGGCTTGAAATTTTGCAAAATACTACGTCTATTTCAGCGAAAGTGTTACTAGGGCTGCACGGGCTTGGTTCTTAAGAGTACCGTGTATGTGTACCTACCTAAGGCCGGTTCCCTATTTTAGTATTGATACTTATCTCGTCCAGGATCAATTCGATTCTAGAACCATACCTGCCTGGTATGTTCAGTCCTAGTTTGGTTCCAGTTTTGTACGTATGGTATTTTCGTAATTACTAATTCGGTTCATGGACCGGTTATACCCATCTCGAACCGAATTTTTCCTGTTTATTTTTTGTTTATTTTTCCCAGTAATTTGTACCGGTTCAATCCGTACACATTCATATATTTTTAATCCATACAAAATTATTATCCAAAAGTCTGTTCCAAGTCAAACTTCAAAGTTCAAAAAATAGACTAATAAACTTCTGGCATTGTATGAGGTATCGAGTTACAATCTTTAATCAACCCCAACATCACAAACACTCATGTCAGAACTTGAAATCCATAACAAAAAAACATAGCTAGAGAAATGAACAATATTTGCAGCTAAATGGTAAGTACAAATGAGGGAACACAGAGCAGATAAACACTCTCCATTCAAATGAACTTTAAGGATCAAAGACTTTTGGCGCTGGCATAGGACCCAATAACTCTGCAACATCCATCAATAAATGAGTATTATGTTAAAGATTGAATGGATGTTATACTAACATCAATTACAGTGATAAGATGAACTAAGCAACATCCCAGATTCAAAATAACCCATAATTATCTTACATGTAAGCAACTACAGTTGAATACAAACAAAAGGAAACTCAAATGTGACAACAACACTAACTAGTGAGTGATTCAGAACTATAATAAGTCAAAGATTTTAAATCAAAGTGTTACTAGATGAAAATCTAATATCAAATTTTTATCTCTAAAAACATAAAGAAAGAAACCAAAATCAACAAAATAGACTTTACAATCAATCTATATTGGCAATTCAAAACAGATTTTACAACCAAAATATAACTAGTTTAAATTTTATACAAAACACTATCATTCTAATTCAATAGATTATTACTTATGTATTCTTCAATCACTTTGATCAACACTTAAGATTCAACTTTGTTAGCATTAATACCCAAATCAGATGAATTAGTAGGAATTCTCTTCCTTCAAAATAAAAAATAAAAAAACGATATCTATTAGGTGTAACTCGATTACAAAGGTACACACACGTAAATGAATTTACAACAATAAAAAGAATCCACAAGGTTCAGTAGATTGAGTTTTACTAAGATTCTACCCAAATGGGTTTTCTCCATGATAATTTGAATCCGTAGGGTGAGAATATCTACTAGGAAGATGGTCATACCCTCCATAAGGTGAAGAAGATTGATGAGGAACCATCCAATTATGTGAAGGGGGTCCAAGACTAGATGTACGCAATAACCCTGGAATATCCTCAATCTGTGGTAATGCTCCTTGTAGTGCCACAGTTGGAAACTATTAGAAAAAATAAAAAAAAATTAATAATCATAGAATGACAAATTTTCAATAATAATAAAAAAAAATCAGCATAAACATTGTTGGAGTTTGATTTTATACCAAATCGAGTTCCTATTGCTGTTGTTATTAAAGAAGAAGAGAAGAAGTGTTGTTTCTACAACCATATCAAACAAGCAAAACCCATATTTTAAAAACCATAAAACAAATTATTTATCCATAAAAAACCTCAGATTATTATAAATAGAACAAATCATGTGCAGTAACCCGAAAATCATTCTGGATCAAAAAAACCAAATCATACGATTCATACATGTTGTTGTTAGTAGTTAAACATCAACTCCACATAATCATTCTCATATTCCAAATCGATCTTAAAAAAAAACCCTAAAAAAATCCGTTATAAACTTAATAGGAGGAAGAAAAAGAAATAAAAAAATAAGTAGAAGAAAAATGAATAACCAGAAGAAGAAGGTGGTACACTGGTACTGGTGGTGGTGGTTGTAACGAGAATCAAGTGGTGGTGGTGGTGAATCTGATGGTGATGGAGAAGAATTGAAGAACTAAAGAATAAGAGAAATGAAGTCGAGCGAAGTGAGTGACACTTTATGTGAGAAAACCCTATATTAACCTAGAAATGAACGTCTACAATTAAAACTATAACTTACAATCAACGGCCTTGTATAGCCGGTTTTTCTAGGTCGGTTCGGCTCGGTTCTATATAAGAACCGGTATTTGTACCTAGGGGTGAGCCGGTTCTAACTTTAATTTCCTGTACATGTCCCGATCCCCTCGGTTCTGGTCTGATTTTATTCCGGTTTTATCGGTTCCGCTCCGATCCTTCGGTTCCGGACGGTTCTTGTGTAGTCCTAAGTGTTACTATCACTTTTTTATTTTAGTCTGAAGCATTATTTAAGGAGGACTTGAGCCTGGGTAAGCCAGGTTCTAGTTCCGCTCATAGCACGTAGTCTTACACTAAACTGACGTAATGAGGGTGTAAGACTATATGCTGTTAAAAACAATTTTTGTTTTTCGTCTCTTCTGTCACATGAGCAGTATAATTTGCGTAGGTTTAGATTTGCATCACTTTTGGTTTTCTCTCAGTGTTCTCTATCCGTGATCTGTTCACATGTAGGGTAGTCCAGTTCTTATGATTCTTTGTGAATATATGTCAGGCAACTATAGGTTTCTGCCCTCTCTCTATATATAATGGTTGTCTGTATAAATCTCACTTGTCCTGATTACAATCTCAATTTGAAAACACAGCATAAGAAAATGAAGATGAGTTTACAGTTAGTTTTAGCTCTCTTACTTTCTTCCTTAAATAGTATATTGTCTATGGCTTTAACAAACACAACTGTGCTTGATATCGATGGCGCGACACTCCAAACAGCATCAAATTACTATGTTGTTCCGGTGAGAGGTGGTGGACTGGGAATTGGGCTGCGAGACAATACATGTCCCTTCTTCGTTCTGCAGGAAAATTTTGAAGTTTCTAATGGAATACCATTGAGATTTTTTCATGCGGATAGGAATCTGAAGGCAGTAAATATATCAGTTGATGTGAATGTGGTGTTTTCAACAGCGACAACTTGTGTACAGTTGACTGCTTGGCAACTTGGAGAAATTGATGATTTAACGGGCAAGAGGTACGTTAAAACCGGTGGGATTGTTGGTAATCCAGGTTTAAGGTTAGTAACTGGCTTAAGATAGAAAGGCATGGAGGAGATTACAAACTTGTTTATTGCCCCAGTGTTTGTAAGTTCTGAAAGTTGTTTGTGGGGATTTGGGTGTTCTTTATGAGGATGGCAGCAGATGGTTAGGTTTAAATGATGTACCAAAAAGGCATAAAATTGTTGTGTTATGTTCAGAAAGGAATAAAATTGGTGTGTTTTTCCTCAACAATCGCATTTGAGTCTCAGAAACAGTGTCTTTTCTGGTAATCTATATGTATGAACTATTAAAAGAAAAGAAAAATTGTCATATCAAATTGGGCGAAGCTTGTTCAAAAATAACTTTTTTGCTTGTGGACTCTATTATGCATTACCTGTATGAGCAACCCTGTAAGTTACTCCCTCCTCCTTACCTGTATGAGCAATCCTGTAAGTTACTCCCAGTAAAAGAAAGTAATAGTATCTCTTTTGCTGGGACGGAGGTAGTATTACATATGTAGTGGTTTAAACTTACGGTACTGGTAACCGTTGCATTTGCAGACTCTGGTAACTTGTAAACAATGAAGGGTCCTCGAATTTAAGAAAATGTAAAAGAAACGTTCTTGTCTCAAGGTCACGCGAGTAGCAGGTGCATGTATACTGGTAAGATTGCAGCAAGAATTATACAACCACAGAACGAATTATAAATATACAACGGTATCATTTCCCAATTTAGCAACCAAACCAAGAAAAATGTAAACATGGAAAAAATTAGAGTTGATAGTGGTAAAATCAAGAAAAATGTAAGCAAAGTGAACCAGAGAAATGAAACACTTTTAATTTTATGTATTCTTGCACTGTTTGACAGTTTGCAAGTAAGAATAGTTACACCCAAAAAATAGTTGGAAAAATGGATGAAACATTCATCCTGTTAATTTTTAGTTTTTACAACAATAAAAAGAATAAGTCACGGCGAAAAAATTTCTTCTATATTGTAATCTGTAAATGTGTAAAATAATGGTGAAAAAAAAAGAATAAAAATTCTATTAAGAAGAATGTTTGCAACAAGTGAGCACACAGTCTTCGAGAAAGTTGGTGAGTTGAGAAGTATAAAGGGTAGGATCGTTACGGTAATGATCAACATGAGGCGTCGAGACAAAGTCGCAAGCCCTGACTTCTATCCCAGATTTACGTTGCTCCTCAATGAAAGATTCTACAGATTTAGCTGGAATAACCTTGTCTGCAGAACTGTAGATATATAACTGCGGGCATTTTGGTTGCTCCACTGATAACAAACTCATAACATCCAAGAGCCTCCTGTAGTTTGACAGAACATTGGTAGAAATTTAGATGCTGAACGGAGATGATTAAATAGCAACGTAGAAGCATATAACCTATTTTTCCTTGCAACCAACTTCAATATTTGAATAAAGCAACGACATAAGGTAGAGCACACAATGACACAATTTAAAGTAAACCAAGGTTAAAACCTAGGTTGCAAGAGCGTTTAATCCAAAAGCTTATTTTAGGACATTTGAACATAAACATACATGGGAATGAAAGCTTACCGGTTAATTTTGGGAAGATTGAGAACCACCTCGAAGAATTTCTCCAAAACTACTAGCAAAGCTGCTTCAGTTACTGCGGGTCTGGGTTCCGCAACATTCTCAGAATCAGAACCATCCAAGCTTATTGCACTTTTAGTTGCAACACTCTGCTTTTTCAAAAATGCAGCAGAGAAACCTGATGCCCAAACCTGATCGATGAAAACAGAAAAGATTTAGCATTTTACAAAGTCAAATGGAAAGAGAAGTAAATGAACTATGAGATAATACTCCCTCGCTCTTTCAATTCGAGGGAACTCCATGGGAAACTAGGTTTTGGCACAATTACAAATACTGACATCAGGTATCGGCATCAAATTTGCCCAGTCCAGGATTTAATCCTCGTATATTATGCCAAATCTAACCAAAATGTCTTTTCTCCAATTCTGACCCATTATCAAGTGATCATCATTCACCTATGGTTAGAATTAAGCATTTCCTAGTATGGCTCTGGCTATGAAGTTATATAATTATTTTTCATCCAGCCATTAGATGACAAAAACACCGATGAACTGGTCTCTAAAGTCAAACACCGAAAGAACAAGAAAAACACATCTTTGGCATTTTATGGACGGAAACAAAAAGAACATCTTAGACGGTCATATCTGCTGTCCAACTCAGACGATTTAAAACCAGTTGAGAGTTTCTCTTTTTAACTGCTGGTTATGTATATATAGCATGACCTAAGCTCTAAAAAAGTGCATAATAGTAAGCAGTACATGACATAAATGTAGCGAAAACTATAGATTTTTTTTTACCCGTGGGTCTGGAGCTGCAGCAGGAGCTGAATCCACAACACAACCTCTAATCCTTCCAAATAAAGATTGATCCTGCTTCTGAAACTTTTCAAGAATAACTCCATAACTGTTACAAGAGAAATGAAATAAGAACATCAAAACAATAGATCTCATAGAAAAACAATATACAACGTCAAAATGAGAAGCGAGGGTATACTCACGTTAACCAGCCAGTATTGCTGAAAGTATGAAAAACTAGATTTTTTCCTTCCTCTTCTTCTAGCCAATCAGCTAGATGGTTTACAAGCAACTCTATGTTTTCTTCAGATTTTCCAACAACCTGATAGTTAAGTATCTCAGCCATGGGAAAAGTGAAAGTTATTGCATGAAATCCCCTTGAAGTATACCAATCTGCATATCTTTTCAGGTGCTTCTGCTTAGCTCCCAACCATCCCAGCAAAACTACAACTGTTCGAGACTTGGCCGATGAACATTCTATATCTTCCGAAACCTTATATGCCTTTGGCTCTGGCAAATGCCATCTGTACATCCCTTCGGGGGGTGGCAAAGGTGCAGTGTTTATGTAGTCTATGGCTTTAGGAGCCTTGGACAATTCAGCCGATTGATACAACGACAGAAGCGCAGGCGGGGAAGCAGTAAGGGAAGAGAAAAAACTAAACTGACTAGATGGAAAACTTGAACTAGGAACAAGTAACTTAGGATTAGGTATTGGTACTCTAAATCTTGTTGCAAATGAAAAGTTTGTTAAGTTAGAAACAGAAATGCCAGATACCCATGACTTAAATTCCTCTGAAGTAGAAGCTGGTGTACTCGATTGGGCATCAGAGAAACATGGCTCAGATTGCTTTGGAGGTGGTAATTTATCTGGAAGGTCTGCAGAGACTGTAGCAATTGCAACTGCAGCAGCTGTGGCTAGTGGTCGCTGAAGGATTCCAGAGAGGGAACCCATATTTGAATTAACTGGTTACTCAACATACAAATTTCAAACAATTTTCAAGGAAGTGTTGAAAATTCTTTCAACTTGAGAACCAACCAGTCAATATGAATTTTGAAGGAACCAAGACAGACAACCAGAAACTTCAATATGATATCCTGTTCACAGCAACGAAAAACATTCAGTTCAGAATATGCCTATATGAAAGAATATACAGAGAAATCTGAATAACTTTTTTCCAATATAATAGTACTAATGAACATCAGCAAGGAAACTGCTTATTCTACTCGTGGAAAACACTAGTTAAAAAGGGTTGCCATGTTTGAACACATACTTTTAGTCAGAAGACAGAATTACCCATTCAGTTTCCAACTTTGGACCCATATTACAAGCATATTATATTAGACCGATTAGGCAAATATGAAAGGTGGAAAAATTCTTACCAGATGTTCTGATTAAGTTATTGATAAGGGCGAGTTGTCAAAAACAACAGAATCAAAGTTTGTGATACTTCAATTATGTTGAAGAGAATCGGGCTGCCAATTCAATTGACAGCCCGACCTTTACCACAACAATTCCTGTCAGTCGATCCCTACAATGTTCAAAAAAGAAATTGGTGGTCAAATGTGATGATAACAAGGGGTAAATATGTCATTTTAGACTCGTCATTCCCCAACGTTTTTAGTCCTTGAAACGAAGCTTTAGGGGCAAAACAGTCATAACAAATTAAGAAACAGAATTACAGAGAGTCACAATTAAAAAGGAGCCGTTAAAAAGATCGAACTGTAAATGGCATTATCACCCTCCTTCATCCCGTGAGAAGATAGAAACGGCGGAAGTGAGTTGAAAATTGGTGAAGAATCGCTCAGGATTAAGAATTTAGAAAAACATCAACATCAGTTTTACAAATCAATTGAAATATAAGAGTAAATTCAAATTGAATCCTGAAATAAAAAAAATTTAAAAAATATTAAGGAACCTAAAAGAATTCAAAATCCGATAAGATAAACAAAAACACTCCGAACCCAAAAAAAGCTAAGACAATAACAAAAATCAGAACTTTAACCAAATAAAGAACACAAGAAGAAACATTTGTTACCTTTTTAGTCAAACTGAGAGAGATCGAGAATGAAACCCTAATTTCTTGAATAGAAGATTGGTGTTGTGGTATGAATGAGAATGGGTGTTGAACAAAGAGGAGGGTTTTTTCTTTGTGTTCGAGTTTCTTTCTTTATCTCCAAAACTCGCGTGCCTTTGCTGCAACCTACCTTTAATTACGGTATATTTCCAGCATTATAGGAGAGGAAAAGAGGAGAAGAGAAGAGAAGAGAAGAGAAGTAAACTCTTTGTTCCTGATGTAACCTTTTCTTAACCTACACCTACTTTCTCTGCTTCACACGTGTTGATAAGAAAAACAAGACATGGTTAAATTAAAGTTTCTGTACAAACACTATAATAAACGCCCTAAAACCCGATTTTGAAAAGCTCATTCACATTTAAGGGACCCGTTTTTCAAGACGCTTTTTGGTTGGGATGCCATTTATATAAGTGAAAATTTAAAATCGGTTTTGGATGAATTTTTTTATTATGTTTGTGAATCATTTTTATTAGAAATTTTGTTTGAAAATAGGTTGTTGTCGTATCCCAAAGCCAAACAAAATAACACTTCATTGGTTGTCGAACATCTTCGAGCATGCATCTATAACGAGTTTTTGACCGATCATCTTCCTTGCAATTCATATTTCATCTCAAAAGAATTTTCCCTTTAAGGTAATTGGAGTGTCAGTACAGAAGTAATTGGAGGGTCAGTACAGAAGCATACACCAAAATATACGTGCACTATAATATCATGACCCATTTTTTTGTTATCGAATAGATAATTTTCAATTTTGGAAAATTCAATAATCATTCATAGGTCCAAGATGTTACAAGTGATGTCTAAAATGTTCCCCGTCTAACACCCAATTTTTTTTTTAATACGAACCCAAAAATTTCATTTATTAGAATTCTTATATAACAACAAAATATGTAGGAAGCTTGGAAGGAACGTAATAGACGAGTTCATAAGGCTCGTCGTTAAAATAAAGATGAGCTAGTTTTAATGATCAAGAACTCTTAGAAGAAAACATTTTTTTAACCAAAATATATTAAAACAAACTAACGGATACAAAATGAAAAAATCTTTCATGTGATACGATCAAGAGGAGATTGTTCCCAAGCTTTATATATATTATATTTTCTATAAAGTTTAGCTAGAGCATCAACTGCTCTACTTAAGTTACGAGGAACATATTTATAAAGATGTTATGGAACTTCTGATAGCTTATATATAATCTTTTCTAACTGAAAAACTGCGACCATTTGATATTAAGAGAATATCCATTGATTGATTGAACTAATGAGAGACTTTCTGAGATAAAAATTGCACATGTTACTTGATTTTGAGAAGCCCGTTTTATAGCCTGAAGAACAACTTGACCTTCTGCTTCAAATATTGATCTTGCATTGGTTGTCCAACATTTAGCTGCGATGAAATCTCCAATTTTTCTGCAACAGATGATACCACAACCTGAAAGTGGAGAAAGTTTCCCAGAGAATCATCAACAAAAAGCAGTTTACAGTTTGGATTAGCAAGTAAATCAGCAGTTGTAAGAAGATGTTTTTAATTGCAATCTGCATAAGAAACAAAAGGACCTTAAGCTTATGATAAAATTTCTTAGTTTGTTGTAAAGACTGAAGTTGAGTTTTAATAGCATGAATGACATAAGAAGGATCCTGGCAATTTATTTCAGCCTCAGGTCAACTAATAAATTTTAACAAGTCAGGTCTCCTCTTTAGTAAGAAAATCCAAGTTAGACATCAAAAAATAATGATCAAGATGCTTAAGATAAAATAAAAATAAAATCAACAAATCATACTTAGGTGCACCTATATTCATAGATAAAACAAAACTTAAAACCTTTAATACAATTGTCCAAAATATGGAAAAAGAAGAGTACTACTTTGGCACATGCAAGTAAATTAGTTTCTAATAAATCTGTTATATCTAGTCTACCAATCTGTCAAATGAGTTGTTTTGTTTTTCCTAAGAAAATAACACAAAAAATTAACTTCTTTCAAATAGATTTTTTATGTGGAAAAGATGCAAATGCTCAAGGATTGTACCCAAAATCTTAGGATTTTCTCTGTAGACCTATTAAACTATGAGGGTTTGGCTTCAATGAGGCTAACAACATGAACAAGGCCATGATTGCCAAACTAGCTTGGAGATTGGCATTTCATCCAAGTTATCTCTGGTCCACTCTGCTCAAAACCAGATACTTTAGACATACTAACATATTTCATGCAAAAAAACACTACAATGCATTTCGGATATGAAAAATGCGTTTTGCAGGGTATCTCAATCATCCAGGAATACAGTTGTTGGGAGGTAGAAGATTGTAAAAAGATAAATATATGGTCAGATATATGGATACTAGTGTTTGTAGGTAAAACAAATTTAAGAGTAAAAGGGGAAAATGATGGTAAGCTGATGAAAACTCGTCGAATCCATAAACATTTGTACTGTAGTACTTTTAAGATTCGGGAAATCAAAATCAAACAAAATTGGCCTAAACCAAGAAATGGTCGTTCCAATTTTGTTTCAGTCACAAAGGAAGAAAAGAGTCCGTCTGTAAGGAGGGAGCAAAGAAGGTATTGAGATAAATGGAATTAAAAGCCAGTAATGGGATGTGTTGGACTTCTATGAAGATGAAAAATCATATTATCTTGCGTAAGTCTGAGTTTTTATGAGATGCTGATATTGTTTTAAAATAGTGGTAAAAGATTCGATTATCAGACTTGTAAAGATTTAATTTTTAAACCTAATTTTTAATACTTAAAAATAAAGAAGATTAAAGTAAAATTGATTTCAAATTATGGGAAGAACTGAGACTAAGGATTCCACCATTAGCCAATTTTTCAAGTGATTTAGCATTGGTAATTACCTTGCAAATCATAAATTCAATTTATTCAAAATATTGTCAAAGTTATATTTTCAAAATAATAGTTGTAACTCAAAAGTATGAGACATCAAAAACTCTAAACTCAGCATGACTCGTCAAAAGAAAACACAACCAATTGATAAAACCATTTTTTCAAATTTAATTCAAAGCAAATAATAGTAAAATAATTGCAAAAAAATTTAATAAACTAAAATATACCACTTTATTATTAGGAAATGGCTTCCTCCGTCGCCTCAGCAATGGGGTTTAGCTCCTCATGTCAAACACCATCTCAAAATACATGTTTGTAGCTCAAAGTGCTTAAAAGAAGAGAAAAACAGAAGTAACACAGAAAACAGATACGGATAGAAGTGTTGCAGAGACTGTTTTCTATGTTGTTGAAGAGAGAAAACTACACAGAGAATAAAGTACGGTTTCTGAGTGCAGTAAATTACTAAAGAAAAGGTGACAGAGAAAATGATGGTTCTTTGGCGTAGTCTGTACTTCGTCTTCTTCTTCACAACGTAAGATTTTTTTTCTCCTAAATTTTTTTCTCTGCCTCTGGATGCTTTCTTTCTCGTTTCTGTTTGTTATTTATAGGATCAGTGAACCCTAATAACACTTCTTAACCGATAAGAACACAAAGAACAATCTAAATCCAACTCCAAATATTTGTTAATCCGAATCCGAGAGTAACTCTCTTTTTTCCAGCGTGTCTCGGCCTTTCCAGCAATTTTTACGGCATGGAACTTTCATGAATGACGTGTTGTGGTTGTTACTTCATATATATATCGAAATCTTATTTTTATCCCTTAAAAATTGCTTCCCAAACAAATCAGAATCATCTAGAAGAATTTTCTCGCGTGAGATTTTCTTCCCGCCAAATCAGGAATTTGAATTTGAAATGAGGGTGCCCCCAATCCATCTGGCGGGTGCCTTTATCAATTTTGATGGGTGCCCTTAGTAATTTTCTTGGGTGCCTTTATCACTTTCTGAGCCGATTTTTTTCACAAATATTTATTTCTCAAAAATACCTACAAAGACATAAAAACCCATAATAATTACAAAATCAATCACTAGTAGAATAGAGAATTAAGCACAATTTAGACATACAAATGTGTCTATCAAATACCCCCAAACTTATTATTTGCTAGTCCTCGAGCAAATCTAATCTAGAAAATAAAATCCTAACTTACTTACGCAGGAATCGCGACTACATTTAGCATATGTAATAAGCCTTTAAACCCCTAAGTGGCCTTAGCGAACGAGTTTTGTCTCGTGAGGGTTTACAAGAGGTCTACCCACAAAACCTTTACTCCAAATCCTAGCTACTTGTGAACTATTGAGGGTAATCACTAAACAAGCTATTTAGTTGGCATACTAAATTCTTCGGCTATGGGAATCATTACCCTATATGAGTTCAATTGATGTACACGAGTTTGCACTCAGCGTACTAAAATTCATATATAAGAAAACAAAGCTCTACTTAGATAATCGTTCAACCACGATACTCAGAATCTAACAAAGTTCAATCACATGAATAGATGTAGAAGATGGATATAGAAGTGACGAATGATGCATATGTTGACTAAGGTGAACGGTGTTTCCCATATTTGTCTGAAGGTCAGTGTCAGGATGAATCTTAATGGATTGAGATACGCTCCCAATGGTTTTAACCCTAATACTAATATCGACCCAGCTGGTATATACAAGGGTCCCAACGATCGATTTATTGAAAATAAAATAATTATAAATGTATTGACAACATGATTGGATAAAATTGAATCCAAGTGCATGGTCCTTATCAGCATCTTACATGATAGTTCTCATGGATCATGTGTTCCACGCTTGCTTAAGCGACAGGGAGAACACACACATATTGCTATCAAAGTGTCAATACTCGATTATTTTATTTTATTTTATTTTTAAATAAAATAAAAATAATGGGGCTTGATCTCAAACACTCTACTCCATCCTGACGACGATAACAATTCGATACTGGTGCCCCACCAAATCACTTTGAGAAAAACAAAAATTGCAAAAATAAAAACAGAAGGTGATACGGTTGAGATAGACTCCGAGATATGGTGACAACTATCATGTTATTTTTAACACCTGAACTTTGTCCTTTTATGAATAAACCATTTAACTGGGCACACCAATTCCTATAGATAAAGATATAAGTTTTCATCTACCTAGAATGGTTAGTGTCATCCTGAATTGTTCACAAGCTTCTAAATTTTGCAGTTTTTATTATTGTACTAAAAAGTTTCTCTCTTACCCCCAAACTTAAATCAAACAGTGTCCTCAATGTTTCAAAATAAAGAGCAGTACCAATAGATAAGTAAAAAGAGGAATAAAGAGGTAAGTCAGGAAGATAGTACCTGGGTGAAGCATAGCAATCCTTTTACGGAGAATAATACAGAAAATAAAAAACTAAAAACTAAAATCTACTAATGTACAAAAACAACCCTGATGGTCAATCAGAGTAAACAGGGACCTCCTCAACATCACCTGTAGGAAAAGGCTCTAAAAATGGTTTCGAACTCTGACTATTAACCTTGAAAGGATTTCTACCATTTTGAGCCTCAATCTCAATAGCACCATGAGGAAAGACAGTGCGAACAACAAAAGGACCGATCCACTGAGAGCGTAACTTCTCGGGGAATAGATGCAAACGAGTATCATACATAAGAAATTTTTGACCTGGAGAAAATGACTTTCTTAAATATTCCTATCATGCACAAGTTTCATTTTGTTCTTATACTCCCTAGCACTATCATATGCATCTTTCTGAATCTCTTCCAACTCATTGAGCTGGAGCTTCCCGTGAGCTCCTGCTTTGTCAAGTGAAAAATTTAACTGCTTTATATCCCAATATGCTCTATATTCTAACTCGACGGGCAGGTGACATGCCTTGCCAAAAACTAGACGATAAGGTGACATTCCAATGGGGGTCTTAAACGCAGTATGGTAAGCCCATAAGGCATCAGTAAGCCTCAACGACCAGTCTTTCCTATTAGGATTAACTGTTTTATCTAGAATACGTTTTATTTCCCTGTTGGAACCTCTACTTGACCACTAGTATGTGGGTGATATGGGGTAGCTACTTTGTGGTCAATACCATATTTCTTCATCAAGAGCTTAAACGGTCGATTACAGAAGTGTGACCCCCTATCACTAATTATAGCTCGCGGTGTACCAAAACGTGCAATTATGTTATCATTCAAAAACTGGACCACAACCTGGTGGTCGTTTGTTTTACACGAAACCGCCTCTGCTCACCTAGATACATATTCTACAACGACAAGGATGTAAAAAAATAACCAAATGAATTAGGAAAAAGACCCATAAAATCAATGCCCCGCACATCAAAGACCTCAATGACTAAAATAGGGTTCAAAGACATCATATTTCTACGGGAAATGGTTCCTAACTTATGACAACGCTCACAAGTAGCACAATAACTGTGAGAATCTTTAAACAACGATGACCAGTAGAATCCACACTGCAATACCTTAGCAACGATCTTCTTAGCACTAACATGACCTCCACAAGCATGATCATGACAAAAAGAAATAATACTGGACGGGTCACTCTCAGGTATACATCTCCTAATAATCTGGTCTGGACAATACTTAAACAAGTAAGAATCGTCCCAAAAGAAATATTTTACCTCAGCTAAAAACCTAAAACGATCTTGTTTACCCCGGTGTTGAGGCATTCGACTAGTAACAAGATAATTCACTATATTCGCAAACCAAGGTGATTGGGAAACAAAAAAATAGTTGTTCATCAGAAGTTATCCCTCACAAGGGGAGAATCATCAGAGGAATCCACATCAAGTCTAGACAAGTGGTCTGCTACTATATTTTCTGCGCCCTTTTTGTCTCTAATTTCTAGCGAGAATTCTTGTAACAAAAGGATCCATCTAATCAATCTAGGTTTAGTATCCTTCTTAGACAGAAGGTACTTCAAAGCAACATGATCAGTAAAGACTATAACCTTGGAACCTAAGAGATATGATCTAAACTTGTCTAAGGCAAAAACAATAGCTAATAGTTCCTTCTCTGTGGTGGTGTAGTTCAGTTGGGCATCATTCAGAGTTTTGCTAGTATAGTAAATCACATTAAGTAATTTGTTTTCTAGGTGACCTAACACAACACCAATAACATAATTTGAAGCATCACACATTATCTCAATGGGTAGGTTCCAGTTGGGTGCCTGGACTATGGGGGCAGTAATGAGTAAGGTTTTAAGCTTCTCAAAAGCCTCTAAACAAACATCATCAAAGACAAACTTAACATCTTTTTCAAGCAGATTGCAAAGAGATCTAGAAATCAAGCTAAATTTTTTAATGAATCGACGATAAAAACCTGCATGCCCTAAAAATGACCTAACATCTCGTACAATTTTGGGAACTTGTAAAGTCTTAATAAGGTCAACTTTGGCTTTGTCTACCTCTATACCCTTAGAAGATACGATATGCCCTAAAACAATTCCTGATCGAACCATGAAATGACATTTCCCAATTAAGCACTAAATTCTTTTCCTTACACCTAGTCAACACTAATGTCAAATGATGCAAGCACTCATCAAAAGATAACCCAAATAATGAAAAATCATTCATAAAGACCTCTAAAACCGTTCTACCATGTCAGAAAATATGCTCATCATACAACGCTGAAAAGTAGCGGGTGCATTACACAACCCGAAAGGCATGCGTCTATACGCAAAGGTACCAAAGGGACAGGTAAAAATAGTTTTCTCTTGGTCTTCTGGGGCAATAAAAATCTAATTATAACCAAAAAAACCATCTAACAAGCAATAATGGCTATGTCCAACTAATCTCTCAAGCATTTGGTCGATGAAAGAAAGGGGAAACTGGTCTTTCCTTGTGACCTTGTTCAGTTTCCTATGGTCAATACAATCAATATTCTGAAGACATCAAATCATGATGTCATTTACTTTAAGAATTTACTCAGAATTTATGCCATTTTTTGTTGTTCAAATTTTGAGCCTTCTCATTGATAAGCTCATAAACAAAATTTGAACACAAACCAAGTGCAAAACCTCGTCCGGTATATGTTTTTAGCTGTGAGATCAGCGCCAGGTAAGAATGTTCACCAACCTGTTGTAGTTGATTACATAAAACCTTAATTTTTTGCGTCTAAATTTCTTGGTTTTGCTTAACTGCATCAATCTTTTGTGCGGTGTCAACATTTCAATGTTAGACCAATACGAAGAGTTCATTTTGGGTTCAATTACTTAACCGTATTTGCAATGTGGGTTTGCAACGTTAAATGATACTTTATTTGCCTCGGCCCTCAATCATATTCTCCATGTACGTTTGCTTTATTTCACCTTCGGTTTAAGAAGTTGGCTTTGTCAACACCACACTAGGAAATCAACCTCATTCTACGACAAATCTAAGGCCGTCTGGGTTTTGGGACTATACCATATGTAATATACCTCTATGATAATAATATATATGAGTTTTTGTCGATCTAAACAAACTTTAAAAAATAAAAAAGGACCAGGAACCCACAATAAAAAAATCGTACAGGATATACAATTAATATCATACCACAGGACACAGATTCAATATATTCACAATATGACCATAGACTAAGATTTATTTAAAAAAGATGAGCATGTATTTCATTGTATTTATAGTTAGGTTAATTTTTCTTTGAATTGTATTTGATTTGTATATTGTCAATGTGAATGTTATCTTTTTTTGAATGACCACAATTCTGGCTTATTTTGTTTGCAACAGTTTGGATGCAAAACCATCCCGTCATAATATACTGGACATGAAGAGAAGGAAAACGCCTATTGGCATTTTGGATACTGATAAAAAAAAACTATTGCAGATTTCCTCTCTGCGGAATGGGACCTTTGCAGATTTCCTCTCTGTGAACCACACTTACTCCGAAAATGCTTTATGGACCCCGGATTTTGACACCAAAATAATACTTCATCTATGTGTCGTATAGGTAATGGTCCATGACGGTAAAATCTTGGTGTCAAAAAACGGGGACTCCCTAGCACTGTTGCACCTACTCAATGAGTTTTGCAGCCATTTCATATAGGTGTACCTATTTTTCTCGTGTTAAGTCATCAAGTCTATTTGATTTTGCTTTTATTGTTGTTCTACATATGTATGCAGGCTTCTAACCTTCATGTACAACACGACCGCTACCAAAATTATCATTGAAAATGGTTGTCATTGTCAGGGGTAGAGCCATAAATTTTTCTATAGGAAGGTAAATTTTTTTAAGTGTAGATAAAAAAGCAATAAAAACTTTAGAATGGAAAAAAAAAATATTCTGGAGAGGTAAAATTGGGCTTTGTAGCCACCCCAGCAGGATATGCAACTTTGCCCTTGCGATGGGCTGGCTCCGCCCTGGGCATTGTGTTGCCTGTCGCACATGTAATAAGAAAGTTATTGGAAATGATGGTGAACTGTGGTGCACCAAATGCCGATCAAAAGGGGAACATCCCTTTTATCATGGTTGACAATCTTTCTTATATAATATATTATCCATCATGTTGGTATCTATCTACCTTTTAAATATGTATCATCTATAATAATAATTATAAACTGATATTCTATAATATTAAAAAATTGAGCAAAAAACCATGTGAACCAGGTACGGGTGGTACCCTAATAAAAATATATAGAAGGAGAGTGTAAAGGAGAAATACAAAGTTTGCAAGCATTGATAAAAATCAACGTTTAGAATACGTGCTGAACCGTGCATTATCCTAAGGGTGTTCTTCCAACTTGCACGTTAACAGCCGAAAACGACCGGAATCTCTAAATCCTTAGAATAGCAAGCGACTTGTCGACATCATTAGACCATCAATCTGCTGTTTTGTATTCCACTTAAACAAACGTCTAAGATTATTCAACGACATTAAATATCCTGCATGTGTGCCACGTAATGGTCAACTACTTTAACTCCCTTTTCAGTCACCGCTATTTTTTCCCATCTCATCACTAGTAACTAATTTAGTGGGTCCGCAGACATCTCCCAACACATGGCACAATCTTGTCATCCGACACCATTTCCCACGTTATTGCCACGTACTGAAAAAAAACACACACTCCAACTCCAACAGTTATCCTCCTTCCTTTCTTCTCCGTCCGAAACTTACGAAGAAAAACCAGAGAGAGACAGACAGAGAGTTACAGATAATTAGATAGAGAGACACAGATATAAAGGAAAGAAGAGAGATTAGAATCTTTTTAGTAATAATAACTTCTGGTTTTGAAAAATTATAAAAAATAATAAAAAAAAACCTAAAAAGGAGTTTTGAAATTAAAGGAAAGAAAGGGAGAGTAGTAATGGCAAAATCCAAAAAACGGTCGATACGTTTCGATTCAGTAGTATCACAGATATCAATGTCTTCATCAATATTCTTATACTATCCTTTATCAGCTCAAATTAGTAAAACTCTTATTTCTTCATTTAATTTTAATCCAAGAATCCCACCAAATATTATTCCTTCTATATTTAGCAATATCTCTTAATTACTCTCCGTTTTTTTTTTTTAAATTATTTTTATTCTCTTACACAGACACAATATACTGTCAGTGTTGTTATTGTTTTTATCTAAAACAAAAAAATTATTCTAGGGTTTTTTCATTTGTTTTTTCCTTCAAATGCAGAGAGGGTTTATAGAAAATGAAATTAGGCTTAAGAATTCTCCTCCTTCATCACCAAATTCAACATCATCATCTTCTAATTCGTCATCATCCGATCATTCTGCTACTAAATTATCACGTTTTAATTTTTCAATTCCTCAGTTTCCTTCAGGTTTTGTTGGTGATGAATTTGTTCAAGAAAAAAATAGAAATTGTGATGCATTTGGAGATTACAGAGATGAAATGAGGATAATCGACGATGATAGAAGAAAGTTTTTGAAACCCACGGTTCCAATTCCAGTGCAAAACTTGATTTCAGTTCCTCATGGTGGTGATGCTGCTACTGATTCATTTTCGAGGAACTTCATGCAGAATAATGCCATGTTACAATCACAACTAGGTATGGATCGTTTTCAGCATTTGGAATTTCTTTTGTAATATTCTTTACTTGTTTTGAAGGTTAGTATACAACTTGACTTGTGACTCGGCATGTCTTGGCCTTGTTACTGACAATGACTCAGTTCATGGATTCACTGATTTATTTATTCTATTAAAGTGAGGATCCTTAATCTCTTAGTTTCTTGCTATGCATTTTTTGTCTTTCTATGATAACATGCAAGAAATTTGGCCCAAGAGAAAACAGAAGAAACGTTGTCGTTAAGTTGGTACTTGAAATCTGAACTGGCATTTCAGAGTAGGAGATGGCCAGCTGAGTGTGAGGAGAATTAGCATGCAAGTATTAGTGAAACAAAGGGATACTTTGGAGGGTGTTTTTCTTTCTAGGTTGATCTAAGATAAGGATATGGCCAACTGGATAAACTTGATCCTCATAGCCTGATGTTGGCATTGTTATGCTTAATAGGTTTTCCATTGGTTTATCGCTGCAGAGAAATTTCTAGGTGAAGAGATTTTGAACATCGGAGATGAGAATATGATACATGTTTGCCCAATGTTTTAACAGTTCACTCTTCTCTTTGCTATTATTTCTGTTAGAACCTCAATGGTTTTTGGTTTTGAACTTCCACCTTTGTTGGAAGATTGATTGGTTATTCATTTGAGAATTTACTTTGGTCTTTCACGATGCTGGTTATCTGTATCATTTGACTCTTCTTTTGTTTTAGGTGCCATTGGAGGTAGGGTCGAGCTTACACCCATCCTTCCTAAGGTGGAACTTTCCTGGGGTCAACGAACTGTAGAAAATCCCTCTGCATATCAGTACATCCCATACAATGACATTTCTGTTCCAGGAAATGCAACACTGAGTTTGAAGCGGAAGGCCGAGGCTTCCACAAATTCATGCGATCCTACACAAATAGAAAGCTTATTTGGCGAATTTCCAAGTGGTTCATCTAAAGATTCAGGTAGCAACTATCAAGGTAATCTAAATGGTTATTGGATAAATGATCTCTTTCTGGTACTTCATACTTTTCATAAAGGTTGTTGGAAACATCCATATCATGCAGAAGGTGATAAAGTCCAAGCAGTCGCTTACTTTCTCTGTTTGTGTTTTTATTTAATTATTTTTTTGTGATCCTCTATACGGTTTCCATTCTTTGAATACAAATCTTTTGTCTTTTTGCAGTCCATCAAAGTGGGTTTGAACCTGTCCAAGCACTTCCCCAGAATCCCTTTTTTCCAATAACAGTAAGGAGTCAGCCTGTGAGTTACTCCCCAACCCCACTCCTCAATCTTGAAGCAACTGAAAAACAAGAAATGGATTTCTTTGCAAAGTCTTGGAGTCAGTGGAGCGAAAATTCAGTAGGTGGTAGTGATGCTTCCGTGCCGGTGAACAACAGGAAGGTGGTTCGCCCAAGATTCTCCAGCAGCATGAGTATGGCTGTAATTTCAGACGAGAATAGAAATGCCAATTCAGAACCTTCTGCCAAGAATGGATACCCACTCTTTCCAGAACACAATGCATTAGAAGCCTTTCCTGCATATAATCATCCTTCATCAAGTTCACATAGACCTGAAGCTGAAGAGGTTGTTGTTCTCCCATCTTTTCTTAAAAAAGTGCTAAAACATCTTATATAGTAAATATCCTCCACTTTTTTGCTCTGCAGCAATGCCGATAAAAATTAAATATTTGAACAAATTAAAATAGTGTTTCATCTGGATTTCTTTGATCACATAAAAGCTGTTGCTAAAATGTGTTGGCTATTTAAAGACTCTTTTACTGACTTGACATGTTTTTTCCGTACTTGATCCAGTATGTGCTGTAGTTTTGATCTTGTTTTATGTTTTGTTCAGGAGACGGCACGCAAGGGTTTTGTGTTGCTTGTGCAGAAGGAGTTGCGGAATACTGATGTTGGCAACCTGGGTAGAATTGTCATTCCAAAAGTAGGACAACAGACTGTAGAACCTTTAACATTACATAATTATTATATATACTAAAATCAATTGTATACAGAGTTAGTGGTTTAGGTTTGCAGTTGGTTAGCTCGGGTACTTCAATTCTATGAACCACTGAATGTGTATACGAGATCGCTTGATTCAACGAGTCAATCTTTTTTGAAAGAACTTATGTTTCCTCTGGTAGATGTTATAGAGGTAGTAAATTAAGTTTTAACAAATGGATTTCTTTTCCTAGAAAGATGCAGAGGCGAACCTACCTCCATTAGAGGCAAAAGATGGAATTATCCTACAAATGGAAGACATGAACTACTCAGTTGACTGGAAATTTAAGTTTAGGTATGTTGAAAGTAAGTGTTATTTTGAAGCTGATTGCCGGTGTTTGTAATTAGAGCCTGGAATCCAAATATCTATGCAGTAATTGTTAAGTTTGGAATCCAAATATCTAATGCGTTTGAGGCATCAAGATTAATGATATGGACTATTATGCTTTTATTTTGCTTACAAGTCCTTTATTCTTTGTAGGTACTGGCCAAACAACAAAAGTAGGATGTATGTTATGGAAAATACAGGCATGTAGAAATTTATTGTAAATCGTATCTCTGGCTCTGCTATCACAGTTGTGCTTTATTTTTGCTGCATTTTCATGTACTCTTCTGACCGGAGGTTCAACTGTTGTCTAGGGGATTTTGTAAAGATGCATAACCTCCAAGCAGGGGATCTTTTCATTGTTTATAGAGAAGAGAATTCTGGAAAATATGTAAGTTGTGTGTGTCTGTCTCTCTCTGGACCTCCTGGCATTACCAGCTTACCATGATCTTATTGATTTAATGTTTTGATCAATAAAGGATATTTTTTTTTGAAAATTATGTAAAATAATGTTATCCCCAGTATGGTGTGCCTAAGCTGTTGGCTCATTTAAGTATTATGATCAATCCATTCCGCTGGTATTCCGCTATGTTTGAAAAGTTGTGATAGATACTTTTTTTTTCCCCCTCAGATTGTTCGTGGGAAAAAAGGAACTAGACCAGTTTATGCAGGGGATACAGTGGAGTTGAGGAGTACACCGGAGATGAGGAGCCATGGAAGGGTAGTGGAAGGAAGAGAATTAGCGACTGCACATGGACAGCTAAGCGTTGAACAAAGATATGCTACACCAGGTGACTTCTTTTTTGATTTAAATGCTGGACAAGACATGATTGCACCGGGGATACCATTTGAGTTTCACGCAAACACTGGTGGACTTCCTAAATCTCACTTCCTTCCAGGGCCTTTGCTCAATTTACAACAAGATGATGTTCCGTGAATCTACCACCTTAATGATAGGGCGAGGCTTTGTCAACCCTTGAGAGAATCACAGCGCTGCTCTTGACTGTATTAACAACCCCTGTGGTTTATCTTACATATACGTGAACAAATCACACCTGCTGCTGTATGCATATATCTTTTCTGACATCCATCATTTTTCTTTCTAGGTTTTTTTTGTTTTGTTCATAGACAATACAGAAAGCATTTTTGTTTCCCAAGCAAATTGAGATCTTGATATTGTTTGAAAGTCACAAGTAAATGGGAATGATATCTGACTGAGACCAGAGACTAAAGTAGGTGGGAGGGGAGGGACCTTTGGGATTTGATTATTACATTTGATTTCGGTTTCAGATGGTTTTGAATTTCTACTAATGGCTATAGTCGTAGTTGAGTCTGGGCAAAATTATCTCTGGCCAATGAAATTACTTATGGCTGAAGACTGGAATTTCTGATCTTTTACCAAGTTGGATGTTTTAAGTAATCCCTAAGAGTGTGGATCATGTCCTCAATCCAATGCTCAGGTTGGTGTAAGAACAGTGAAAATGACACCATAGATCAATCAAATTCAATCTCGAAAAGATTGGACTTATCGACCTTCATCACCTCGGCCATTCTTTCTAAAACCAATTGGGTTCCTGTACCCGAGTTGTGTCTCTTGTCTTCAGCAAGAAATTGATTAACACCACCATTAATCTCGATGCAACTGCGCCCAGGTTTCTTCTTAATTATTTGATCTTTCATCAACTCTCTCATCTTTATAGCCTCCTCCCATTGATTTGCTGAACAATACATGTTCCACAAAAGTACATAAACTCCATCGTCGTTGGGTTCTAATTCAAGACCCAAAATCATTGTTGTCCATGAAAAGTTATCCTTTGTCGAGATCTATTCAAAGATCCTTTCTGCACTTTCAAGGCTTCCACTTTTGCAATACATATCCATTAATGCATTTTTGGCAGTGACATCCAAATTTAGATAAGTTTTCATAACATAACAGTGTATTAATTGGCCAAGATCAAGTGCTCCAATATCAGCGCAACCAGAAAGCACCGCCACAATCGTTACCACAGTTGGATGATCATTTCCATCTGATTTTATTTTCTGAAATATCTCTAGTGCTTCAATTGGTTTTCCACCTTGGATACAACCAGTTATCATTGCACTCCAGGAAACTGAATTTTTATCCGGCATTTTATCGAACAAAATACGAGCAGAACTTAAATCATTACACTCGATAAACCCATGCATCAAACTAGTCCAAGTAGCAACATCTTTACTTTTCATCTCATCAAAAACCATTTGAGCTACTTTGATTTTCCCATTTCTTGAATACATATCGATCAAAGCATTTCCAACAATCGATCCTGAAGCCACCAATTTATGTCTGTAAATCATACCGTGAACTGCTTTCCATGCCCAAGATTTTTATTCTGACCACACGCTGTAAGAGCTCCGACAACAGAAAAACTATCTGGTTTTAATCCTAAGAAAACCAATTTTGAGAAAACCAATAGAGCCTGGAATGGACGATCAGTATTTAGATGAAGAGAGATAAGACAAGTCCAAGAAACTAGATCTGGGTTTTGAATTTGATTGAAAACATGATAAGCTTCAATGGGTTTGTTGAATTTTGTGTATGTATTGAAGATTTTGCAAGATATGTTTTGAAGATGGTGTAGTCGTTGTGTCAAAGTTTGTGCATGGATTTGCTTAAGCTGTTCCAAGTTTATACATGTCTGTAGTAGATAAGAGCAACTGCAGTGGACGATCAGACCAAAGAGTAAACACCAGAAATGGTCTTTGGTCCTATTTTGTGAGCCGCAACGGATGACTAAATGTAGTATTTGGTCCCAAAATGAACAGTATTCGATCATGTTTAGTCAAGAAAATGGTCCAAAACAGATATAGTCTGACGCCAATGTAAAACAACGTTTTGGGGAAACGTCATTATACGAGGACGTTTAAAAAAACAAACGTCATTACTGAAAAACGTCTACCAAAACGTTTATAAAGAACAGCGTTTTCGAAACGTTGTAGTAAAAGAGCGTTTTTGAACCGTTCTTTTTGAAACGTTGTATTGAAACAGCGTTTTTGAAAGGTTGTTTTTGAAACGTTGTACTAAACAGCGTTTTTGAAACGTCGTATTAAACGTTTATTAAGAACAGCGTTTTTGAAACGTCGTATTAAAATAGCGTTTTCAAAAATAACGGTCCTCTGCACCAACGTTTAGTCTATCAAACGTTGTTATATGTGGGCGTTTTTTTTTTAAATGCTGTTTTAGAAGAGCGTTTGAGTGTTGACGCTACTTTACTAGGACGTTTTTCTATGTTTTATATCTAAACGCTTCAGTATGGTAACGTTTAGATAACGCTTTAGTAAAGTGACGTTTTGAGTATATAACGCTTCACTACAGCAACGTATATTATAAGCGCTAACCTAAATGAACGTCAAAAACATAACGCTTGTACAGTAAAACGTCTGTGTAATATACGTTACTTTAGTACAGCGTTTGATAATTAACGCTTATTTACAACAGCGTAATATCATATTTACTCATGTTCTCGTTGCGTTTTTTTTTTTAAACGACCAAACAGATTTGGTATTTGGTCGATGGTCTGGTCCAACCGCTGCAGTTGCTCTAATGGCAGTAACTTCTCTTCATTTACTCCAAAATAGTTAAAAGATTGATGTTGTATCACACTGAAGAGGAGGCTGCCAGCACCAAATAGTATTGCTGGTTCGATACCCTGGTTGGGTACCACTTTTTCGACTTCTGGAAGTAGTGGCTGTATCCATTGGCAGAAAATTAGTATTGATTTCCGGCAAAATAAAAAAATTGCTTTTGGATCCATTCCAGACCGGATTTAGACCGGACAGCTTTTCCTCCTAAATTGGAGAACGTCTGTGGCAGCTGCTGTTCAAGAGGCAACTAGATCCCGCAGAACGTTTTCATCTTCTCGAAATTGACCAGAGCTGAGAGTCTTCTCAATCCAGGAGGATACGAATGATAGTGCTCTATCCCAGTCCCCAATTCAACTGCCAAAATTCCTTGTAATTGGATCTATAAAGCATTTTACATAATCTATCTGCAAGAAAATTGGTGGTGAATTAATGCCGAACAAAACTTACTCTAAATCTCTAAGAGTTGGAGGTTAATACAAAAGTGAATACTCTATGTGAAGACTAAAAACTCAGTATGTTAAATACTCCCTCGTACTTAAATTTTATATTGTCTTTAATATAATTAACTCCTTGAATATAAATTCATGACGGGAAATCCAATAAAGATAGGAAAAATGAATAAAAACTAAAAAATAAAAATAGAAATACAAAACCAATAGGTTGTCTCCCATATAGCGCTTAGTTTAACGACTTCAATCGGAGGGAACAAATCACGAAGCTCAATCTCATCAACATCCACTTTAGTGAAGTTTTCATTGTATGACTTCAATATATGGTCGTTTATCTTGAAAATTTTCCCAGTTTTGGGACTAGAGATTTTAAATGTTCTATGAAGAAAAACATTAGTAATAACAAATGGTCTCACCCATCGCGACCTTAGTTTACCGGGAAATGATTTAAGACGAATGTATATGCGAGAACTCTCATAAGCATCATTATGTATCTCCTTGTAATCTATCCTACAAGGCTACAACAAAATTCTTTCGAGAAATCATCTTGTCATGGAAAAACTTAGTCTTCTACATAAGCATCATTATGTATCTCCTCTAGTTCATTAATTTGAAGTTGCCTTTGTTTTCCCGCTTTATCATACTCCATGTTGCATATCTTTACCGTCCATAAAGCCTTATGTTCAAGCTCAACTGGAAGATGACAAGCTTTGCCATAAACCAACCGATATGGAGACATACCAATTGGTGTCTTGTATGCCGTTCTATACACCCATAATGCATCGTTAAGCCTTAAGATCCAATATTTCCGCGTAGTATTGACGGTTTTCTCAAGAATGGACTTAAACTCACGATTAGAAATGTTCGCTTATCCACTAGTTTGTGGATGATAAGGCGTGCCAATCTTGTATGTGACGTTGTACTTCTTGAGGAGAGCATAGAAGGATTTCTTGAATTACGAGCTTCTACCACTGATAACCACTCATGGTGTACCATGTATAGAGAAAATATTTTCCTTCACAAACTCGCAAACAACTTGAGAAGCATTAGTTTAGGTGGCTTTAACTTCCACCCATTTCGACACATAATCCACAATAAGAAGTATACAAAATTTCCAAATAAATTAATAAAAGGGATCATAAAATTAATTCCCCATACATAGAATATTTCTACAACAAGAATCGGTGTAAGTGGCACTTGATTCCAAGCACCTAGATTGCTCGTCCGTGACATCTATCACAAGATTTACAAAAAATATATACATCCTCAAATAAGGTGGGCCAATAAAATCCACTCTCAAGTCCTTTGAGAGCGGTACATTTAGAACCAAAATGCCCACCACAAGCATAATAATGACAAAAAAATAGAATTGATTGAAATTCAGAGCTAGGTACGCACCTGCGGATAATCTGATCAGCAAATATTTTCAGAAGTAGGGATTATCCCATGCATACGGCTTGGCTATATTTTTAAGATTTAGCTTTTAAAAATTGGATATCGTAATAGGTACCTGCCACATAACCAAGTTGTTTACTATATCAGCGTACCAAGGTGTTGAATCTTCAATTGAGAAAAATTGTTCATTTGGAAAACGATCTTGTAAAGGAAATTCTTGCTCGGAAACAACAAGTTTGCTAAGATGATCTCTACTGTATTCTCAACACCTTTCTTGTCTCTAATTTCAATATCAAATTCTTGCGATAACAAAATTCACCGTATTAATCTTGGCTTAGCTACCTTTTCTTCAATAGGTACCGAAGTGTTGCGTGATCAGAATACACAATCACTTTTGTACCTACTAAATAAGATTTGAATTTCTCTAATGCAAACATTATAGCCAATAACTCTTTCTCGGTGGTTGAATTGTTGATTTATACATCGTTTAGGGTCCTAGATGCATAATAGATCACGTGTGACCGCTTGTGCACTTTTTGACCCAAAACAGCTCCGACTGTTTAATCACTTGCATCATACATCAACTCGAATGACAAACTCCAGTCAGGTGACTTAATAATAGATGTAGTAGTCAACTATTCTTTCAGTATACCAAAGGCATCATTACAGTCCTGGCTGAAGTTAAAGGTAGCCTCCTTTTGTAATAATTTGCACATTGTCATTGACATTTTGGAGAAATCTTTGATAAACCGTCTATAAAAACCTGCATGACCAAGAAACGAGTGAATCCCCCTCGCCGAAGTGGGGTATTGTAAGTTTATAATCAAGTCTATCTTTGTTTTTTCCACTTCGAGCCCTTGAGAGGACACAATGTGTCCAAACACTATACCATGGTTCACCATAAAATGACACTTCTCCCAGTTAAGAACAAGATTAGTGTCTATACATATTTTTAGAAAAAGTTCAAGGTTTTCCAAGCAAATATCAAATGAATCACCATAAACACTAAAGTCATCCATAAATACCTCAATGATACGCTCTACATAATCAGAAAATGAACTAACCATACATCTCTGAAAAATGGAAACAAAAAGCTTAACTTCTTAGTAGAAACGAAGTTGCCTTTAGTAAATCTATTAAACCTTCATTGAACTGTCAGTTCTGGGGAACCGATAAGCTTAACTTCTTGTTCTGCCCATAACTTCTTCATACGAAGTCGGAATGACTTCATGCTTTCGTTTTTGGATTCGTTTCTTCATTCTCTACGTGATGATAAGGACAAATCCTGAATTTGGATGAGTTACACTTGGTCTTGGGTCCTTATTCCTTTCTAGAACTTCTTATCTTGCACAGTTAAGTGTCACTTCACTCCATTTGGATAAGTCTACCTAATTAAAAACAAATAAAAGAAAACAAGAGTAATAACACATAATTCACAAAAATCTAGCAAATAAATGTATGAAAATCATACAAAATTATAGTAAATTATGGACTTATCATACTTGGTACCCTCTCTTTTTCAACCTTCGACACCAATGATATCTTACACAAAAAATTAGATTTTACTCAAACTTTATGAAAGATGGCTCAACCTTATATTAATCCCGTAGAGTCTTATAGGAAGATTTATCTCTTTGTCGAAACTTGATACTGTACTATCCAGTTAGGGGTTACAAACGCAGGCAAATTGGTATTCCCAGTCAATCTTATTGGCAGACCATTCATGTAACTTCAAAACTGAAACTGGTAACCCGAATAACCGTAATGAAGCTGGTTTTTTTTTTTTCGATATGTAAGAATAGCCAATGCAATTGAAAAATTCACTGCTTTAATTTTCATTACTAATCTATATCGACTAAGGGGTGAAATTGATGATGAAATTATAACGACGTCTATGCAAGAATAACAAATATGTAAATGATCAAATTTCCGTTACGAATCTCATTATAATATCATTAAGGTGATGGAGAGATTCAACCCATTTATGTCGAGAAAGATTCCAAAACGTTATCATCCAACCGCGAGGCATTATACTACTGTAGATGGTGGGTTTTTGACAAGGATAAAATAGTAAAATTATATCTCAAGACTCGAGTATGAGAAATACTAAACTTTAAAATTCTGCAAAGATTACTTAAGCAGATGCTCATCCCTGCCCTTCTCTCAGATGCTAACCCTTGTCCTCTCTCTATATGTATGGCGAACAATATATACAATCAAATTTAATGAATTGACCAACATTCATTACTGTACAATATCATCATAGCAACACAGGTGCTGTGACATTCTCAGATGCTCTATGATTTTTACATAAAATCTCAAGCTCCTAGATGGATTGCCCACTAGTATAGAGCAATTTGAGTATTATTTTGATGTTATACTCCGCAACTGGATTCCCAATAACTACCTTATGTCATTATTCATGCTCAATTGAACAATCACTATATAGGTTTATATAGAAGATTACATATGAATCTATTAAAGTACCACACCATGTGCTTAGATTCAAAGTCAAAATTGTGCTAGACATAATTTGTAGCTTCTACTAGCTAAACCCAGTCTCATTCACATCAATCATTGATTAAAGAGATAACTAATGTGAATGGG